>JAODKM010000037.1:11482309-11505772 GCA_026780845.1 Petrocephalus sullivani | reverse complement strand
GGGGCAGTTTGGGCGATTTGTGCTGCTGGATAAGGGACGAGGTTGGCGGGTAGGGTGGGTGGGAGGGAGGGGAGCGCGGGGGGTGGGGGGGGGCTTGGGACAAACCTCCAAAAACTGGTGAAAAACCGGGAACAGCGGCCAAGTGCGGCCCAGAAGCAGAGCTAGCATGGACTTGGCCGTGTCCATATCGAGACTGCGCACGTCTTTATCCTGGGGGGGTGAGAGAAGTGCTTCATGAAGGGGTTGGAGAACGACACCGCCAACAACACCGCCAACGACAACAAGCAACGAGGAGCATGACGAGCAGATGCCGAGGACCTCACCCTCGCAAAGTCAAAGGCGTATCTGTAGATGTTCTTAAATGCAGCGGCGTCGTTCAGCTGCGACCGCAGGTAATCCAGCTTCCCCTGCAAACACTCAATGCTGTCGCATCTGTGTGGGGGGTTGGGTGGGGTGGGGGTGTAGGGATATGTTAGAAGAGGGTTTATGGTAGGAAATTCATAGTAAAAGAAAGCTTTGCCCTTACAGGGTGGGGTTAGGACAATTCCAAGGGCCCTAAAAAATTTGGAACATAATTGGATTGGTTGGGGCTGGGGGTCCAATCTGATATGCTTTCAAGAGGCCCAAAATTATCAGCAGCGACCCTGACAGGATGTCAGTCAGGGGGTAAAGTTCGGCAGCTCTGACAGGAAACCGCGGCAGACTTACTGCAGTGATGTCATTCCCTTCATCCACTCTTCTTTAGTAAAAAACCCCATGTTCAGCGCATCTAGCTTCCAGGCTAAGACTAACATAACAATCTGAAAAGCAGAATTAAATCAAGGTTAGATATACATGTGAATATATGTGAATATATCAAATAATGCGAGGGTGGAGCAGAACGACACTTCGTGGACTATCAATAATAACCAGTGGCTAATAAGCTGGTTCCCCGCGCTAAATGCGTTTAATCATAACCGTGAATGAGGCAGGCAGGGACGGACTCCATTAGTGATAATAAAGAGTATGTTTAGACGATGAAGCTGTGTGTCAGTTACCCTTAAGGTTTAACAAATAGGTATTCTGTGAGGGATACAATCACTCAAAGCGCAAACCTTCGTAGTAAAAATCATTTGTAAGCCTCAAAGTACCGGTACGTAAATTCCTTTGTGGCGTTCACAAAATATATTTAGACAAGGCAAAAGTCAGGAGGTTTTGGGAGAAGCTCACGTTTTCCGGCTCGACTCCAATGTCCTCGCAGAACTTCTCCATGCCTTCTGGCCCAACAACCTCATCTGAGCCTGAAAACAAAACCAGCATCTCACCAGCCTGTACGATAGTCAAGCAAAGGGAAGAGGGCTGGGACTATCCAGTACTGCAACAAAGGGTCAGTGAGAGGAGAGCGAACACATCAATGCTAGGGGTGAGAGTCCCGTGTTTAGTCTGTAATGCGGAAGGTACCAGCAGGGGGTACCGAGGCCGTCACAGGACCCGGAAGGCGTACAAAACACTGTGCTGAAAACACTGCAAATAGGTCTGGAAATTAAAATACTTCTTATTTTTTAAGTAAAAACAGAGAGGTCCCAGAACGCACAGAGCCTGTCTTGTAACTTTGGTTCGTAACCCTACATGATGTGATCGTTTTTAGATCTTTGTTTTACGATCTGAAAAGTGCTCGTGACTAGCAGTAGGCCATACTGAGCCCCCCCCACACACACACACACACTTACCTGCATACTCATAAAACCAGGAGAGGCACTTCTTACTGGAAAAATGGTCTTCGGGACTGATGAGCCTACTGGGAGCAGACGTCCTACAAAAACTGAGGACCGCAAAATAATAATGAGGGGAAGGAAAGTCCTTGTGAAAGGAGGGTGTGTGACACCCAGCATCACTGACAAGGGGAGGGTGTGTGACACCCAGCATCACTGACAAGGGGAGGGTGTGTGACACCCAGCATCACTGACAAGGGGCACTATTTGTTTAACTGACAACCTTAAATCTTCGATCACAAGAATATCTCCATTAATTCAGTAAATTGTCTATACAGTTTAGTAAATTGGTAAAATACAAGGTGTGCAAGTCACTCTGGGTATGCACCAGTTAAGCCAGTCTTACCATTACTAGCACAAATAATAACACCCACTTGGTAATTTTGCATTTCCTGAGTCCAGGATCATCGGGGCCGGATGACTTTCTTTTTTTTTTAACTGGCATACCGGAGTCGACACTGGCTGTCTGCTCTCTCTTGGCCTGGGGGGGGTGTGAGGGTAGAGTCAGGTTAGAAACAGCTCCACTGACCCCTCCAGAAGTGAAAGGGGCTCAAGACACTGCAGGCTCTGGTAGCCATATTGGATGACCCTCAATCAGTCACATTAGTTCAAATGCAAGGTATCCACATCTCTAAAACGGGGGCTTCCATGTGCTGAGATTACTGGGGATGCTCTACACAGACACATTGGAGAATTGATTTAGTCTGGTCATATCTATCTATAATACAGGTCATCTACACAGATGCAATGATCTGTACAAAAAACACAATATTCAGTCTTCAAAAAGGGATACCTGGGTTCCTATAAATTTCTGGTCCTCTTGTCCATTCAAATCTTCTATTATATTCTATACACACATTATATACATATAATGAGGGAGAGAGAGAGGGGAAAACACTTGTCAGGTACAAGCAGCCTTGAACATGACTTACATAATTCAGTAGAAAAGGAACCTCTTTTATAAGGGTTACTATTAGTCAAGGTTTTCTTTCATAGGCATAATGCAGGATAGTTGCTTACCAGGCTATCCAGAGATTGATGTCCACCAGTTTGGGCAGTTACTTCCCTACATGAGGGCCAACAAAGGAAACAACAACTTTAGGCAAAACACAGTGATTTTATCTACTGTATATGTCATTTCGTCTTCCAATGACACACAGAGTCATAACCAGCAGGAAACATTTCCAATTGGTCGTAGAATTGTTAGCTATGCTACTGACGGCGGAAACATCCCCCCTAAAACAAAATTAAAGTAAATTACCAACGTATAACAGCGATCATGCCCACTGCAATAAGCAGGCGAGCAACACGGGAGAAAACACACAGCATTAACTGGACTTATTTGGCGCTTTGACTCATGAGAACCATTTTGTGGGAGACTGGTCTGTCATCAGGTGTTGGCTGTATTGCTGCTAAAATGAGGGATCCCTGATCATTAGCGACAATCAGCCCCAAAGCACGTTTAACACGGAGTAAGCAGACATGCAGATGGCACACGGTGCTCCGGGTGCATCCAGAAGCCCGTCTCATTTTATTTGCTCTATGCACTAAATTACAACTGCGCCACCAGCAAGTGGCACGACTCCCGGCAGCGGTAATGCATGTATGTGCCTGACACGCACTGCGGGGCCAGTCCGATCCCACCGCTGCAGGCATACGGGACCCAAACTGGTTTGTTAATAAAGCGGCACCGGAGCGGGTCTCCAGGCGGAGGGGTTAGGGTCAGACCCCTTGCGGTACTAACCCGGACAGCTAGACACGGGGAACCAGCGCCGGGTTCGCCTCGTACCTAAAGGCAGCGAGCTCGCACTGGGTGCTGTGCTGGTTACGGGACTGCTTGCCCCGTTTCTTTGTTGTGTTTTGAGCCAGCGGTCGCCGAGTCCAGGCGTCCGGCTGGCCCGTTAAGCGGCTCCCCCGCTAAGGTAGGCTGCATTTACCCCGGATCCACGCGATCCCGCTGCACCGCCGTCGGAGCACCCGGCACCGGCTAACTTGGATCCGGACGCGAGCAGCCGGCGATCGCTACATTGTAGCTAGCTGCCTGTGCGCGGCGCGCCGGGCTCCCGGACGCGAGGTACTACAAAGTAACTGAGCCGGGATGAAGAACCTGACGCGAGCGGGGTGCCGGCCGCCGGGGGGCCGCCGCATCTAGGGCTGTGTCGGTGCTGGCGATCCGAACCTTGAAGCCCCAACAAGCCGCTCTCTGCTACGCCCGAAATGCGATGCCTGTCCGCCGGCGAGGATGTCAATAACTGGTACTTTATCACACCGGCACTGCGAACTCCCATCTTCCGGGGCAGGAGCCGCTCGGGCAGTACCGTGTCGCCGCCAGAGGGGTGTCACAGACATTCTATTTTTCTTTTAAGGCTAAATAGAACTGACAGTTACTTTTATAAACATGACACGTATGAAAATACAATGCACTTAACTACGCATAATACAAGATGGACATTGCGGAGGGCTGCACGGCGTTATATCGGAAGGACTGCCTCCCATTCCGAAAAGTGGTCCGTCCCAGGTGTTGAAATGCGACGCACTGGTTTGGTGTTACGTCACTCCCTGCGCGTTACAGCGGCTCGTGCAGCGCGACCCGTGTGTCTCCGTAGACTAAAGTTGAAAGCAAATTATATGTGACCCGATAAGGCGGCGTGAAAAGCCGAAAGCGAAAGTTAGCGCTTTTTCCTGAAAATATACCTGGCTGACCGTGTTTACGCAATACCTAGTGCCTCCTAGACAACCAGATTTTTTTAAGTAATGATTACGTATACAAGGAGTGCATTTCGAGGTCCTATTCTGCAACAAAGTTGGACGGGACACGAAACAAAGAATTTATACTTCACAGGCAAAATCTTTAATCAAATGCATATCATTTACACCCACCAGTGCGCCAGGAGGTACTAATGCACAGAGTGATTCTACAATTTCAGACTAAAGCATGTCTGGCAAAGGAGTGAGGAGCAACCCGATATCAGCAGGACTCAACGCTGGAGTAATTTGTTTGGTTCAATGCTGAGAGCAAAACTCTGAGGGACAGATTTTGAGCCTGCTCTCATGCTCTCACATACACTTAAAGCAACAAAATCTTTTACACCGTATCCGTGGATTGTCAACGCCAGGGTTTTCACTGTCCAGTCCTCGGGGACCCCCAGACTAGTGTTATCATGATACCAAAATTATGATCTCGATACCAGTACTGCAATGTTACCAGTGCAGAATAAAACAGTATTGTTCATGTTAAACTATGCACTTCTATATGTCACTGAATCATATCACTTTAATTAGAACACGCTTGAAATCAGAAACTCTTTTAGTGATTAAGGAACATTTAGGACTATGCATAGATATCACAAGATCATAATCACAAGATTGAAACATTAAACAAACAGGAAATACTCAAGTGGCCTACCCTGATGTACAAGAGAGTATTGGGGGCAGAGGTGGGTAGTTCAGGTCCAGAAAGTAAAAAATCCAGACCAAGGTTTTGTTTCAACCAACCAGCTTACTACTCTGTGACTGTGACTTTATGCTTAAAAGGTTGGTTGAAACAGAATCCTGGTCTGGATTTTTTACTTTCTGGGCCTGAACTACCCACCTCTGATTGGGGGCTACGTGAGAGAGGGCGATCAGTATGGATGCGACTCGTTAAGTGGGTTTTGAGAGGGCGCTAAAAAATTTGGAACATAATTGGATTAGTCTGGGTTAGGGGCCCAATATGATACGTTTTTAAGCGACCCAGAATCTCCAGCTGTGGCCTTGCATAGCATAATAACCTGCAGGTACAGATGCTAGTTTGATGATGTTAGCATAGCCCATTTGTTTGCCCTCTTGTGATCAGGCAGGATTCTGTACTATATGTAATAACTTGGATTTTCTTTGGAATATAGCGTTAGCCATAGTGTAGTTAGTACTGGTACTAAAGCAATGCAGTACCGAACAGTTTTCAGTTAAATGTGGTACCCTGATACCTTTTCAGTACTGGTATCCCGAGCAACACTGCCCCAGACACTCCACATTTTTGCTCCCTCCCAGCCCCCAGCACACCTGTAACCAGGTGTTCAGTATTCTTGATTGGCTGGGAGCTGGGAGGGAGCAAAAAATGTGGACCGTCTGCAGGTCCTTGCGGACTGGGTTGAAAAACTTATTTAGATTACAATATCACCAGCAGGGGTGGTTCAGGTAATTCCCATGGAAGGGTGACTTATAGCAAACACCCCTTCAGTCAGCATGTGCACTATCCAACAAAAACACACTGGGCATATGTAGCCATAAATCTGTTTTAATAGCGTGTTGGTGCACCTTTGACCATACCAACTTCTGCATATTGTGGAAGACTTATTTCTGATAAAAAGCTGGTGGCTATATACTGCATTCCTCCTTTAAAATGTCAGTGAGATCTACTTCCAAAGACGGCCATATATGGCTCTACTTCTGAGCTCTGAATCGCCCCCAAGATGTTCTCCTGAGCTGAGATCTGAGCTAGTAAAATATCCAGCTGTTCCAAGCTATTCTTTGCAAACCAAAATAGTTGAATATTTCATGGTGACACCCATTTTCCTGCAATTAGAAACATGCTTCTTTTTTTGCACAAAAACATAAAGTTGACCTATTATATATTTGCAGTGTCCCCTGTCTTTGGGTCGGATGGCGCAGATATAGGCGGCTTGTGCTGTTAATCTATGACAGCCAACCAGTGATAGCATCTGAGTTCTCTTGTGTGATTCAGTATTAAATACAATATATGGCCAAAACATATGTGGACATTTGTATTGGTTAATTAAACCACACCCACTACTGCATAATTAAGCACAGTCATACAACATCCAGCAGCAAACACCTGGTGCTCATACAAAAGAGATTAAGGACATTCAGCTTCCATCAGAGGCACCATCAGGCAGTTTGTACAATTTATGCCCGCCTAGAGCTGCCCTGCTCAGCTGCAAGCGAAGCGGAAACATCTGGGAGCAAGTTCAAGTGGTATTCCACCAAGGCGTACAAGGGACCTGATCACCCAACATCGCTATCCAACCCGAATGGCAGCACATCCCACCAGCAGTGTTCCAACATCTAATGGGAAGCCTTCCCAGAAAAGTAGAGGCTATTAAAGCAACGAGAGATAGACCAACTCCATATTAATACCCTTTGTATTGGAATGCGATGCTTATGAAGCTGCACACTTTTGGCTATATAGCGTATACACAGGAACAAGCCACCTTTGTTCGGAGTGCTGCAAACAACTTTTACGCATTCATGAATTGTAAGAAGTTTGAAAAAAACAAGGAATACAATTTTCACTAGCCCTTTCTCAAGAGATGCGACTCAAACGTAGTCTTCCATGCAACCCTCTGCACTCCTTTAGAGCAGGTTGACAAAACCAATATCCAGCATATTGTTGTTTTCTCCTGGCCCTGAGTCCTTCCGAATTTTTCAGAGAGAAAAGTGAAGTCCAACAGAAAAATTTGTGGAACCACGAGCGCGACCAAAACACAAGTGCACACTGACCAATACCTGGCCACAACGACCAATGATTGATAAAAGTTCATTCAACATCCAAACAACATCAATAAAGCAGCCAGCATTTAAGAAAACTTCAGGATCACACAGCCACTAATGACTACTGGCTGCAAGTGGGGTCAGACTGGGCGGAGACATCGCACTTTTCAAACTGGCTCCACTTCCATGAAATCCTTTGAATCCCAGTTCTCAGAAACATCCTATACAGGGTGAGTGGGTATATGGGGAAAAAAAAAACACTGTACAGGAGACTATACCCCCCCATAGGAGGGGATGTCCCAAAATCAATAACAAGAAATGTAGCAAGGCTGTGTTTACTGTCATCAAGTGTCTTCGGCAAATCCAGCACAGGAAATCCAAACAAACAAAAAAACAAGACAGAATGGCCTGGGACTCTCAGGAGCCTGTGGGTATGCAGAACTGTGGGTAGAATGGAGATTTTAGTGTTCATCCTGCAAGTATCACCTCTGCTGTGTTTCAAGGTCCGTATCAGGGAGAGATTGATGCAATGGAGTCTTCCTGGTAAAGTGTGGTGTACACCAGGCAGGTAAAGCAGATGCTAGCCTTGCACACAGACTAAGCGATCTCAAGAAAACCCTCAGACTTAATTTATCACTACTTTCTCAGGTAATTCAGGGATACAAACAGTCCCAGACAAGCTGCAAAAGCCACGGTCGAAATGCATCGGTCTGAAAGTCCCACCAGACACAATGGCCATCTTCATCCTCTTCGTCAGCACCACCGTTACCCCTACGCTACATAAAAAAAGGTGTTGATGTCTGTCTCGTCCCGCTGAATGTACTTATGCTCAATCAACCACTCAATCTGCTCTTTGATCATCTTCTTCTGGGGCAAGAACATGTTCTTCAGAATCTCCACCAGTTCAGTCTGGAGCTGGGCGTTGGTGATCTTCTTGCGCATCTTCATAATCTGGATGATGGCTTCCTGCAATAGTAGGACAGGAACATGGCTGGTCAGGGTTTTAAGCCGAGTCAGAGTTGGGACTGAGGCACCTGCCTGTGGTCAGTGACCTACCTGTGTCCTCAGTATCCTCAGCTGGACGATACCCTCATTGTCCTCTTCCCGCATCCGGTCAGTCGTGAGCTGCAGCCGGCCAATCAGGTTGACCTTCCCCCGCTTCTGGACCTTGCCGTTTTTTCTGGGGAGTGAAGTCGCACATGTTCTGATAGCGGCACCCGACTAGCCTTCCCTTCAGCACACGGAAGTGGTCAGAATTGATGGGAATGTGTGTACCCTCTACATCTCACTCATTTCATGGTTCCGCAACAGAAGGAGACGCTTACATCAAAGAGAACTCCTGGTTGACGTGGAAAAGGGTGGCATCAGAGAAGTCTTTTGGAGAGGCAGCTGGGGGCTTGTAGGACAGCACCTGCCGCTTCAGCTTGGGGAAGGCCACCAGCGACTAAGGGTGTAGACAGAGAACATCTACCACACAATGCAACCCAGCTCCCGAGACTCGGTTCTTGCTGTACCACTGGTTACACACTCCAGGCCTCCACCACCATAAACTTCCCAGGTCCCTGCCGCTTTACCCAGAGTGTCCTGCGAAGCTCCGCATCAGGCAGCTCTGTAGCTAGCTTCAGGTTCTCAAAGCTGATCCTTTCCCTGGGCCTTTGGTTCCAAGCAAAGAGCACAGCCAGCTGGAAGGTGGTGACCTCCAAGTCGTACTGGCCTGCTTCATTCCTGAAGGTGATCTGCAAGAACATAAAAGTTGTTAGTTCCCATCAACAGATGCCACTTTAATAAGTAGAGCTATCTAGGACTGGGTAGGACCCACATTTGCTTCCAGTGTTTTTTTCCCCCTTTCAAATAATTGTTTCTAAAACGTGAATAAGGACTAGAATGGTACCAAAATGTGAAGGAAAACCATCTCAACTAAAAATGTCCTTATTGACCACCTCCCTTCCAACAGAGGGCGCCACTCACAATGCCATTGGACATGAGATGGTTCCAGTGCAGCTTCCTGCCACTGTGGTTCTTCTTGTAAAACTCCTCTGCTTCCGGGATGAGGTCTTCTAGTTCAGTTGGCAACGACACGGATACCTTCTCTGAGTTACGTGACCAGGCGCCTGCGTTCAGGATCTTGATGTTGGCGGAGTCAGCTGCAAGAGGTGTCCACACACAAACATTGAGAAGATGCCTGGCTCTTCTGTTGGACCAAATCGATGCATCAGAAAGCAGAAAGTCACCTGGCAGTGCCAGCTTGTTGTGTTTATGCATCTCCTTAAAGGACTGATTCAAGTCTTCAGAGACCTTGATGTCCTGGAACATTCTCGCCAGCTTGTTGACGTAGTCTGCCGGCATGCCCACTTCCTGCATGGACACCATCACCACATCCAGACTGTTACAGTGCAGGTAGGTCGTGAATAGTATGCAGGTAGGTCGTGAATAGTATGCAGGTAGGTCGTCAATAGTATGCAGGTAGGAATTTTTACAAAGAAAGGAAGTCAAGTCATTTTATTTCTATAGCACATTTTAAAAGAACAAATGGTTGACCAAAGTACTTGACACAGATCCAGTAGCACAGACAGCAGAAATGACCACGATAACACCATACACCATACGCCTTACAGGAGAAAAAATAAAGAAAGAAATAAAGAGAAATGACAAATCACAGGCTTGTACCCTGAGCCACTCCACCATGTTCTCCTCAATGTCGCTGTCTGCAGAGATGTCCAGGATCAGGCGACGAGTCAGGTGGGCTTTATGATACCGCATGAAGACGTCCTTGTTCTGGACATATTTCAGCACCAGCAACTGGCCAAAATGAGGATGTGGGAAAAAAAAGATTGTTTATGGAGCATTCCAGCAGCAGAGATAACAGAATCCATTGAGAAGTGCTACAGCACATACATCCCTCCAAGTGCTAAAGGGCGTCGGGATGGGGCTGGCGGATGAGAGTAAGCGAGAGACCAGCAGGACATGCATCTCTACTCACCACCTCCTTCAGCTTGGCCTCAATCTCCTCAGATGCCAGCTTCTTGCTAAGAGGAGTCTTCCTCAGCAGCATGTCGCAATAGTTGGCCAGCAGCTCAGGACACTTCGACTCTGGCTGCGTCTTCAGCACCCCCCTGCATGACGGGTGTGGGGGGGTGGGGACAGGACTCTCGGGTCAGCAGGACTCGAGTGAATTTCACAGGCAGTAGTGACGTTCCAGCCAGGCACTTAAAAACCAAGGAGCATTTTGCCAAGAAATATCAAATCACGTAAAGCAGAAAAACAAGAAGAAACCACCAAAGTCTACCAAAACAAGAACATCAGAGATGTTTAGGTAATGGAGGCACAGCCGTGCTGATGAGTTGACCTTTACCCTTTCTGCTTCAGTGGGAGCTCCAGCTTAAATATGGTGGCATCGTTCACCACTGCCTTATACGCCTGGAAACACAGACAGCAGCGAGGTCAGTCTCGGGCACCGTAGCCACGTCGCCATCGCTGAACTTCCACTTTCCTACTGACGGCAGAGGCAGAGACGTCACATCAGACGTCGGGAGGAAGAGGGCCAGAGCCGGGCTCACTTTATCCCTAGCTGTCAGGAAGTGCGGGTCGTCCTGGAAGGCCTCCTTCACCAGTTTGCTGAAGCGTCCGAACAGCGCGAGGAGCTGCGCTACATACTTCTCGGAGTCCTGAGCAGTGGGGAGGGAGGGAGGGCGAGGGACCAGAGAACTAAGCACGTTAAACGGCTCGGTCACGCCGGAGCATCCACAGAAATAGGCCAACACAAGCAGAGGACAGGCTCAATTAGACACCAGGGGCAAAAACGTCGAGGAATTCATTTCAAGGATATCAAATTCTAATGTCTAAAACTAGCCATCCTTCTGGGAGAGGGACACCCTGATGTCACAAGCTGGGCAGGGGACACACCAGTGGAGCAGACAAGCAGAAGACAAAAAATTTTTTTTTGTCCATGTTCATAACTGATCTTGTCGGTTTTCTGCCGTCTTTCTACATTATTTAAAATTCTTTGGCAACGCTTCAATTAAAACAGAAAAAAAAATACAGTTGCACCTCAACAGACACAAAAAAAAACCAGACAAATATTAAACGTTAACACAGTCCTCCAAGTGTCGAGACAGTGCAGAGCTATTCCTGCTCTCAGCCCCTAGACTTCCAACCCTGTCCAGCCCTCCAAACATACAGCTTCACCAGGACTCTCCCAGCCCACAGCTGCTGTGAAAATGACCTACACCCCACACTGTGTCAATTAGCCTTTGGCCATGACTCTAAGCAATTCTGCCTGGGTATAAAAAAAGCAATATATATACCACCCAGCTGATAATTTAAAACCTCGGGCAGGAAGCTCAGGATGCGTTTCCAAAGTGCCTGCGGCCGTTGTTGAAGTGGCACTAACTCACGCTGGTGATGGTCTCAGCAGCTGCTACCATATCTGCCAGCCCGGCGCTCATGATGTGCTCCTCTAGGTCCTTCAGCATCGGCTCCACGCCATTAGGAACCTTGTCCATGAGGGAGAACATGAGGCAAAGCTCTGGAAATGCAGACAACACACCGCAGAGACCAAGGTCAGCCGGAGAATCCTCAAGTCATTTAGTCATTTAGTCATTTTAACTGATAATCAATAGGCCACAGCATCTAGATGACATCACACTAACAGCAAATAAATCAAAGGGTTATACGGGTAGATGGACACTAAACAGATACCCTGACATACGTATTTACGTCTCAAACAAAGCGGAGCGGACTAAACGGGGGCAGACCTCGAGAGGCATCGATTCCACATCTACGGAGGCCCCGTGGCCGTACTCACTGTCAGTCTGGTTCCGTCGGATCATCCCGGCACACTCGGCCAGGATAGTCTCTTTGAACGACGTCACGAGAGCATTCACACAGCAGTCCATGAGCTCAGAGGGGGGAAAAGAGAAAAATACACAGTACTGTGCAAAAATCTTGGCCCTTCAAAGGAAATATTTATTTAAAAAATTATTTATCTAGGTAGCAAGAATATATGTGCTCAGAACAAAAATCACAATTTTATATTACAACATAAGCAAATTATAAGTAACACAATAAAAATTAACAATAATTTATTCTGTTCTCCAAAAAAAAATCACTGATAACTTTAATAATAATAATCACTGAGTTGGACGCCAAGAAGAACATTCAGTTCCTAACCCTCCCTGCAGAGGGCGCTGCTGGCATTCCAGGCATCCGTCTCCTTTCCCAGCCAGCTCACTTAATAATTTAATTACTTTAAAACTTCAGTAAGATATTGATTATCCATATGAAGTGGGGTAGTACTTGAGTCAAAAACTACATGGGTGTATGGAAGGGTTGCTACAAGTACAGGGGGCACTTTAGGAGAGTTTTGAAATGGCAACACTGATAGACTGTTACTATCCACCCACATGAAGATCATTTAATCATATCCTTTGACTGTCTAAGACTTCTGCCCAGTACTGTAAATACATACAAAAACGGGTGCCGTAAAGTGGGCCCCAGAGTGACTGCGCTCCTAAAAAAATTTGGAACATAATCCGATTGATCTGGCTTGGGGGCCCAATATAATATGCTTTCATGGGGCCCAAAATTTTTAGTAGCATCCCTGCATACAAATATACAAAATATGTATAATCTGGTCTCTACAGTCTGGTACATTCCCTACCCCAAGCGTCCCATCACAAACTGCCGTAGAATCTGGCTGATATCTGGTAGAATCGGCGTGCCCGCTGCGGCAGTACTCACAGCCTGCACAGAGTTACAGTCACGTCTCGTCTCCAGATATCTAAGGGCCCGCTTCTCCTCCTCTCTCAGCTTAGCGTCTGCCTGCAAGACACAGGGAAAGTCTTTACAGGAATGCAGCATGCCTCCTGCGCGCCTACAGCAGAACCAGGCCTAATGAATACTGGGACCCTTATCACCACCTGTCTCATTGGGATTGCTGAGTCAAGCCCAAACTCACGTGTTTCATGTAATTCTGGACCCCATTCTGCTGCAGGTAGGATGCCGCTTGGGTCTTGTAGAACCTCTCCGTAGCGTTCAGGTAGGCCTTTTCAAAGTTCTCCCTGTAGATCTGCAACTTATCATCAGGACTGGAGCAGAGGTTCACTATAAATAAGGAACAATGGGCCACATGAGAAACAGGACTCCGGGCTGAGAGGTTCCTCACCACATAGACTGTACTTCCCCAAACCTGACAGCAGGTGGCGTAGCAGTTACCATATCCCACAATTTCAGGTACACAGACTTTTTGCAAAATCATTGTACAAATGCTTTGAGCAGGAACTTGAGGTAATCGTCATGACTCACTCTCACTGTACCTCCTCCCAAGATTCGCTTACACTCTACACTAACAGACATCAACAGGACCAAAGGTCGACCATTGCTGCCTAAATGCAGCGGTGAGGATGGGCATTCCCTTACCGTAGGACTCCCGAACACCAATGACCAGCTGGGAGTCGAAGGCCTCGCCCAGGCGCTCGGCGTGCACTAGCTTCATGGCGCTGTCTTGCAGGCGGGTCTTAATGTTGGAAAAGATGGACTCGTTCCACGTGTCCAGCATGAGCTGCAGGGGGGTGGGTGACACAGGGGAGGGATCAGCCTGAAGCTGGGATGAAATGTCCATGAACGAGTCATTCTCCCTTAATTGACCAGAAGTTGTCTTTGGACCATGAGTGCAAACCAAGACAATTTTAGACAGAATTCTGTCTCTCTCTCTCTCACCTATCTTCATTTGATTTTTTAATACTTTATTGATCCCTGTGGGTAAATTGTCTTCTCACCCCCCCAACCTGTGAGAACAAGCTTGGCTGTGAAGGGAAGCCACCTTGAGAGGCACCCAGGGAGCTGGGGGTAAGGGCTGAGGCTGGGCTTGAACTGGCAACATTCTGATTATAGGAACAAAGCTTAACCAGCTGAACCACACCCTGCCCTCCTCCTACCCTTCATGGGGACTCTCCATTCATTCCTATGGGCATAACCCTAATTCCAACTATGACACCCTTAACCCTACCCAGCCCTAACCTTACCCATAAGTAACCAAACAAAATGTAAGACTTTTGGCATTTTTTATTTTTTTAATTGCAGTAACAGATTTTCTTTTAATAAAATTGAGATTGAGAAATTGAAAAAAATGTCACCAGAAGGTAAAAGGTTTTTATAACATTGGGGAGGCATTAGGTCCCCACACTGTAATAATTACAAATGTACAAACACAGACTCACATACACATAGGTGGAGGTAGATCTGAGCTCTCAAGCCTGGAGTTTTTGAGTAAAGATCTTACAAAAAATACCAAAACGTTATCTGCCGTATCTCCGCTTCATTTGTTCCTCCTCCTCCTCTTCCTCCTCACCTTCCTGACGATGCTGTCCTCCGCACCGGATTTCTTGCTGCTGCCCTGCTTGCCCATCAGAGTGATCTCCAGCTGGCAGAAGGGCTTGGGCAGGATGTCGCACTGGGTGAAGAACTTGCGCCACTCTGCGATGTAGGCCTGGAGGAGGGCAGGGTCATCCTGCTGGCTCAGCACCCTCTGCGGCAAGACGGTGTGGCCAGTAAGTCATCAGGCACATGTAACAATGCCGGTGAAATGGGGTTTTTCTGTTCCAAGTGATTCACTGCCTAACATGGTCCGGTGTTTGAGAAAGTAGGGAATGTGTTGGTGGTCTCAAAAACAAGCTAGTCAAGATTGGAAGAAAAACAAAATATTGCTAAAACTATTAAAAAAAATGCAGGCGTAATACCCTTTATAAGATAAGATTGTCATTGTCACTTTTGCAAGGAACAACGAAACTGAAGTTAAAGATTTCTTATCTGAATGACATTCAGTCAGCTTACAGACTGTCCACACAGCGGGAGTCAAACTTGAACTGACCCCCAGTCTTGCTCCTCGGGGTACAGGCATACCCCACAAGCGGTGGCTCACTCACCACCTGGGCCTGCTTGATAAAGTCTAAGATGTCTTCTTTCAGAGCTTGGTGGATCTTGGCCGGCCCTTTGTCATCCCAGAGACAAACAGCGTGGACATCTCTGAGCATGCGCGGTCCAGCAATGACAGGACAATAGGTGGAACGAACAGATTAGGGGAAGAGATCAGATCTGACGTCAGCACCAAACGAGTCGACATACCTCAGAAGTACCAAAACAATTCAAACTTTTTCATGACTTAATAAAACCAAGTAATAAAACTTGCAAGAGCCCTAAGCTCTGAGCCATGGGCGTGGTGCAGAATATGAGAGCGAGAGCTTGGATTTCAACACCACGGCGGGGGGGGGGGGGGGATTGGTGGTGAGTGCTTGTACTCACGAAAACAGATCAAACCACTGCTGCTTGGGGACCGACTCTGGGCGAACAAGCTTCAGAACGAGGGGACGCATCAAATCCCACTTGTCATCAAACTGGAGGGAGCCTTTGTTCTAGTGGCGGAGAGACAGGAGAAGGTTCAATTATATCCCACAATAGTAGGGCAAGTGTCATATAGAGCCATATACAGACTCACACGCCTGAGCGGCCCTCCCCCAATAGGACCAGCCTTCCGAGCCCCTCGCTGCCCCCTTCCACCCCACACCTCCCTGTGACTTGCCCATGCTCCCCTGTACTACAGAACAGCCGATCCTTCTGCAGTGGGAAACCAAAACGAGCTGGAACCGTGCTGTAACTACAGCTCAGCTACGGCCTGGTTCCTGTATACCAGTGGAAAAATGCCAAAAGAGACTAAAGCCAAGATCTCTGCTCCGCTCCGCACAGTATGTCCGTATCTGCTGACCAGGCGAGGAAAGACCTGGCCATTATACCTACAGGAACTTTCATGGCATCCCATCCTAAATCCACATGCATCAGTATGGTCCCCCCTTTACAGCTATAACAGCTGCTGCTCTTCTTGTGGAAGGCTTTCCACAAGATTTTGGATTCAATATTTGTTCCTGGGTACTTTTTAACTTGCTTGCAGTCCATTTGCTTGTTTAAATGATCTGTACCGCCCATGCTCCTCATCAGCTGCTCTATGCACAGGAATATTCTGCTGGGATCAATAAAGTTTATCTAACCCAATCTAATCTATTCCAATATATAATTCATGAGCAGGTCTTTGGTTGCATTTGACAAGTAAACCTGATATTTTAACTACCAGGCATTATAGCTAAGGAAATTAACCTGCCCGTGAACCTCTGAAGCCATGAATCCATGACAGACCTCTCTGCTGCTTTATGAGTGAGAAAAGCAGTAAGTAATTACGATAAAACCAGAACTGTAAGACTGAATAAAGGTGTGAGAACCAAAATTACAAGGGATTCCTGGGATCAAAGCACATGCTTAGTGTCACCTGATTTCCTAATTTCGTTAAGCATGTGCACAGCTGAATTAAAGTTAACTCTGATCCTACCCGTCATCCTCAGCAGCAGTTATGGGCATTATGTGAGGGTCATTAACTATATCTTTTCAATACTGCATTTACAATTGAAATGTGGCAGCATTAGAAAATGTCTCTGCGCAGGAGGATTTCAGCGTAAAAGGGTCGGTGCAGCCTTCCAGCCGAGGAAGTCACCCAACCTTATGCATCACTTCCCAAGTCCCACTGGGGTCAGCAAAAGGCTTCATGACAGCAGGAGATGCAAATTCTTTGTGACCTCCCTGCTGCCGTGTGGCAAGATCCAAAATGTGGGGAAAACATCACTTCCACGGCACAGATAAACAGCAAAGTAGCCTCTGATAGATTATTTACCTGGCGTTTTTATTCAAAGTGGTTTACAGAAGAAGGAAGGTTTACATTTTATGTGTACTTCCTTGTTAGCAAAATGCCACACTTGCTGAGCTACAGGAGCTATAGCTAACAAAAGGAGAAAACGACTGAACTGAGTACAAATGACAATTATCCCATAATAACCAGCAGCAGCTGAAAAAACATGTCAAATAGCCTTGAGAACTGAACCACAAGCCAGCCAGAGGTGCATCGTTGAAATCCCCCAGATATCCATAAAGGAAGAGTTCAGTTACCTAGATGGAAAGTGATGTACGGCAAACAAAAGCTTCACCAGGCATAACAACGCTACGGCCCCCTATGCCTGTCGCTCACTGCGGTCAGCTGACTTTCGTGCCAACTGCCCCAAACTCCAGATGCGCGCAGTTACAGATGACCTGGCAGTACTCCCCATCAGCACTGAGAAATGTCCCTTTATTATTTCACGATCATAATACATTCCCTGCTTCTCTCAAACCTGACGCCCCGTTGCGATGATATTAGCATGCAGGGTGCATGCCTAATAGCGGCCAGGCAAACTGCACTGCATCTCTGCAAGGGGAGACGCTCTAGACAGCATGCGGCAAAACCCATTCCTCGTCTGATCGTGCAAAAACCCGAAATCACTACTATTGGGGACTTACACCAGATAAGTCTTCTGCGGCGCATTGTTTAATTCTAGAAGCGTTCATGTCACATTCATCAGTAAAGTGTTTAATTCTGTCCTGGCGACGGGAACTTGCGCTGGGGACGCACGGGTGACAGGGCAGTCATGCACCCGCGAGCAAACGATGGCTTTAAAATAAATGGCTCGTTTTAATACTCAATATTTCCCGAATAATCCCTATACGAAAAAAAATTAATTTTCGTAATCAAGGCAGCCCGGCACTGCAAATACTTCAACAGATGATACACAAAATACTGCTCATTTTAACAACCTATCCAAACTTTTGAGCCCATACCCCATTCTGAAATGCCACGCCATTGCCACATACATGTGCTTTTGTTTTTTTTTTTTTTACGCGGCCGGTGTTGTTATAATGTGACAACCCTAAAACGCCGCCAATACAAAGATGATGCACCTCTTACCTTTAACAAATTAGACGTCGCCATGTTCCTTCAACTTATCCCCTCGCGAAATCTCGCGAGATTTGCAAGACATTTAACCAGGCGATGGAGTTTTAATGACTGATGTAACAGAAACCACATACATCTGGAGCCTTAATTGAAATTCCATTACAAATATTAATTGTTTCTAGGCAAGTTCAGTAGAACTGATCTGCCGTACTGATTCCAGTAATAAAATGCCAAATATGTGCTGATAGATCTACTAGTGGTATGTGTAGATCAGTACATGGCAGTAGAAAAAAATGCATGGAATTTCAGCTGTAATTTACAGTAGCCGTATCAATTAACCGCTACGCAAGGTGAATGCAGAAGTCAGAGTATCGAGTGAAATTAATATTTTATGACTCGGCACAGGTTACATATTTCTGTTTGGCAATATTTTGACACATTATAATCTCACCAGCAAGTCTGCTGAAAACAACCAGTCCGAAGGCTGTTGAAAATTAAACGGGACTTCCGCAATTTCGATTTCTTTATTTCTAAATCCATTACTATTATTGCTGGTGTTCCTACTGTCTGCGTTATATACAGCGTCCGGCATTGAACATAAATGACTTCATTAGTTGTTGTGACATTGTCTGTTATTGTGATGTCTATTTATTGTGATATTTGTCTATTTGTGTATCACATGTTATGGCCAGCAGCCACACTACCTGCAGCTCAGACCATATATATGTAACATTCATTCATGGCACTATTGGGTCGGGGGGAAACGGCATGCCATTTTATATGCATGCAAACACAAGAAAATGTCAATAAAGTAACCTAGCATATCCGACTATGTGTAAGCATAGGCAAATATATCAGTAGTTTCGTCGAAATATTTCCCAATTTAATATAACTTGACCCCATCTGAGATTTCCGTCAGTTATGGGACGTCCAGCAGAAGGCCAATATATCGAACGTTAAAAGCTGCGCAGCGATTCACATCTATCTTACTAGCATAGCAAAACTATCGGTGAATTTAACTAACCCACTCAGCTGGAATTCCAGATAGATGTCACTGTTGACTTTGAAGAAACACACCGGTCGTAAAATTCTCACCATTGATAGATTGATATTGAATGTGGACATGAAATCTTTACTACAAATTAACCAATTTGAATACTTAAATTATGCATAGAATGAATACAACAATTACATTTAATTGTATTTTATAATGGTTTTAATATCCCCTCTTTATGACTACTCTGATTTACGAATAAAAACCTCGTGGTAAGGGCAATCAGAAATGGCAATGGTTTGTTTTATTTGCAAATACGCAAAAACGTGCAATTCAAAACCAGGCAATATTTTAATTGCAAACTCGTGGCAATGACTGGCTAACAGTCTTTCATATGGTACAATACATGTCTCAGTGTCAAAGCAAGTCATATATGTACCAGTAAATAATTTAACAGTCAACTAAAACAGTTTATTCGTTTAATCTTATATAGACCTACACTTTAATGAACATCGCTGTTGCGTTGTGAAAATTTTCGAGTATTTTGTTTTTTTAAGGGTGAGGCTGTATTGCAATCAGTGACTTTCGCTCACTGACTTTTGCTAAACAGTCGGAGCATGTACTGCTCTCGTATCGAAATCCTAATAAAATCACGTTGTTTCGAAAGTATATTTAGACCTATATGAAAATCTTAGCCTTAGTAACTAAATAGATTTTTCAGATAGCGGCGACACGATTTGTAGCTTTACAAATGCTCCAGTGACTGGCAAATATAACACCAGAGAAAAGCAAATGGTCCCTGTCTTCGTCATACTTGTTTTAGGGTCTTGCATATTGGATTTTACTAGGATTTCAACGGCACAATAGTAAATGCCAAAGCATAGATGAATATATCGATTCAAGTTACCCTCGTTACAATCGAATGTAACTGACATCACCAGAACGCCACACTGGTCCTTTCGATAAAGGCGAGTCATTGATTGATTATTTGCATGAGGCACAATGCATCAGGTCTAAGGCAGTTGACGTGTACAGGATATTTTACGGTGTTTACAGAGTTCTAAGACATGGTAAATTATTCTGAAATGAAAACTACGTTTATATAAATAGCAGATATGTAGGTGGGCCTATTACATGATACACAGAGCTGCTAATAAAAATACAAGAACCTACAGTAAAAGCGTAAACCACGGGCAGTCGCAGTATGGTCCAACAACAATATGCAATCCTGCCTTACAGTTCAGTGCATTATGTGAAAATTAATACGTAAATTAAATGACAGTCTAGGTCATCTCTTTGGCTGCAGATCGGGACGCCCAGTTCTCTTGGGTTATCTAGCACGGGCACTTTCGAGCGGGTTTTACCGCCTCCTCAGAAGAATGAACGACGTTCGGGACAAAGCCACTTTTTACCCCTTCCCAGTCTTCCTGTATGGTTATGCCGCCGCTTTTCACCCGTTCGTATATGTCTCTGGTGAGGATGCTGAATGACTCCTCCACGTTCACAGCATCCTTGGCCGAGGTCTCTATGTACTTCATCCCGAAGGCGAGGGCGGTCTGCTCCGCCTCCTCGCGGCTCACCTGGCGCAGGTGTGTCAGGTCGCACTTGTGTCCCACCAGCAGAAACACTATCTGATACGGCTGCATGTGCATTTTGGCTTCATCCAGCCAGTTTTTTAGGTGCTGGAAAGATCGTCGGTTTGTCAGGTCGAAGACCAAGAGTCCTCCCACTGAATTGCGGTAATATGCGCGGGTTATGGATCTACAATTATAGATATGACAGTGATTTCACAAAAGAGAGTTTTGTGACTGGTTGTTACAGCAACGAACGAAGTAATTCTTCTATAAAATAATAATTATATATATATATATGATCAAAAATATATATAAATTAATACATAATATAGAATAATACAAAAAATATTCTATAAAATAATTGTATCCTTGCATAAGTATGCATAGTTTATACTTGTTGGTTTGGGATGCATTAAAGAACAATACCAACAACACTTGGGGTACTGGTCATGCACATGTGTTAAAAAAATTATTGCACATATAGCCTTCTTGCCCATTATAGCTACACTTAAAGCCACATGTAAACCAAAATTTTGGTAGATCGGAAGCAGTAATCAGATACCTGAATCTCTCCTGGCCGGCCGTATCCCAGAGCTGGAGTTTGATACGCTTGCCTGGTTCGATCTCAATCAAACGGGCAAAGAAGTCTACCCCCACCGTGGGGTCCGATACATCTGTAAATCTTCCCTCGGTGAAACGACGCAGCAAACAAGATTTTCCCACTGTGGAGTCTCCGATCACGATTAATCTAAATTGGTAGATCCAAATCGCTTCCATCACATCTCAGTTAAACTGCAAATGAATGACAAGTGGTATTTACTGGGTACAGTGTATGACTATGCAACCAAGCATAGCACGTTTGGTTAATGCGTCTATGCATACTATAAAGAGAATGACGTAGGAGAAATAAAACACAAGAAACAGATAATGAACGCGGCATTTAAGCTACGCCTTCTAAACTGAAACGCCAGTATTGCTTCTGTTAAAAGCATGGCTTTACGTTAATGTTTCACAGGCTACTAAAAGACTATTACTCCTTCCAGCCTTTTAGTCTAGAAGTGGCATTTTTGCAGATCTTCTATCTTTAAGAGCAATATATATATACTTAAGCATGTCCACCCCAAAATGCATATAATATGAGGCTGCTGACGAAAAAACACAGAAGTTTAGGCAGTTATAATAATAGTAAACTTGTTCAATGGTTTCCACCTCTGCATTGTTTGTTGCTTTTCTCAATGACGTAGATTCACCCGAAGCCTTTTTAAAGACATCGCCGGGGAACCAGGCGCAGCAGCCCAGTCCGCTAACGGGATCGGCACGCCACTCGCTCCGGGAGAGAGGAGTTGTCAGTTCAGCACCACGACATAGATTGGTTGCAGCATACAAAACAGCCAGACAGCGCGGAACTGCGCATGTTTTGACGGACGCGATCCCTAATCGAATAGTGAGCGAGCGTGGGCGGGGTCTTTGGGAATCCTGCCAATCGGGATATAGGAGGGCGGGCACCTAAGACCAACGGCTAGGTTGATCTCTTGGCAGACACATGATGATAGAGAGGTAGCGATAATGAATTAATTATCGTCATCATCCGGATCGACGCGGAAATGGATGAAGCGGAGCGGTGGATATACACAGGTAGGCGACAAGTAATATAAATCGATTTTTTTCTAAGGAAGTGCGCGCAAAGGCCTTGGTGCAGCTCCTTCGCAGCCCAGTGCTGACTGCTTTCCCCACGTGGTCTCCCAGTCGCTCCCGGATGCTGTAACCGGGTAAGGTGCCCCTGGCTGGGCGGCCGTTCGGACCCGGCTTGCTGGCGCGGGAGGCCGGAGACTCCGCCACGTGTGTCAGGCCGCGCTCGGAGCCGGACTTCGGTTCCCCATCTCTGCGCCGATGGCTGGGAAGCCAGGCGGCGGCTGTAGCCCGCGGACGAGTGAGTGCGGTGCTGATGGCCGCTTTGGGCCCCCCCGGCGCCGTACCTCCTGCCGAAGCGACGATCCGCCCTCCGCCGGCCTGTCATCGGCTGCTTCTTTGGGGGGGACGTCTGCAGCTCCGAGCGCTGGAGGTCACGGCCGGGCGCAGCGTTCGGACGCACGCCTGCCTGCCTGCCTGCCTGCCACCCACGCCGACTTTCGATTTCTCTCTCTTCTGTTAATCATTAAAGCAAAACTACAGGAAAGCCGCCTGCCGGCAGCCAGCATATGCAAAGGAGGGCGGAGGGCTCGTTACTCCGAGCGCTAAGCATGCATAACTACAGATTAATATGTGTGCATGTCTCTCATGCTTCCAAGTCGGTGGTTTATGTCTCTACTTAATGTTCCTGATAGATTTTATATGTCCATATTATATGGTAATACTGTAGTAGTTTGCATAGGGAGTAGGGGGCAGGAGTTACTGCCTTACACCCCCCCTAATGCCTGACCAGTTCCTTATGCGTTTGGCTGGTTTCTGTCTCTTGGAATTGCATTTAGGTGAAGTGGCATATGTAAGTTATCCGCATGTATGTGTGTGTAAAATGTAACGTATAAAAGGAATATATTAATAATGTAAAGTACTGTAAATTATTAGAATATGCAGCTCAGCAGCAGATGTGATTTGTAACAGTTTTTAAGGTGAAGTGCACTAGGTAGTGAGTTTCTGGTCTTCGGCAGGGAGCTACCCTGAATCCCTAACAGAGCACGTCTGCCCTCCCTGAACTTTGGATGCTGCTTCATTATTCTGTCTCGGCCGTGACTCCTTCCGCAAAGCCCATGCTGACCCCCCCCCCCCCCCCCCCCCCCCCCCCCCCCCCCCCCCCCCCCCCCCCTCTCGGGGCGGGGGGGCCCCGGGGGGGGGGGGCGCGGTCTGGTCGCC
>JAODKM010000037.1:11459722-11480423 GCA_026780845.1 Petrocephalus sullivani | reverse complement strand
ACAGGGCCCGTTTGCCCTCCCTGAACTTTGGATGCGGTTCCTTTATTTTGCCCCGGCCGCGACCCCCTCCGCAAAACCCATGCTGACCCCCCCCCCCCCCCCCACGCTCTCTCTTCACTTCCACCCAGGGCTGTTGCAGATGAGGATGGGCCCAGAGGAGCTGGTGGCTGGTTCTATGAGCCCAGGGAGCCAGAGCAGGAACTCTCTGGCCTGCAGGCTGACTGCGTGCAGACTGAGGGGGATCTTTACATGGTGAGTGCTGTCTTTCGTTATAGAGTAGCTCTGCCTCAGCACTGCTGATGTGAAACTGCAGTTCACAGTTTGGCAGCTTGCTGTGCTCCTCATCTGCGGCGTGATCTTCCACCTTCGCAGGAGCCTCCTGAAGACGCTGGCCATGGGTCAGGGCCTGTCGCTGCTGATCTGCGGGACAGCGGTCACATGCCAGTACCTTGCGAAGGAAGCGGTGGTGACGCCCATGTTACAGAGCTTCCTGAACTACGCCCTGCTGTTCCTCACCTACACGGCTACTCTGGTGTTCAGAAGGGGTGAGCTTCTCTGCCTTTCCGGCCCTGTGACTCATGGGACCACGTTGGCTTCTGACTTCAATATTCATCATAAATGAGTGATTATTGGTCCTGGATCTGATTCTGCTTGTGCAAAAGCCCCCCCCCCCTGTACAGTAAGCTGTACAGTGTACTGAATGGGAATCTCAGGGGAACAGTTCAGTATGAACACACGGATGGTTATGCAGTCAAGTCCCCAGATGGCTCCTGATGTGGTACTTAAATTTCATAGTGTCCAGCTGTATAAATGTAAGTGGTGAGGCACCTTATAACAAGGTGTCAGGTAAGTATGTAAATGTCTGAGCTGTAAAATCTTGTTTTGCACGTGTGGATTTTTGTGTTTTTTTTTTTTTTGTATTGATTTGATGCGCACGTATCGCATGTTTTTTGGGTGAAGATTGTCTCCTGGCTTTTGTGTACGGAGCATAACCTTGTGTCTCTACCCCTGTTCCTAAAGGGACTCTGTGTGGATGAGTAACTGTCTTTACATAGTAAACAACCTCAGTCCCTAGTGAGATGGGTGATCTTAGTTAAGCAGTTAGCTGCTGAGTTAATGAAAACCTGCAGAGCCCTGCTAGATCACGAATGGATCACCTTATATGTGTGAGTGCTGTCTGGCTGTGCCGCTAACCCATGTGACCCGCCTGTGCGTCACACTGCCCCTCTTCCATTGTGATGTCTGTGGCGGCTGCCCCCCCCCTCATGTCCCCTGCAATAACATCCTCTCTGTCTGGGCTCTTTCTTTGCTTTCTTTTAACACACAGGGGATGGAAATATTTTGCAGATTTTGCGGACAAAGTGGTGGAAGTACCTCCTGGTGGGCTTGTCTGATGTGGAGGCCAACTACACAGTGGTGAAGGCTTACCAGCTAACCACTCTGACCAGTATACAGGTCAGAGCCTAGAAACATCCAGTTGCTTCTCTGTCATAATTGTTGTCATCATTAATATCAATGGTTTTATATCTCTTTTGAAATGTCTCTGTGGGTATGTATAAAGTATCAGAGGTGGCCTAATGGTTTGGGAAGCGTGCATGTGATCAGGAGGTTGTTGGTTTGAATCCCCGACCAGCAAGGTGCCGCCCCCATGCACTGGCCCCCTGGCTCTGAATTAGCTGCCCACTGCTAAGTCACAATGTCACATATGGGTTAAATGCGGAGGACAAATGTCATTGTTGTGCACTGCTCGCTGTATAATCTAATTCAGGGCGCACAGCTATCCTATCCTCCTCAGATTCGAGGCCACAGTTTTAGCACACTTTGGCTGCGATGGTGGTCCCCTCGCCCTGAGACCAGGCGTTCCTGAGCGCCCTTATCTTGCTTCTCGCCTCCCAGCTGCTGGACTGTTTTGTGATCCCCGTGCTGATGGTGCTTTCCTGGATCTTCCTTCGCACTCGCTATCGGGTGATCCACTACGTGAGCGTCGTCATCTGTCTCCTCGGGGTGGGGGCCATGGTGGGGGCCGACCTGCTGGCCGGAAGGGACCAGGGATCCAGTAAGTACCTGCGGCTGGAGGTCTCATGCAGTTTGCGCACGTCGCCTTTCCCCGCGCTCTTTATTAGATGCTATCCTACGTTTCCAAAGCAAACTGTCTTGCATGAACTGTCAATGGAGATCTGCTACTTTTCCAGAAATCTCACGAAATATCGTCCTGTGGTGTGACCCCAAGACACTTTTAGTCATGTTGCTGTTTGTCCTTCATAATACATACATCAAATTCCTCATTTTCCTGTCAGTTCTTGATGCCATAAATAGGTAAAGCTTATATACTACTAAAATGTTTTCTGGTATATACAAATATATGTTTTATATAGGACATATATACTGTAAAATGAGACAAAATTTATTTTCAATGATTCCCCATAAACACAGGATGTGATGTTAAAAGCAAAGCATTAAGAACCTGACTGGAAAGAGATCACATCATTTTTCATCTGCACAGAAAAACTCAAAAAGAAGTTGTATTCTCACTTTGGGCATGTTAACCTAACAGGAATGCTGTTTTGTAGACACTCAAACCTTGTCTTAGTACATGACAGTCTGTCTGATAAGGTGAGGCGTTTAGTCAATGTAACCTGCTCACCCTGCCCCCTCGTGGGTGACTTCTCTCGCTGAAAGGAGCCGTTTTAATCTCCTTTGTGTTGTCTGCATGCATTGTCACCGTGTTTGTGTCTCCTGTGCCATTTCCTGCTTTTGTGCTTAGCTTGCATGCTGTCTGTACCGTAGCACAAAGGCACGCCTCCAAGCGTCAGAGACAGTCAGAGCTGGGAGCTGAAACCCCGGCAAAAAATCGTACTTGATTAAATTTATACAGATATGCATGAGCATAATGTAATATAAAATATTTTGTATATGGATTATGCCACACAATGGTTTGCGCACTTGTTAAACACCTTGCTGAAGGTGACACTGATTGGGTCTGAACTGTGATTGTGATGCGGACTATGGCCAGAGCACATAAACCCAGCACCCAGCCATGATCACCGAGTGTGGCCCATCACTGATTACCAGCTTTCAGTCAGCATAGTCACGTGGTGCGGCTCTCTCTCCCTCTCTCTCTCTCTCCCTCCCTCCCTCTCTCTGTTCCCTCTCTCTCTCAGTTTCCCCCTCTCTCTCCCCTCCTCTCTCTCCTCACCCCACAGCCAGGGATATCCTGCTGGGAGATGGGCTGGTGCTGGTTAGCGCTTCCCTGTATGCTGTGTCCAACGTGTGCCAGGAGCACGTGGTGAAGAACCAGGGCCGGGTGGAGTTCCTGGGCATGATCGGACTTTTCGGGACCCTGATCAGCGGCGTCCAGCTGTAAGCTGTGGATAAAGGCTGGGGCGCGGGAGCGGGATCGGGCGTGTGTGTCTGTCGAGCTCTTTAATGCTTCACTGGCCCAGTCCATGTCAGTATACCTCTTCTCTGGGCTCGCAGGGCGATTTTGGAGCACGAGTCGGTGGTGATGATCAAATGGACCTGGCAGATCGGTGAGGCTGGATGACCACGTTCCCTCAGCTAAAAGTTTTATAAATTTGCCTCTCTGTACATGAGAACCCTCATCGCTCAGATTTATGGAATTACACTTTTCTAACATACAGAATGGGATTATATTTCTGATCATGTTAGTGAAATACTTTCAGGTAGTTAGGTGAATAAATTTCACATACAGTGCATTTGGTCTCTAACCACTACGTTTAGTTTCTGGTCTTTTCCGCTAGTTGTGCGGAACATTCACTTCTGCTTTGTGCGGAACATTCACTCAGCCCTCTGTCGGTGTAGAGCTGACAGGGGCCCTCAAAAATTTTGGGGCATAACTGAAATGGTCTGGGTCGGAGGTCCAATATGATATGTTTTCATTGGGGCCCAGAATCACTAGCGGCACTCGGGCCTCTATGCAACTTCGTAAATCGTGATGAATTTATTTCGATGGCGCTTGGTCTTAAAAAGGGCCTCTCATGCTTGGTTTGGTCCTGATGTAAAGTTTTCCGGATTCTGTGCTGGCCATGTTGGGGAGGCGCTTTATAAAGGTGGAGTGGATTGAGCTGAAGGACCCCCCCTGTCTCCACAGTCGGCCTTTTCGCCGCCTACGTCGCCTGCATGTTCCTGCTGTATAGCTGCATGCCGGTGGTGGTGAGGCTGACCAGCGCCACGGCGGTGAACCTCTCCCTGCTCACCGCTGACCTGTTCAGTTTCTTCTGCGACCTTTTCCTCTTTCAAACCTCGGTGAGCGATGTCCTCCTGCCGGGGAAGGGGGGGGGAGAATCCCCTCTACAACAGTTTTCTGTTTATAAAACTGAAAGGAATTTGGGAATGATTTTAATACACTTGCATAGGTAAGACTTGTTCCTACAATGTTTGATCCGAAGTGTGCTACATAATGACCAATTTGTGATTTTTGACATTATTCTATCATGTTTTGCATTATTGTAGCTGTGTTTGTGCTCAAAACAAAAATGTAGGTCACCCTGATTCATTGTTTCGTGCTGCTGATATATACCGAAATTTCAGAGGATGTTAAGGCATTTCCACAGTGTCTCAGATGGCCTTAGACCCCAGAGGGCTAACAGTCCATTTTCTTATGCACCAGACTGTTGGTCTCTTCGCATTGGCACAGTTCTGCCTTCCTCTGGCCTGACCACCCTGCCGTTCATTAACTGGGCTCTTTTAGCAGAGCTGTAAAAGTTGTGAAAGCTAGAAAGTGTTACTGTCTGTGCATGACGTATCTCGCTGTTTATAGGTTGTGCCACACGCTCGTTTTTGGCCATGTGCTAGTTTGTTCGGCTTATTACCGTCAGTGAGTCCTTACAGTAGGTTTAGTCCTGTGCTTTCATGCTCTTATTAGTTATAAGATTTTAAAAAAGTTATCTGTAGACCGAGTGTTGAACACCTTGGTTCTTTTTGCGAACGTCATTTGAGGTTGCCCTTTGACCTTTTGGGACCGGTAGTGGGGAATTGGCCACACATGCCACTGACCCCGCCACCTCCTGCTTCTGTAGTTCTCTGGCCTGTACATCGTCTCCTTCGTGGTGATCATCGTGGGTTTCGTCATGTTCAACGCCGTGCCCACCTTTGCTCCGGAAGGGCTGGCCAGCCTCGACAGGACCCCGGCACCCTCCCTCAGTGCTGCCTTGGACAACGGTGTCAGACAGGAAGTGGAGATGGGCAAAGACGAAGTTGGGGGAGAGGCAACCAGTCGGCTTCATTGGGAATCATGGGACCATGCTGGTGAAACTAGTACTAAGTTTTAGCTTTCCTAAAAAGGGGGGGGGGGGTGTTAGAACATGCAATGTTCATACATCTCTCTCGCTGTGGGGGACGTGGAATTAATTAGAGGTTAATTAAACACTCCATCTTAATGTCAAACATCCACATTTCCCATTACAATGTGGATGAGTAGTCTGCTTTGAGAATTTGAAGCGTTTAGAATTAAATCAGTATTATGTTAATGCTTACAAAGGGATTCACTGCAACACGGATTTTCTAAATGTTTGTTTAGTTTCAAATGAGGTGCTATATACAATATGGCAAAATATTTAAAATGGGGAAACATTTGATTTTTTATATGGGTTTGCCTATCAGGTCGGTAAGCTAGTCACATCATTTTTGTTAATTTTTCCAATTTGTATAGAATCACTTGAACTGTCTTGTTAAACTGCAATGCAGTTTTTATAACACTTTTGGACATGTATTGTGTGACATCAAACCTTTTGTTAAATGGGTCCAAAGTGTCTGCCTCTTTGCGTTCACTTCCGTGTCGGAGATTTCGGGCGGGCTGGGATCTGCAAAGCGTGTCGTGACAGATAGCTGATGTTGGGAGCGTGCTGAGGCCATGACTGTGCCCCTCTGCTGCCAAGTCTGTGTTTGATCAGCACACAAGCAAGTGTGTGCAAATAAAATAAGACATTTTATACCGACGAATGGTGTCTGTGTTCGTCATTATTACAGCCGCCGTTAAAGCGCAATGGATGTAAAGCAAATGCTCAAATGGTGTTTTATAGTCTAAAGTTGAAAGTGAAGGCAAAAACAAATTTGTCGATTTCAGATTTGTTATTGTCCTGTTCGGTTCTGCACATCACTTTGGCACAGTGTCCGCTTTGTGTCGTAATAGTGTTGGAGTGCAGGCGTAAAATCCCGACCTAGCCTGGATGCTTTGGGTCCCCATTATGAATGCAAGGATGCTGGGACCTGTTGGTAGGTGTTTCCAAGTCAGCAGCCTGGCCTAAATGTACGGGCATAATTACAGTATATGCACGCTACTGTTCGCGCAAGTAATGTATTTAAATTCTTACTAAGGGTGGGTTTCCAGTATAATTCTTGTATAGTCTATGTAAGTCCCACTACTGAGTCAAAATAACCACATTGAGAATAATTCATAACTGTATTCCCCTGAGTGATTATTACTTATTATTTCCAAGGTAGTTTGGTTATTGCTTATAATCAATCGGAGAAGTAGGTCAAAAAAACCTTGAAAAACATCCCTGCATCATACAGCGTCCGGGGCGAACTGAAGCATCCAATTTCTCCTTAAAAGACTACGGGGGCTTTTCAGCAGAATGAATAATGCACAATAAAAATCATGTTTAGCCATTAGTCTGTCCGCATCCTAACGACGCATGTAAGCACATTATGTACCCTGTCTGCTCGCTGCGTAAACAGGGCGAACCGATTTGCACGTAAGAATGCATACGCTGGATAATTAACTTCTAAATATAGCTCGACGATATCTTTTTTTTCTTTTTCCTTTGTTTTTGAGTAAAAAAGTGGGACGCTTGAGTTGGAGGGAACGCCAAGGCACCCCTGGGTTTACTGAGCTTCAGACGCCGGATTTCCTCGGTACTGCAGCCCCTCATAGGATAATGTGGGCGCTGCAGGTGCCGGGCAGGGATTAAAGGCTCTTACGGTACGGTATGCCTGCGATTTTCTCTGTACACGTTAGTCTGTTCAGCTAATATTAAATGCGAATTGTCGCGGCTGTAATTGTGGCACGATGCACTATTACCCGCTTTTAAAGAGCGCACCAGTTTAAACACTGCGCCCGGAGGGACTGCTTACAATTACGCGTCGGGTTATTGGGAATGACACCAGTTATTACTGTCTGATCGGCGGAAAACAGCGCTGGCGTGTCGCCGTCGTATATTTATTTCATATGTGGACGATATTGGTTAAAGGTATGAACTTGGTGCTGCCGTGACGGGGAACTGCGACACGCCGGCGTCCGTATTACGGGAACGGCCGATTGTTATTGACCGATATCTCGCGTTTTTATTGTTTTTGCGGAACGTTTCCTTCTTGTAAAAATTATACATCCTTTTTTCAGAGGCATAGACCATCGTTTAGTGAATTTTGTATAATAAATCACGGTGAAGAGAGAAAATGAAGCATTTTTTAAGGTAGGTAAAATGTCTCGTTGTTTTTACAATAGGTGCAGAAAGAACACCACTTATAGTGTATAAAAATATTTCGTATGAAATTATACCAAGTTGTTATTGATGCAGTTTGTTTAATTTGCATTACCCGCGTGGAATTTGAATTGTTTTCGGTATATTTCTTTTCCTTATATTTTAATTCACCGCAAATGTAAAATGTTTTTTTTGTGTCCTTTATTTACGGAAGACAAAAGATTATTCCATCATATATTTATATAGCCACATTTTAGTCGGATGCCCCTCGCGAAAAGCAAGCAAAATGTGAAAATAAGACGCTGCTATAATAACCAAGCGTAAGATTCACACCGCTCGTCCGTCTCTCGGATTATGCGATTCATATTCGTTGATCTCTGCCATACGCAGGACTGCAAAACCTGTAGGTCTTCATGTGCGGGTTTTCAGTGCATTTTCTAGGGTAAAATGAAGCTTATTTATCGCACCAGGTAGCCCTACGGTAGCCTAGGTAAGTAATGGGATGTGGTCTGAAATACTCTCTATACATTACATAGAGATAGTTCGTAGTGGTAGTGAAGGGAAATACATAGGGACTAGAGGCATATTTCTGGTGTGAATTAAAGAAATATTTTTAGAAGATGATTGAAATGTGGTCATTTGGCAGCTTCTGGCGATGAAGATGGACGCGTAACTGAAGGAGAATTCCTGGTAGGCTTATTGTACCTGTGAGCAAGGGATAGATAGATAGATGGATGGATGGATGGATGGATAGATAGATGTCAGTGTGACACTGTAAGCAGTGTACCGAGCAGCATGCCAGCTTTCCATCGATCGGCCCCGTTTCACTGCTTCACTGCGCACGTTTCCAATCCGTAATTACGACCCATACTAATCAATCCTCCCGTCACAACTGCTCCCCTGGTACACCACCATCGGCTTCTCACTCGTTCCACCAAGGCCCTTAATAGGGATACACGTTCTACCCGAAGCCGATTTTAATGTCCTTACCGAGAACAGGCAGAAAGTGTCAGCACCTATACCTCTACTACATTTAAGGAAAGCTTCTTAAATAGTTAGGCCTACCAGATTTTGTTTAACCATATAATGTTAGGCAGAGTCGCCTTTATATTTTTACATGTATGCAAAGCCAAAAGTTATCTGCACATGAGTAACCTTCCCTTCAACTTCCAACTGACCCAGAAACACGCATGACATATTCAACATAGCCAGATTATAACGCAATAGCATAAGGTCCCTACTTACTAATTTACTGACAGGTTTAACCAGAAATTTCCAAATCCTAATTATACAGTACATCCCTACCTCAATATGCCGCACTTATGTTGTGTAAATGCATGTCCTGGAGGAGTTTCATGAGTTTCATATTGACATAACTTCCTGTGACTCTGTCGGTCCCCCCCCGCAGGACACTCACGCAGTTTTTCATGTTCCTGTACTGCAAACTTCTGTGGCGGACGTTAAAGTTTGTGATCCGAAAGGTCACGGGCCGCTGTGAGCTGCAGCGTATCTGTTACAGCAACAAACCGGGCGCCCGCAGGACCATGAAGATAGGTAGCTAACCCCGAGCACCCGAGCCAGGCTGAGTATAAGGCATTCTAGTGGTTCTTTCATGACGAGTATTGTCAGGAAAGGCTGCTTTGCGAGTGAAAGCAATGACATTGAAAATCACTGTTATGTCTCTTGATGGCTGCTTTGATTTTCATATATATCTACTATTTAATTTTCTCAGTTTTAATAAATGAGCTTTTAAGTATCAGTCTTGCCACTCAACAAGAATGAAGAGTGAAAAAGTTGTGTAATTCTTACATTTTTTAAAGTGTCAAAATAACCACTGTAGTTTATACTAATGCATGTTGTCTTATATGGAGCATTATCAGTTTCAAATTTACTGAAATGGCAGGAATTATTACTAGAAGTCTTACTTTAGATGCGCTTCTGACATAAGTCCCCCTGTGTTTTATTTTCAGAGTCATCTCTCAAGTTCTCCAAGAGTGGGGTGAGACAGGTTCCACAGTTATGTTTGGGCCCCTAAGGGCTTCGTCTATGAAAATAAATCAAAATGGAAAAGTGTTTTAGCTGGAAACCTCCTAAAGTTGTATACCATGGGATTTAATTAATTACCATAAGTGTATCATTATTATTATTTTGTCCCAGCTCCTGCAGTCTGCCATCACCGTCCATGCAGACTCTGTTGAGAAGACCATTGATGACATTATGGCATTGAAAAACATTAACCCTGACACAAACCCACAGTAAGACAGAACTGTAATTAATTTGTGTTCAAAGGGGCACTGCTATGCTTTTCCAGTTTTTCCCTTTCCTTTACTGTGTTAAATAGATTTATGTGCATGTAAACGATCTGCAAAGTCGTAAGTCCTAAAGTACACACTAAAGGGAGTATCTCTCATCACAGAAATTAGACTTTTCTAATCTGCCTGAAACACCTCATTGCAATTCCAGTCCCTACTTCCGTGATATGGTGAGGTCACCTCGTAACACAACCCTTATTGGCTGCCTACCTGCAAGGATCTCTCTGCAGTATGCAAGACAAAGGCAGAGCATGTAGGGCAAGCTGACCAATCAGAGCACACTTGGCTTATTGGAGGTGAAGTTTAAAGCTCTAACAGAGCATTTCAGACTGAGTTATAGACATAATGAATAGAGATGTACAGTATGAGAAAAATAATGTATTTTTGGACCATTGAAGCATGTAAATCTATTCTAGTAGACCCCAAAAATAAAATTATGAGCAGTGAAAATGAGCATAGTAGGTCTTAGTAGGCCACACCTGTGCTGTAGCTCTGTCTTTCGGTGGAGCAGCTATCGGATGGGTGAGGAACACTGTGCTCTCTGTTTGCCCAGGCTAGCCATCTCCCTTCAGGCCAGCCTCTACCAGATTGTGGGCTACAGGAGCCTGGTGGTTGAGGTGGAGAAGCTGCGGCGGGAACCTTACGACTGTGAGAACCCAGCTCACGAAGAAATGTTATTGAAGGTGCAAATAACACCTGCATACAGTGCCAGTCAAAAGTTTGGACACGCCCAGCCGCCGACAAAGGAGAGTGATCAAGTGATATATCACATGACCTGGCCACCTGATCTAAACAATAGAAATGATTTTGATGGAGTTTGACCGGAGAGTGATGGAAAAGCAGCCAATGAGTGTACAGCATATACGGTATGTGGGTCCTCCTTCAGGACAGGTGGAAAAGCATCTTAGGAGGCCACTTCATGAACCTGGTGTAGAGGAGACAATAGGCCAGTCCATGGAGCAACTGGAGTTAAGGGTCTTGCTCAAGGGCCCAGTGGTGGGGTCACTCTGCCCGCTCGGTGATTTGAACTAGCAACCTTCTGAGTCCCAACTCACAGAGCTGCTCCGCCCAACAAGTTATTTTTGTATAATGTTTTTTGGTCAATGCATAATTCCATATGTTATTTTATAGTTTTGATGTCTTTATAATTATTTTAACACTCTGGAGTCTGAGGCCTCTCAGCCACTTTCAAGGTAGTCAGACAATGTAGCGCATAAAGATAAACCGTACTGTGGGTCGGTGTGTCCAAACCTTTCTGTACCTGAGTTCACTGACTCATCTGCACACTTAAAAGAACGTATAGGTATGAGTTTATACTTTTGGTTATGTGTGGACTTTATTCCAGATTTTTGACACATGACCTTTGCGTTCTTTGCCGTAGTTGTGGCGGACGCTGCGTCCCGATTCCCCTCTGAGTGGCCGTATCTCCAAGCAGTGGTGTGAGGTCGGCTTCCAAGGCAGCGACCCCAAGACCGACTTCCGGGGAATGGGGCTTCTGGGCCTGCACACTCTCTTGTGAGTCATTCTGCATGTGTGTGTGGGGCTGCACAATATCACATCGCAGTTACATGGCGCACGTCCATTAATCAACCTTCGATAACCTTCATCCAGACTCTATCTTTTCGATATCATGCCGACATTTACTTAGGCCCACAATTTGGCAATCAGATAAGTAATGCGTCAAAAATATTAATGAGGGTTGTATTGTGACGCCCAAAAGTTAGTATCGTGCAAGCCTACGTGTGTGTGAGCCCATTAATGAGCATCTCCCCTCGCCCGCAGGTTATTGACCTCTGTCTCTGCCCATGGTTCATACCTGACTGCAGGTACTTCGCTGAACATGACAAAGCCACAGCCCTACAGGTCCTCCATGACTCCCTGCAGCCCAAGCACAGGTAAGCGTGGCTGATCAGGACGAGGAAGGCAGGCTCGTCGACTGAAACGGCACTCTTTCATGCTCATCTACATATTCCATTTATTTATTCATTATAAAAATGTCCAATTTGATTCCCCATTCATGTATATTCATGTTATTATAATACGCGTTCTTATCATCACAGTGTTACGTAACAGGTATTGTACAATTTTTAGAATGTTATGTGAAGTTCTCAGGAGCAGGACTGAGTCTGTGGTATTAGGGGGCTGTTCATAGAGGCTCAGTGTGGGCCGCGATCTGCTGGCTGCCACCTGGGGTGATGTCACCCTCTCGCCTGTTTCTCCATCATCCCTAGCCAGCTGAGCAAAGCAGAGTGGGAGAGGAAGAAGTCCGATAAAGCCATTGGGTATGTTTGCCGCTTCCGGAGCACCTCATGGCTAGAGAGGCCCACAGATCCCTCTACTGCGGCCTTATATGGAAAGTCCACAATCATGTCTAAGGAAATGCTTGTTTTCATTACTTAAAGAGTTTTAAGGCTCGAAGTGTCAGGCGAACCTCTGTGGAAATGATTGTGAGTGGTACAGCATTTGGTAGTGTTTTATCCGTCATCCTGCAGGGGAAACTGATGTAGGAAGTCAGGAAATGCGATAAAAAATAAAAAAGTTTTTTTGTCGAGTTACAGATATATCAGGAAATAATTAGCAGTAACTAATTGTTGCAGTAACCAAACTGGATTATTATTCAAAAACACTGAGATTCACACAAGATACTATCACTGTTACTCCTGCAGTCTATGCTAGTATCCCCTATGTTGGGGATGCATGGAGAAACAGTAAGGAAATCTTAAAAACTGAGCATAAGATGTTGTGTTTTTAACACACCCTGCTGGAGATGTTGACTCATGAATGGGGCTGTAGAAAGTAGAAAGTGTAACGCAGACGAGAAGTTGACCCCATGGAAATGGAACCATGCGGGGAGTTTATCACAGTGAATTCCAAGGGCATAGATCTGTGTGGTTGACATCGGTAGATCCTTGCAATGGTACAACGGGCAATTTCCCGGGGCAGCATCGTTGGCTCAGCATATGCCCAGGCTGCCAAGTATGCCAGATCCACCAATGCATGCACGCATGCACACTGGCATGGTCATCGGTGGCTGAGTACTGTAGGCAGCAGACATGGATAAACATGAGCCACAGTCGTGTTCACAATCAGAATGCTGTTCATGTTAATGCTATCAGCAGCACAGCCATCAAATCTATCCTCAGTTTCCTAACGCACACAGCCTGGTTAAGGTATGATTTATAAGCGCTTGACAGTTTTGCTCATTTGCTCTGAATGCTGGAGTGCAACAGCTAAAAATTGCGATGAGACACCGACAGACACAGGATTTGGCAGGCAAGCACCCCAGTCCATAGCGTTCTAAGGTGTTAGTCATCTCCGTTTCATAACGTATCTTGTCAGGAAGCAGACAGCTGATGGTATATGTTTGTGTGCATGGACTCACACTTCCATAGTAAGCTAACTCTTGGCTTGTGCAGTTGCCATGCAGCGGGCTTAAGTGGGTCTAAGTAACGACTGGGCGTGCAACCAAAGCATCACCGCTGGGGTTCATTAGTTTCCTGCAGATGAGAGATTAACAAGGCCTCTGCAGAAGTTCGTCAAGCGTGCCCTGCCCAATTAGTCACTCCCCTGGCAGAACATTTCCAGTTTATACCATCTCCTAGTTTCAGCAGTTTTATTATGCAGTCTGACATAGGGCCTCTGATCATTGGCTACCTAATGTGAAATACTGGACTGAGCTCCTGTTCTGTGCCGCTGCAGGTTCTCCTTTGCTATCGTGGCCATCAACATCACCGAGCTGGCCTACTCGCTCCTGGTGAGCGGTGCCCTGAAGACGCACCTCTACAATGTGGCACCGGAGATGCCTAGCCTAGTCCATTTTCAACAGACCTTCTGTGAGTTTCTACACTATAATGTCACCTTTAAAGCTTAAAGCAAATCCCCAGCTTGGAGAGATTAATGCTTCTATAAAGCAGTGTTTCCCACCCCAGTCCTGGGGGACCCACAGACAGTCCGTATTATTGATCTGTCCCAGCTCCCTGCTTCCTATTGGGTTCTAGGAGGTAGAAAAAATATGGGCTGTCTGTGGGACCCAGGGGGCTAGATTGGGAAACTCTGATCTAAAGCATGAAAAACTAAGGAATAACATGCTTTTCCTGTACTGATAGTACTACCTCTTGTCGTGGCTTAATGTGTTCTAATGTCCTTTCAGTTGGTTTTATTAAATTGTTTGATAAATAATTGTCATGACGTAATTGGAATTTGTGGGGAGGAGTCATGGTTTCTGCCGGTCCCCGTTCTTAATGGTGCCGATTTCTGTCCCATTCCAGGTTACCTCATGCAGGACTTCCACAGGTTCTGGATTGAGGAGGACCCCTGTGACATCATGGAGTTCAACCGCGTGCGTGAGAGGTTCCACAAGCGGGTGCAGAGGCAGCTGAGGAACCCTGACATGGCCCTGTGTCCCCACTTTGCCGCCTCTGACCTGCGCCTGGTCAACCTATAGTCACCTCACAGCCTGAAGCCTTCAGCATATGTCTCCAACACCCCTACCACCTCCCTCCTCTTTGAGCTACATCAGCCCACTGCCAGCCACCCGCTTACTCTGAGGCCCCCGATGCAGCCCTTAAAAAACCAGCATGACCAGGGACCATAACGATTGTGCACCACAGTGCTGAACCACATTATTATTATTATTATTCAGGATACTTTGACCACTAAGATTTATTAAAAGACAAATAACAATGTCTAAAATTTACATTTGATAGAAATTATTATTTGTTATGTTGAGTCAGTCCAGAAGTACTGGCAGGCAGGAGAAAATATTGCATTAATTAAAGGTAGGGTTTAAGTAAACACTAGCATCGGGTAAAATGACAGCTTTTAATATGGCTGGAATAGAGGCAATTTTCCATCTGAGAGAAAAAAGGGTGACTATACAAGGGAAATCCTCAGTAGTCATACAAATAGGGAGAGAAGGGAGTATCTGGCATTGATAGCAGAAAGTCACTAGACTTCTTTTTGTGAGCCAACAGAGATGCTGGAGGCATCAGAAGAAAAAAGCAAGGATAAAGAACATAGGTTCACGATCCGCTATACCTATCATATAACATGCTGTCATTTTCTAAGCCAGTCACATATACGTGAACGTCTGTTGAGCCAATAACTTTGTCTGAAGTCTCTGTCCTGTGCTAAACATAGACAAAAGGACTCTGTAACGTATGCATTTCAGAACGATGCTGGGTCTATTTGCCAAAATATATTTTGAAGTCAAGAAAGTACTAAAACTGAATGAGTCCTTCGTGAAAGTTTATTGAATACATCCACACTTTTGTCTGCGGCAATATATTGCTGAAAATGGTTGAATGTGACATCTCCTTCTGTTTATCGACCAAAGCAATAATTGAAAGTGCGGCAGACATGGTTAATTCTCCGTTCAGCACCTCGATATTCCGATACTCTGCTTTTGTTATTCTCATTTTCAGGACCCTGCAAACTTCAGCATGTCACCATATACTGGGTGACCATGCAGGACTCTGAGTGCCTAGATTAGTGTCTGCGTCTGCGCATACCACACTGTGCTGAGATGCATTTTCCAAGGCATTACATACCTTATTTCTTTGAAATGATGTTTTTTCATTTGCGACCTATCCTTCAGTATGTATGTATAAAGCGAGCATGTTTTGCAACTTTTATCCTTAAAGAGTCAATGTAAAGCCTCATAGCTCTGGTAGGCAAAATACCATCAACCAAAATCCTGATGGAATTGCATGCATTATTTTACTCCCATCTTAACAGGCTTTATTTAGGCCTTGTCCACACGTGTTTTACCTTCTTCATTATTAAAAAAAATGAAAATGCATGAAACTGCTAAAAACGCACTGTACAGAGCATGCCAAACCAACAGGTGGTGATAGAACTCTAACTATAAAGCTGTGTTGGCCAATCAGAAGCCATATTACCGATTCTGCTAGGCTAAAAACAGCTAATCAGTGAATGCCGCACAATCTGACTTCTAACGAAGTAGACAAGGGCGCACACTCTGTTACAAGCTAAAACCCGTTTTCCATGTCCAAGTGTCAATGCTGAAAATTGAGTTTCTAAAAATCTTCACCTTAGACGGAGTATTACAAAAGCTTCGTTTTCAGCGACCGAAAACACCATTTGCGCGTGCACAAAAGGCCGAAACGGACACAAAAAGCAACGTTTTTAAAAATGCCCATGCATGTGTGGACAAGGCCTTACTTAGAAACAGGACGCAGGTGGATCAGGATTTCCTACGTAGCTGGATTATATGTCGGATTTAAGGTCATCTGGGCTAATTGTAAATAAACGACGATAGAGTTCACTTAAACCCGACCTTCTTAAATCAGTAGTTATCCGGCTAAGCCATAAATCCAGCTGCTTTGTGATATAAAGACCCCTGAATAGTGGGTTCTTTTGCCACTTTTGCAACATTTGATTAAGACTAAGCGTGTGAGTGACGTTTGTCTATAAGCTTCTTAGCCGTAACGTGCAGTGATATCTGCATGGTTATTCTCGTAAGTCCCTCGTTGAAACATTTGATACTCGTTGTACTGTTATGGCAGAAATTTATTAAAACGCCCTTTAAGTGATATTTCTAGGATATGTTTACCGACATACCACCCAGGCATATTGATTTCAGGATGGTGGATGAGGAGGGTGCTGGCTAGGCTTAATACGGTTTTATCCACCCCCGTTATGCAGATTTTATCTGGAAATAGGTCTATCGGAATAGCGATGCTTTTTAAACTACCATGATGATACTGTAGACTAGTGATGGTAAAATCTGATCGTCTGTTTGTGTGCGGATTCGGCTTCTTCTGTGCTCCTCACTAAAAAGATCCCGGGGAAGCAGTGCTTTGGGACACCGAGTCTGACTCCCGCTGTGAGAAGGGAGTGGCACCGATCCCCTCATTCTGTGCCTCGGAGTCTGTTCACGGACCGAGTCGGGAGTTCTACTGATTCACTTGCGATGGTCTGGATCGGCGGCAGTTCAGTTCCGCGACCCAGAAACCGCTACGTTTTGGTTTCGTTCGTTGTTACATTGTAGCCTAACATTCGTGTTCTAGTTTAAACGTAGGGTCAGTTAAAAGGAAACGGGAACGCGCGGTATTTAGTTACAAAGGCTTTTACAGTAACGTGTAGCACTAAAGTAAATGTTAAAATAATACTTTGAAACAGTGTTAAATGTGAGTCAATGATAAGCCCAACACTGCGGGATATCTGTGGCAGTTATTTGGAGTCACTTTCTGTAACTCATAGGAATTCGTGCTGTGTCAAATGCACTCTTTTTATTTATACGTAAAGCTCTGTTGAATAAAAGTTGATATAAATTCGTGTGTATTTCTGTCTTTTGGCCATTTAAAAGTCTGTTGCGACGCAGTTTATTGCCACTGATTTGTTTTTTTTTTTTGGAAATGTCCCACCTCCTGCAACCTCTGCAGAGCTGCCGAGCTGGTCTATAGGGCGCCACAATGGGCTTCGATCGGTACTGTTTTAAAGTATCCACTCTTTGCGTATAATAAAACTAATATCATAATCGACTGAGCTCAGTTGTATAAAGCGTTTGGTCGTAAGGCGTCAGTCACCGTGCACATGAGCCCCGGGGTATGTTTTCGGTCACTGACCATGGTTCTGAAGTCGGAGATACGGTAGGAGGTTTACATTGGCTGGAGGTCCTCGGAGCAGAAAATAACACTAATCTTCTTCTAAAATCCAATTATGACACGTAAGCTTAACGTTCCATATTGTGGTTTCCATGTAATAAGTAAATATATTAAATAATTTGTTTACAGCTTAGACATTGAAATGTACAGTTGCCTCAAATGCAGATAAAAATTTCTGAAGAGACCCAAGTTTTTAACTGGCATGTACTTTATATATTTGCTCACAATTGTAGAATCATAATCAGCAACCATGGCGCCGCTGAAGATTGAAAGCATGAAAGCATTTTATATTGGGCCCCCAACTCAGTTAGATTATGTTCCAAATATTTCCCCAGCTTTATGGGGCCCCTGATCAGCAGGGTATTTAAAATAATTTAAGAGAAAATCACGGTTCTTAAATTTTGCCAATGGTAAAATGATAAAAATCCAGTTTGGTCCTAATATTCAACAATGATTCTTAAATATAAAATGAATATTTCATTGAATAAAGGTTTTTTACTTTTTCCCAAAAGGTACACTGTACAGCGAGATCAGACACTTTCAGACTCGTCCATCCAATGTGACACATACAATTGAGACAGCAGGTCAGACAGTCTCTAAAGCAATTGGGGGCCCTGCTAAGGGCCTTGCCCAGGGGCCCAATAGTGAAATCACTCTCAGTGATTTGAACCAGTCCCCTTCCTAACCCACAGAGTCACACCAACCCCAAGGTCACAAGTTGGCATTTTTGCACACACAATCAATATAGTGTCTTTATTTCAAATAGAAATGAAGGCAATCAAAACATGGTACAGGTATAAAAGTCTAAAGAAGAACTTTGCAGGCATGCGCTTCCATTTAAAAGGCACTTCAGGGTTGACAATAAATAAAAATCAAGATTGGTAATTTGCCCAAAGAAGACCTCGGCACGATTGCGTCTCGAAAGGCACATCAGGGTTCAAAATAAATAAATAACAATACTGTAAATTTCATTAAATAGTCCTTAAGTTAATAAATAATGACATTGGGATGTGTGTTTCACGGACATCTACGCATGGCGCTTGGTTTCCAGGAGAATGAATTCATGGACCAGTTTGCCCAAGTAGCGCCCCAGGTCCCGAAGGATCACATAGCCTTGCAGCCGACTGGACCACAGCTGCTGCGTGGGGAGCAGAGGGGAGGAGCCAGAGGCCTCCAATGGGGTGGAGCTAAGAACAGGCCTGGAGGTGGGGCCAGACACGGGGGTGTTGTTCAACCTATGCAGCTGCAAGAAGGACGCACAGAAGTGTCAAAGCATGGTAACATAATGTAAGTGCACTGTTTTGATAAGAATGGTCTCAATTGACCATTCTATTGAACAAATAAGTCCTACTGATTTAAGATATCTTTGCCATGTTTTATTGTCATAAGTAATTGTTTTTGTTCTATACTGAGTTTAGTTATAGTTGATAGTTGGTGATAATTCAGTGTGATACAATAAGTGTCATATTTATAATTTAGTTCTCAGGCATGTTCTTTAGCAGTGTGGTATTTATGCTTATGTGGTATACATTTCCTAATTTTCCTTTGGGATAAATAAAGTATGTATGTATGTATGTATGTATCTATCTATCTATCTAATATTCTTGGACATGTATTTCTGGTCATGCGTGTGCACCTTCCTGTCTAGCTTTATGTGTAATCATGAGTGTACCTGGGCACTCACATGCTGAAGAAGGTCACGCAGGTCCATCTGCACGCTGAGCATGGCCTTCTCAATGGAAGGTGCATGTTGGCCCTGCAGAAATCTGTCCTTAACTGGCCTCTGTCTCTGATGCTCTGCCTCCAGCTGCCTCCTCTTGACATCTAGGTGAGCCCAGAAGATGTGCAGGTGGCGAGAGGCCTGGCTCAGACGTTCCCGATCCTGTTAAGATGCATGTGCACACACAGATACACCTCAGTGAGTGGTTCTGTCTGCCAGTTCAGTCCTTGGGGACCCTCAGACTATCCACATGTTTGCTTCCACCCAGCTGGGAACGGAGCGAAAATGTGCACTGTCTGGCGAGGAGCTGGTAGGGAGCAAGAACATGGACAGTCTGGGGGTGCTCAAGGACCAGGTTGAGAAACACCGATTTATACCATGTGTCAATGCCAAAAAACAAGCTCCATAACATATTTTCCCTTATAATGAATTCATACAGACACATCAAATCTTAATGGAATGGCATTGTTCAAATGACAAGAACAACAACATTTTAATCTTAGCATATCCCCTTTGTACTCCAATTTGACACATTCAGATGAGAGTGAAATTTAGCATAAAAGCTTGGTGTCCAGATACCACTTGAATTTTGGACCTTGCTTAATGGCCTACTGGTGATATGATTACTCCACCAAGCACAAGGTTTGAAACACCTACGCACACACCACCCCAAAATGCCAGAGGCCCCACTGGGATTCTGCCCAGGATCTCCAGTTTATGGGACATAAACATGGATGCAAACTTTCATCTGAGACACACCTCCATTGCCAGCCAATCAGAGTACACTGTGCTGATGGAAGGCAGGCTATGAAGCATCAGGTCTCGGTCCTCAAACTGCATGTCACCCAGCTGCTCTTTATTCTGTAAAGACAAACACCGTAAACACAGAAGTCACTGACATGCCAGTCCGTTTGATGCCACAGCCTTTCATGTACCCTTGTGTTTTTGTGAAATACTGTGTGCCCACAAATAAACTGTTGGCTAATTAAAATACAATAAATCAATAAAAAGAAAACCTCGTAATAAATAACAAGTTATGAACAGGGATTAACATAACTGGTACGCATTTGCCGCATAAAGGATAAAATATAAGTTCTTGTTTCGAGGTATAAAGATTCAAGTGCGTGTGCGGGCCAGAGAGGGGAAGTGGTACAGTGGGGAGACTTACGTATCGCTGCAGAAGGGCCAGAACATGAAGGCGGATCCGCCTCGTGAAAGCTATAGTGTTTTTGAAAGAGGGCGCCCCCTGCTGGTTTGATAGGGAATGGCTGCACAGGGTCAGCAGTATAACTGTGGTCAGAACTTGGTACTCGAAAGCCATTCTGGGAAAAGAAAAGAGGTATAGAAAAACATGACCAGATGGAAGGGTGAAGATAAGCAGAAGTGGAGGGATAGTGGAAAGATTGGTTTGTGGGGTGGTAAGTTTCAAAACAATTGCTCTAAACTAGAGCCGGTGTTCTGCCAAATAGTGCTGCCCCTTCAAATAATGCTACCGGAGCACTATTCAGCAGCTATAGTCACTGGATAGTGCTACCTTACCGAATAATGCTACCAGAGCACTATTTGGCAGCTATAGTTACCGGATAGTGCTACCTTACC
>JAODKM010000037.1:11442363-11459622 GCA_026780845.1 Petrocephalus sullivani | reverse complement strand
CCGAATAATGCTACCAGAGCACTATTTGGCAGCTATAGTTACCGGATAGTGCTACCTTACCGAATAATGCTACCAGAACACTATTCAGCAGCTATAGTTACCGGATAGTGCTACCTTACCGAATAATGCTACCACATGGCTGCGGTCTGTCAGCAGTTTTCTGGCATTCTCTCTTAAATGACCATTACATATTTTAAAAAAGAAGTTCTATATATTTCTATATAGTCAACATGTGGTTTTGGATTTTTTTTTAGATAACAGAGAAGCATAATTTCCCCTTTTAAGTGAAAAAAAATCTCGAAGTTGAAGCAATTGTCCCAATTCCAAGATAAAGTCCCAAGACAAGCGCACAGCACTTCTGATTTAATGGAGACTGAACTCGGAACATTTGTTGAAACTTTATAACTGCTTTGGCGACTATAATGTAAATTAAGGCCCTGCGATACTTCTCATCGCTGGAAATGTGTGCAAGAGAAACGCGAAACCCACACTGGAAATGGCTTTCAAACAGGGAGGCCAAGTTAAAAGGGATTAAATAATGAAATAAATGAAGTGAAACGTTATTAAAGACCATTATCAAAGGTAAACATTGTGTACACGAGTAGCACTGCTGAGCAATGCAGCTGAACGGAATGCACGGAATGCGAATGGAATGCAGCGCATGCGCAAATAGTCACATCAGCCAACGTTTAACGTAGCACAGATCGGTGGGCTGGGTGACATAAGTGCGAAATGTTTACTGTGCGTGCGCAAAACAGCTTGGGAGCACATATCGCTAGGTAGCAGTATTCGGCAGAACACCCGCACAAAACCTTTGTTTTTCTATCCCGATACTAAAATTGTGAATATCTACCAATTCAGTATTTCCCTGTTGATCAGCTAAAAAGTATTAAATGAGATATTCGTCTCAATTAGCATCGCAAGCCACCTACATTTAGTGTTTTGGCAGCATTTTTTTGAATATGCTAAGAGCAGGAAAATATAATGGTCATGTTGCTCAAGCTATGCCACTGTTTTATAGGAAGAACTCCACGGGCAACAGGATATACACACGTCTGCTTCTTTGATATATTCGGCAACAACTTTCACAAAAATTGCATAAATATTTAAAGCGCAAATTGAGCAATCTGTTACCAAATCAAGTATAATAAAGAAATCAATCATAAACGTTTCACTGTATTACTCAACTAACCATTTCCAGTAAAAAAGTACAAATAAGTCTCCAGTACAAATTTACAATGGAGCACATTATATAATTGTATGTATTCAAGGGTCCCTGTAAAGTGACGGGCCCCCTGAATCAGCCAGGGTGTCCGCTACTGTGCCCCAGGTCACATTATACTGTAACTATAATACCAAAAAATTAGGAAATTAGGATAAGCTGTGACAGAATAAACATAAGTTTATTGCGGCTGTTATTATCATATGTATTATCGTTACAATTATTTTCATCCTTGTTTAATGGTGCTGCACTGGCATAGAAGACCCACATCGCACCCTGTTCAAGAAAAGGAATATTGACGTACCTCTTAGCCTGTGTGTTAGACTTGCCTCCCAGTGTTGTGGCCTTCAGTCTGACCGAGAAGCGCACTGCAGATGTAGCTCCATGAATCCCATTCATATTTATAAAGAAAAAGTTTACTTTCATTTTTTTGGGTGTATGTTGTTTCCATGAGTGATGCTCTCCTTCGGAAAGCCCCATCACCACAGTGAATTCGGTGAATACGGTAAGAATACCCTTTATGACTGGTGATTCATCTGCGTTATGCGATACCAACCAAATCATGGGCTCGGATCTGCAAACGCTGGCATCTAAACACCCAAGGCCATTCCTACAACGAGGGACGTGTTGAACCTCGACTGATGCTGATTACCTTAAGACAGAAACGTGTCAGTGTCGATACACCAACGAAATATGTGCTCTGCATTTAACCCATGTGACAACGTGACACAGCAGGGGGCAGCTACGTGAGCAGTGCTTGGGGATGGTACTTTGCTCAGGGTACCTCAGCAGTACTTGCGGGTCGGGGACTCGAACTGGCAATCTTTCAACTACACGTTTGCATCCTTAACCATTACACCACCTGCCTGCCCCAAACCTGCCTTGTTACTTACTTACCCCAGCTGGGGCAGTTAAAAGAGAATAGAATAGCTTATGAAAATGGGGCAGCGATGGGCTGCTGAGAGTGAAACCTTGGTAACGGTCTTAATGTCTACTTTCCTTGCAGCTATTAATTTGGTTACTGGCTAAAGGAAAACAGAGTCAAGGTCTAAGCAGAAGAGATAACCTCTTCTTTTCCACCTTTATTCATCAGCTGACCTAGTATATGTGTCACGAAAGCAGTGGAGAAGAAGCCATTGATAACCACTGCAGCGGTTGCATATTTGCAGCACTCTGGGTTTGAATCACGACCGTTTCGGTTTCTTCTGGAATCTCGGGGGTCCTTCCTGGGGGCTCTGAACCCGGGATAGCGCTGCGCACTTACAGATGGGGGGACTGCTTATTTGCTGATTAAACTTATTAGGCTGTTTGAGGTGAGCCTAATCAGCCAGAGTGTCACAGACAGTACCTCCGCAAATTTACCTTATTGCGATTGACAGCTCAGACACTAAAATTCCTGCAGAAAACGGCTTTCTTTTTCCAGTCTCTGCTTATCGTCAACCATGTCGATTCTCCCAACTGCTTTCTTAGCTTCCTTCCAGAAACCCCCCGTAACGTACACACACGCCCACACACGTACACCCACACATATGCGGGCGCGCACAAACACCCACGCACCAATTTAACGGCAGAAGATGTGAAAGCTACGGGGGTAACGGCAAAGGAAACCCCAGTCAGAATCCCATGTCCTGTTGCTGCTTGGAGGGTAATTCTTCTAAGTTCCTGCAGGAGTTTCTTCAGCTTCTGAGATGCTAGGCTGGGACAGACTGTGATGCATCAGATAGTCCCAGCTGCAACCTTGGTTCTAGTCTCCACCCAGGTTCCATGTGTGTGGAGTTTGTATGTTCTCCCCGTGTCGTCGTGGGCTTTTCTGCAGGTCCTCCAACAGTCCAAAAACATGCTGAGGTTAATTGGAGTTATCAAATTTATTTGCGGACCTGGTTCTAATCAGTACTTTAAACTTTTCCACAATAAAATCTTTTTTTTCATATTTATATTATTTTTCTTAAGTTATATTCTATCTTGTCTGTGAAGTATGCACCAAGACCACCAAAACACATTCCGTGTACATGCAGAAGTCCATCAAAAGTGAATTCTGATTCTGATTCTGATTTCTGATTCTGATTCTGATTTCTGATTCTGATCAGCCATCAATCCATAGACTAAATGTTGTTTTTTTTTACATACTAATGTGCTGTTTTCCATTTGAAAGTATCAGCTGGTTGAATGGCATAACTGGTTATGGAAAATATGAGGTTTCAGACTGGCAATGCACTAGCTGGTTTATCGCAATGTAGACCATTGAAGAGAGACACCTGTCAGCTCAAGAGAGAGTGTGTTATGCTAAAACCACAAAGGTTGTGGGCTCAGCCCCTAGTGAGCAGATGTCCTTCTCCTCTAAAGGTGAATGAGCCGAGCCCTGGGATGAGTTTTCTGTTGTACCTTTGAAAAAATCCTGAGCTCCTCCAGTAAAGCGTGCATCATAATGAAGGTTTTAAAAGAGAGGAAATTAATAGTTGATTTAAATATGAAAAAATAAATTTCTGACTTTTTTTCTATCAGTAAAGGCTTTCCATATTGTGCCCTGGACAGCTGGAAGGTCTTATCTTCTCAGTTTCGGTTCCCTGTCAAGGGTGCTGATTTGTGAGTGCGTTCTGTGTGTGGGGGTTAGAGCGCTGCCTGATGGGGGTACGGGGGTTTACTTTGCGTGCATTCTCCAACCATCGAAAGTGAACTGCTTCACCAAAGTGTATCGCTGTGACATCATCACGTTATCATTAGAATCTTATTCAAAGTGACATGTATTTTATGCTTTGCATTATTAATAATAACTAAAACATAACATGCAAAAAGGGGAAATTAGAGACAATACCAATAACCTGTGGCATGATTATTGTGGTGTGTTGAAATACTCTGTACTGAGACTTCATATGAAGAGCTGTAGATGAATGTTACAAAAATGCAAAGCAGAACAAATTTCTGGTTATATAAGCCGTAGGTAATCGTCTGGAGGGCTAGCTCCTCCGGAAAGGTGCACTCCTGTCCTTTCACAGTAATTCTAGCATTATAAATATGTATATATATAAGAACATATATGCATTGCTTTATGTAAGTTTATGCACATATATAATATCATCATGTACTATATTGTGTACTATTTATCGGCTGTATATTTATACTCATATTCAGAGTCGGTACTATTGTGTATCTGTTGATTTTATATGTTCTATGTTGTTCTTCTTTGTTTGGTGAACCATAAGTAACAAGTCAGGTTCCTTGCATATCTGAATGCGCTCGCTAGATAAAGAGACTGGAATTCTAACGTGTCTGTTACTAACAGCTAGCTTAATTGGTTTTGTTAACTTCTTAAAAGCTTCTGTAAACAACTGTCTCCATGGCTCCCTAAACCTGCAATTCTTTGTTGGGGTTCCCCAAGCAGTTTCATATTTATAACTTAAAATGATATTTTTCAGCGTCATCCAGCCTGCTTGCATGCAGCGATACTATCCAGGCACTGCGGTTCCTTGTGAGATGGGGGATTGAGAGCATCTTCTGAGGTATTCTCATGTCTCAGACCCAGACCGGCCATTTCACTTGACTTTTCTCTCCTTGGTTTCACTTTCTGCAGAGACCATCACACTTTGCTCTATTTCGGCCTGCCCTCACTTTCTGTTTTGCACCGTCAGCCAGTGCTTCCACATAAGGGGAACTGGACCTGAATACCTTCAACAGACTCTCGGCTGCTGGAACGGTTAGTGGCGCTCCTGTAGAAGCCATTTTCCGTAAAAGCGTCTGCAAGTAGGTACAGGCAGGTAAAAATGGAAAATTTGCCCAGGTTAGATTTAATATGTCAGAATGTTTCATTTTGATAACACATATTTCAAATGGTCGTCGTACAGTGGTTTTGGGATATGGGTATTAGGGTAACCCCTCTCCTGATGAGAGGGGATGTCACTTTCATTATCACGACGGGTTTCGTGGTTAATTGCGGGATTTCACTGTAACTCTCCTCAAAAAAATTGTTTTTGAAGCTTTTTTTTGGTACCTAGTTTGGTTCGGTATTTGTGGGCATTTGCATTTCAGTGGATAATCTCGCTGCAGTTTTAGAAAGATATTACAACAAGATATTTAATAACATTTAATAACAAGACATCCTTTATTTTGTTATGTGTCATTTCCAGATAGAGAAATGATTAATTGACTCTGATGTCTCAGGTTTTGCCCTGTTGGCAACATCTGTACCACCTGCTATTCAAACTGGCTAATCCATCAGAAGCTACGCAGGTCTGGAGGTCAACGGGTTAGCCCATCCTGTGGTCTGTGTGGATCCCACTGCCCCAGTCCAGTGACGGGGACACTGTGCTGTATGAATGGCGCCCTTCCTTTGGACGTAAAACCGAGGTCCTGAAAGAGTAGGGGCAGTACCCTGATGTCCTGGCGAAAACTGCCCACTGTGGCCCTTTCATGGTAGTGATGGTAGTGGATGACCTGGCTCCCTATGAGTTCTGTAAAGTACTACGTAAATGTAACAGTCATTAATGCAGCAGTTTGCATGAGCAAAGTTGAAATTACTAGGGATTGACAATGTTTTGGCACATTAGTCACAATCTCCATGATCTTCCAATGATCGGCGCTGCTGCAGATCATTTAACCACAAGCTCAGTTTCCCAAAATACTGTGGTGTTACTGTCAGTTGAACACATATTGTGATTTGGGTTGCCGTCTCTTTCAGCTTAGGACGGCATGCATGTTCTTGGTCACAGTCTCACACTGCAGGGGTTCAGTATCACTCAGTTTGGCTGAGTGGTAGACCAGCTTTTTTCTAGTGTGTACAGTATCTCAGTACTTGTAGTAGACATCACTGATGGTCCTTCAGGCCTAGAGACATGGTAAATTAGGATTCCCCACTGGGACAGAAAGAGATAAATGAACCATAATGGAAATTCTATGAACTGGTATTTTTCAGGCAAAAAAAAAAAGAACCAAACTAGTACTAAATTGCATCAAAGTGAAAATGACACAGAGACACTGAAACTAAATTATGCCGCATCTTAGATCAATGATGTTTGTGGAAGTGAAAGGATTTCCCTAAACCTTGGGGTAACCCTTCTGCATGCTAAAAGTGGCATTTAAGAGAATTAGGCAGAAATGAAATGTTGCAGTGCAGGGCATTAGAATGGCCCTAAAACAATGTCAGAAGAGTCTATCTTCTTAGTCACATTGTGACTAAGATATAAAAACCCAGGGATGTACTGTATAAAAACACAATAGTCATCTACAAATCAATTATCAGGTGCATTCTTCTGCATTTTAAAATCCCCAAGGTCAAGGGGCATTATCATAACATGGCACATGTGTGAGCATTTATTGGAATCCATGTGCCATATGTTTACATAATCATGCCACATACATTTAAAATTCATTGGAGCATTTTAAAAACTCAATTTAAACTAAACACCTAAATATTTGAGATGTCCTTAGTTGTTCCTGACTATTATTAATATTTTTTGTATGTTGGACATAGCTATATCTGTTCTATCAATAGATTTTTTGTAATAGAGAAATATGTATGTATTTGTCAAAAATGTAGTTTATTCTGTGAAAGGTTCTGTTTTCTCTTTTAATTTTTCTTTATGGCGTCAGTGGGGCTTTAATGTTGCTTTTTAAGCATGGGGTTCTTTGAATGGTTATTTTCTTATCCTGACCCCGAGATGGCACTATTGTGCCAAAAACTACCTATTAAAATAAGGCTGTTCTGGTGACGTGCCACTAGGCGGCAATCCCGGGACAGACACAGTATAGGCACACTCTAGGGATTGTGTTTTATATCTGTCCCGGGGATGTTTGAGGATCCCGTGAAAGACTGGTTAGGATAGTGATCGGTTACTTGGTTTAACCTGCCCAGCATGATGACTTTGTAAAGAAGAAGAGAAAAAGAAGACTACGTGGGAAAAGACGAAGAAGAGCAAAAGATGATGATGATAAAACATCATTAATAGTTTTTTTAATCTAACGTAAGAGCATTGTAATAACAAGGATCGTTGTAAATGTAAAGTGTTTGAATGTAAATGTAAAATATATTCAATATAGTTGAGGTCTCATTTGTAATAAAAAAGCACAATATGCAGTGCTATTAAAACGAAATTTCACCCCTTGAAAACTGTTGCCTTTTTCAACATAATTGGACATATAAATATTTGATCTTCAGTTCAAGGATACGGATTAAGAAATTAATATATACTAAATATATTAATGATAATAATAATAATAATAATAATATATACAATTTTGAAAAAGTTACACTTAGTTATATTTAGCAACCGTTTATACAATTAAACAAACATTCTAGTTTCTTGTGAGGAATAAGTAAGTGCACATTTATCATCACATTAAACATAAAAATTAGAATCAGGTACATCAAACCAAGCACAAACGTTTAGGCCATTATTGGGCTATAACTCTGTCACGTGTTGCTGAGCGTCACAGCTGGTCTAGGCTGGTCATAGCCTCTGAGGTACCATCACAGCAAGATGGAAAGGGCTACCTGAGTCCGCGAGAAGGAAGGCGGGCAATGCTAATGAGTTAGGGGAGGGATTTAAAGCAGTGTAGTAAAGGTAGGGCAGAGCTCTCCAGCCTTATTTAGGTGTAGCTGTTTATGGGGGCTGCAAGAAAAAAGTGTCTGTTCTCAAGTTTGAAATTTGCGGTAATACAAGTCGACATAAACATGTATGGCGTCATTTCCAGAACTATGTGTGCTGGACAGCTGGAGTCGAAAGTGGAGTTGCTTAGGCACAATCCCAAGTGCCATGCTTGCTGGGAAAAACTACAACATCTGAGAGAAAAAAACAAATCTGTGTGCAACTGTGAAACATGGTGGTGGGACTGTTTTGATTTCTCAATACCGTTCAAACGGTTTGTCAAATTTGTTGAACTCACTTGCTGTACTTACAGGACTTTCTAAATAAATACATACGCAAATATTCACGTATAAGGGGGAGCCACACAAAAAACAGTGACTATTTAAAGGTACTCCTATTTAGGCTGTTGTACAGACGCAAACAGTAGCGCTCACAAACATGAAACTCCCAGTCGTATCCACTCGGTGTCATATATAGTATCGTACATACACGTCAGGACGAGGTTTGCGAATCGCTTCAGAGCTTGACCCGGCTCGCGCTTCTCCGTTGCCTCATTTTCTTACGCAACGATGTGTTTTTTTCCCTTTCGTTCTTCGGGTATTACGTCATTTAGTTGTTTGGTATCTAACACGACTTATTTTATATACATTATAATTTCATATTATATACAGTGGTAGAACAGTATTTTTTCTGTTGAATTGGCCATTAAAATGCCCATAAAACAAATGAAATATCTACAAAGTGATCATTATGCTCTATAAACAATAGAACAGAGCCTTGATAAGGAGAATCAATGTGCTAAGTCCGGACCTCAACCCCATCAAGCCCATTTGTGACGAGTTCGAAAATAAACTGGACAGATCTATTGTACATTTAAAAGAAAGCCTTTGGCTTGAGTTGCAGAAGGCATGGGATACCATTAGTGTTGAAGTTGTCAGGAAATATACTGACACTATGCCAGAGAGATGTGCTGCTGTAATTGCTGCAAAAGGTGGACATACCAAACATTAAAGTTAAAACTGGATAAAAACAGTAGGTCTCTCTTCATCTGATATTTGTTGTGCGCAACCATCTGCATATTTCATGAACATTATGTTTTGGTGGTAAAAAAGTCAACATTTTCAGATCTGTCAGGGGTTCTAATAATTTTGGCCACAACTGTATATATTTGTAGTATGTTCTGATGAACGCGATTTTACATTCCTTTACCAAATTAATTTAGGGCCGAGATGACCGACATTCGTTTGATCGTTATCCGGCAGGCAGCTGGCTGTCACTAATACATTTCATTTCTATAACTGCAAATGTTTATTGCCTAATATGTCAATATATTTTAAGTCAATTAACTTACAAATCGTTTAGCCTACTGTAAACCACGTTGACGTATTTATCTCCTTAACTCCTATCTCCTAACTTAAAAACTGTTTATTGTAGAAGCCACTAAGACCCGCACTTCTTAACCCTCGTGTATTTTAGTGGGACAATTGGTCCCCTGTTTTTTACAAATTCAGGGTCAAATTCACTCAGGTAATGTGTTTCAGTTGCGTTTTTGTGACTTTTCCTAAAATGGGCAGAGATTACAAATATGCAATATTCATTCTATACACAGTTGAACATGTTTAAGTGCAGTATATGTACGCGGAGGTTTAGTTGTATCTGCCATTAACAAGTCGAACGCAACTGCAGGTTTATCTTGCGTGGACACGTGACCTTTGAGCGTAAGTGCAAGGGAGAAATGCTTAGCGCAGTGAAACAATGGGCATTATCAGCTGTGTCGCACTTTTGCGGAAGGGCATTAAAAAAACGCAGATTACAGCATTTTACTGGTGATGTCATTTTAAGCAGTTATCTGCCGATCCATTTTATTCCTCTTGTAAGAAGAAATAACTCACTGTTGAAAAATTCAGTCACAATTGAGCAGTAATATAGAGTTTATTGGAGTGCTCAAAAACACAAAAGTAAAATTAAAATAAAAGACACAGTTCCAGCAGTTTAATTCTAGTGCTCTATCTAGAGGGTTTTCCCTGTATTTATATAGCCTCAATACGTCATGCCTACTGTGTGACAGGAATCTCTCAGTGAATTACATTGACATATACACAGCTTAAAACACTCATAAAAGAGCAAAAGCACGTGAGTAACAGGTGTCCACCTTGCCAGGACCCGCACATATGCCAGGACCCGCACATATGAGGTGTATGCTTACAGGTGCGAGTGACCTGCCAGGACCCGCACATATGAGATGTATGTTTACAGGTGCGAGTGACCTTCTCAGTCCTCTGCTTCAGACCAGTAGACTCCACTCAGTCAAAATCTCAGTCAGACTCAAGGCTGTAGAACTATAAACTAGCGGTATAATAGGGCAGCATTAAAAGCAGTGATGACCCTTCACACACATCTGAGATCTGAACCCAAAAGGCATTCTACGACCTACAGCCTAAATGGAGCCTAATAATCAGCCAATGACTCTCACAAGGTTAGAAAAAGAATGGGTTATGAATTACAATGTAAGTCTAATCATTTATAAAAATTTACGCTCCAACCCTGGAGATGCAAGGCCCCCCCCCCCCATTCATATATAGCCATCTGAATTACAACAAAAAAAGGTCCATACAGTACCGGTCAAAAGTCTGCACACACCTGCTTTTAATGCATTGGTTTGGATTTTAGCTGTTATTCACTTGTAACAAAAGGCATTGAGGAAATGAAATAACACATGTCAAATATTGCAGCGGCCAAGAGAAGCACTCAGCATCTGAAAATGTCCTTGAATTTTAGATTCTTCAGAATAGCCGTCTTTGCCTTCGATGACAGTGCTGCAGACTCTTGGCATTCCTTCTACCAGCTTCTAGTTGTAGCCACCTGGAATGCTTCTCCAGCAGTCCTGAAGGAGCTTCCACAAGTTCTGGACACCAGTTGGTTATCTTGTTCTTACTTATTGATCCAGCACACCCAAAACCAGCTCTATAAGGTTTAGGTTGGGGGAATGTGGGGTCCAGGGTCATCTGTTGCACCACTCCGTCTCTTGTTTACAAAGTAATACTTATTAAATATCTTTGAGGTGTTCTTAAGGTTGTTATTTTGTTGAAGGACAAATGATATTCAGTAGCTATGTCCAGAATTCTGACAGGTACTGTGTATATATGAATATATATACTTATATTTAGTATATTTATGAAGTTAATAATATATGAACATCTGATTTTCAAATCATAATATGTTGGTGAACAACATACCTGGATGATGTGGATTTACTGTAATGGAGCCATACTTTTAGGAGGTACGGGAGACAGTTCATCTCATTGTCGGCCAGTGGCCTCACTCGAGCAGTGTGATTAATCTCTGCAATTACTGCAAGGCATGTTTCACTACCAAGGAGACCGTGTGGGCTGTAGAGGAGCAGCTCATTCTGGAGAGCCGTGAAATGAAGGCTAAGCACGTTCCCATGAAGAGGCCATAGCTGAGGCTTTCCTCGACACAGAAAACATATTCATCTTCATCTCTAATGTTTTTACCCATCTCCTTCGTGGTACCTGTTCATGTACCAATTTCTCACAAGTTCACTGAAAAAGTGACCTTAATACTAGTTAGTTCACGTCATTGTGGGCAAAGGGGGGCGTGGGACTGTGGCACCGACTGCTCTAATGTAGCATTGCACATCGCACACCACTTACACAGCACTAGCACTCATTTCTACAGCATTAGGATACTCTTTGAAAGTTAGCTTTTATTTTCGTTCTTTTCGATCTTATTTATTGTTTTTATAAACACGCCCGTTGTGAGGTAGGTTATGTGATGCACATTATGTGACGTTACATGTTATTGTTAATGCTGCTGTGACAAGATTATTTCCCTCTAAGGGACTGAAGTGCTCTCTCTCTCTCTCTCTCTCTCTCTCTCCCTTCCTCTCTCTCTCCTCTCTCTAATAGGGCTTTCTCTGGAAACGAAGAACAGTTAGGTTTACATTAGATAAAACATCAGGTGATCAATAATGAAATTAATCTAAGGCCATTGTACTGGATCCACTTTTAAGCATTTAACTTATTTTTGCTATTTCACTTGTGATTTACTATAATTGATATTTCAGGCACGTGTAACATCAAAACAACGAAGTATCTCTTATGCTGTTAAAAAAATAGAATAGAATTTACGCTTCATTTCATGTTAAAATTACTTATTGCTCACGCAATGCTGTTTCTCTGGGATGTGGAGCTGTTCCCTAGTACCGCAGGGCAGGGGGACGCGGCCGGTAAACAGCGGATGATACTGCCGGTGGGAGTAATTAGAACTCCATCCATCCAACCCTGTCCAGTTCAGCTTATCCTGGCTAACGCTTATTCTCATGGGGTATTTTCAACTTCCGAATCAAATAGGACTTGCGTAACGAAACAGTAGCCGGAGGGACAGGTTAAGTTAAGTAGCGTAGGTGGCAAATCAAACCCAAAAAAAGAACTTTGAACTTTGGCGCAAATGCCTTAATCTTCTCGGTGTGCGTAAAGCCGACAGATCGGAGAGGGGCGGTTTTGTTCAGGCGCAGTCCTGTTCTCGGGCATCAGCCGGCCAATGGTGAGGTGGTGCCGTTTGTACAGCCTCCTGAGGCTAAGATAAAGGCTGGGGAAGGCGCCGAGGGCCGCCGCGTAGCAGCACTTTACACGGGGAAGGTGCTCGTCCTCACGGCAAGACGACACAATTCTGCGCTTCCCGTGACTTTTTCTTCCCGTAACAGGTAGGACTTTAGGTAATGAGATGGGACGATATAAACTTCACGGCATGCCAGGAACATTGCACCCAGCCTGAATATTTCTGTAAAATATTTATTCTGGTGATAGTGGTAGCTGTTGGGTATTCTAACACGTGGAGCTTGCCACTTCATATGCTGCCAGGGACATTAGAAAGAGGAATATTCTTTTCCATTCTTTCATGTATTTATTCGTACCTGCTCCTTACGCGCAAATGAAGAATGTATAACTAAAACTGCTAAAATATATTGCAGCTAATCTGAGAATTGTAATGCACTTAAAACGCTATTTACTAAGGAGTAGCCTATAGTATGTAGATTAATTTAGGTATGGTAATCTTATGAATGAACAATTTACTAAGTATAATATCATAAAAAAACATGTTTGTAAAATATGCATATACTTAACATATACTAGCCAGACGTAACGAAATGTGGAATGCTTTGGCTAATGAAGTTTCCGCTAAATAGGTGGAAGCGCGGATAAGTCGCCTACTTGAATTGCAGCCGCACCGGCTGAAACAGGCTGGAACTGGGAGCTCCGGGCTAATCGGCGTTTATCGGCACAGAAGTCAGATATAAGCCGGACTGCAATCTGCAGAGAACCGTTGGTTGTCCTTCTACAGATAAAAAGCAATCAGTTCAACCTGCGCAAAAGCCCATTAAATGGAAGAATAAGTTGCTGAAGTCTCCACAGTGTGCTCTGAATGCTGATTCAGCTCTCCCTTGTGGTTAAACCGTTATCGGGTAGGTAGTTAAAAAGCTGGTTAGTTAGTTAATCACCTGGCCAATCGTACCCAGGGGCACAGTAGGGGGATAGATTCCCTGGCAGGTTCAGGGGACCCAGCACTCTCCCGGGACCCTTCAGTATGTAAAATAATATAATCTGGTGCCCAAGGTGACATTCTGTCAAGGGGCCCAGAATTTTTAGCAACTCTCCTGGTCTTACCGATTATATCATTATAATGAGATTGAGTTAATCAAACAATCTGCATTGCTCAAAGCCACCTTTGAAAACCTTATTCAAATACATGCGTAGGCCTATACTGTCAGAAGAAAATGCTAATTTGTACCTTTCGGGGTTCAGTTACTTGTCACTGCATGGGCGGTACCCTCAAGGGCTGCTAATTGTTCCCTATAGCTGTAGGTAAAGGTACTGTAGATCATTTGACTAAATCACTTTGTTGTTAGTCCATTAGGGGCTGCTATATTTTTGTAGTGTATTTGTTGAAGAGCTCGGAGGTTGATTGATTCTGTGGCAGAGCAGCTCGGGGTTCCGGGGTGACGTCAGCCTGTTTGGCCATGTGAATAAAAATAAAAAAATGGCTCTTTGGATCCCCACCGGTCTTATCCTTAATACACACGCCCGCATGAACAGGACGATAAACAAGTACCTTTTAGCCAAATATAAGGTACAGAACTGGACTCTTTGTACCATTTGGGGGACATTATTGTTGTTTTTAACAAAACTGTATCAGGGCTGTACCCTCTACCCAGTGAGTATGTATTTTTGGAAAGTAGAAAGCATGTATAAAAATCACAAGTAACATGTATAAATATGAATGTGTCATTTATTTGCCTTGTGCAAAGTTTCCATCAGGGAACAGTGCTGCAGTGACTCCTAGCATGTTGACATTGGTGGGATGTTCGGTTTGCTGTCCTGTGGAGCCTCCTTGCTGCCCAGGGGCTTTAAACCTGGCCTCCTTCTCCCCTCAGGTCCCTTTGTTCTGCTGCCCCCCGCCCCGCTGTCGGCCATGGCTCCATCCTTAGCGACAGCTTTCGCACGCCGCTGGTGGATGGCAGTGACGGCGGTGGTGGAGAACCTGCTCTTCTCTGCTGTGCTGCTGGGATGGGGCTCCTTACTCATCATGCTAAAGTCTGAGGGTTTCTACTCCTACCTCTGCCAGGAGCCAGGTAAGGCAGTATGGGGGGTCTTTGGAGGGGGGGTAGACTTTCATTACTCCTCCCAGAAGTAGAGAACTTTATGGTAAAAATAACATCAGCCGTTGAGTAGCTGGAAATGAAACAGCAACGATTCAGGTCATTTAAACAATGGAGATCTTGACAGGAACTTCTCACAGCAATTATGGACCTGTGGATTCCTAAACTAACACTGTAATTCAGACGTCTACAAGTACCCACAGATGCCAAAGACTACTTAGAAACGGCCTTGATCTCTTTTGGAGGGTCATCCTGCAGTATTGCGTTGTGCCTGTATCACTGCAGCGCCGTTAATTACTGTCAGCTTTGAAATAGCTTACTAAAACATTTCAGTGTCTGTTTTTCAGTGTTTGCATTTTATATAGTCTTAAGACTCGTGGATCTGGAATGAAACATTTCTATATAATTTTGAAGGTGCAGGAAGGTTGTGCTTACATTGAATGAAACTGGTGTGGCCTTCTACTGATATGATGGCTTTGTTATGGTGATTCGTGGCAAACACTCCGCAGTCGTCAGGGCATTCGGAATTCGCGATGGTGTCATCAAAACCCGTGGCAATTCATTCGCGATCAGAGTGAGACACAATAGGTCTCCTACTTTCTCCCAGCACATTCATCCTGTTTTACGGGAGGATAAGGGTCATTAACCTGAAGTGGTGCCAAGATTCTCATCACTCTCTGGGGCTTAATGAGTCGCCGGGTAAACGGCATATTTGTGTGGAAGAACATCTAGTGTTGTGGTCAAACCAATGAGTTTACGCCTTAGAGCTCAGCAGAGGATAAACCGACAGTCCAGATCTAACACTGCATATGTGCCAACTCAAATCTCTCCACATGAAATGTTCAGACAATAACCTTCTGCATCTTTTAAGGATGTTCCAAACTTAATTATCTAGGAACCAAGTAGCTCCACTCTTATGGGAACAAATAGTTCAGGATGTTGTGTAAGAGAGCCCAGATTAGCTCCTCCACACTCTCTCGGGCATCCTTAGAATGCTGAACCAGGTCTTGTTTTCACTGCAAGTTTGTGGGCTATGCTGTACCAGGACTCAGACAGTGACGTAACACTGAGAGCGTTAAATATTTGTGCAAGATAGCTGACATGCCACAAGCACAGGCCTCTAATGGGTGCGAGTGAGGCTGGACAGGGTTCCAAAGCACCTGTGTTCTGGGAAAGTAATAATAGTCTTATGACTATGAATCAGAAAGAAAGGGAAGCAATTTTAACACAAGGGGCTGTTAAAACGAGGCTCTGCACTACCTGGCACTATCACTTTTCTTTCATTCACACCATGGTTTTCTGGTCATCTGAGGCAATGAAAGGAATAGCAGTTTCCTTGAAATAGTGTCACTTCTTCTTCTTAAGCCACGTGAAGCATTTACTAGAAGCTGGTCCGATGCACTTGTCACGCCTCTCCTCGGGCGCTCGAGCAACTGCAGCCTGTCAGCTGGTTTGAGGGCCCTGGCAGTGTGCTCATGGCCAAATACTCTCTGGCTTCTTTCCCCCTTTTTATGGCAGAGTACCTGGCTCTAACCGGTTCGGTGAAGACGTCCGGCTGTATGAAGGGGGTTAAAGTCCAAACTTTTGAAGATTTTATGGTGTTGGCGGCGTTGTGCTGATGCAGTGGAGCTGCATGGGGAATTATGAGAGCCCTCGTTCCTTAGCCAGGTGCTCTCCCTAGGGTGGTGCTCATCTGTACGCCGCATGCACCCTCCGAGTTACGCAAGGGATTGTAAAGTGGCCGGTATCAGCTGCTCTGGCTGGCCTTTACGGGAAGATAAGCTTATTCTGCTGAACGGGGCTGTTCTTTCATGCTCTTTCTTGCTGAAGTCGTGATTTTTGGCAGGGTAAACAGCCATGTGTTTTTTTTCTCCCCTCTCATCTTCACCAGACGAAGGGATAAAGTTTGAAATTCCTCGTGCCTGTAAGTGCAGATAAGGCAAAAAAATTTCAACACCTCCAGCAGGATGACAGTGACATAAGGCTGCCCCCCCACCCTGCTGTGTACATTGCTGGGGGGGGGGGGGCAGTTGTCCTTATAGCTGCCTTGCTGTGGTAGTCAGTACACCCCCTCCCACCTTGGCCTTCTCCATAAGCAGCTCTAGAACCTCTGTAGGGGGGCTTCGGGCCTTATTTTTTGTCTCCCCCCTCCCTCAGAAAAATTATTCTTCTAAATTCATTTAGCGAACTGAGTATGGGGAGTAGCCCTTATTTCATCACACAGAAAGTGCGTTAGATTGTAGAATACCCCCTGCCCCCCAAACCTCCCAGCCGAACTGAACAGTTGACATGAGGTCAGCGTCTAGCTTTGGTGTTCAGTCTTCAAAGCGCTCAGTGTTCAGCTCCCTCTTCAATGTCAGATCTATGGGAAATGCACTTCAAGCCACTTGAGCAACAGCAGGCTAGCTGAGCTTCAACAGGAAAGGTAGCCATGACAAATGATCCAGTCAGTGGTTTTGTGAAACACAGGAAACAGAGTATTAAACGAGACAGGCACACAGGGACTCTGCTAAGCGACTCATTGTACTGTGGTCTTAAACAGAAAGCAGGTGGCATTTTTCCTGTTCTTCTGTTGTTTCTGTGGTTCAGATTTTACTAATAAAGCGCTGTCTCGCATTAAGTTATTCCGGATCCAGTCATGGCCAATCGCATTTATGTCCCCGGTCCATTCGGCGGCTGGGGGACGCCTGACAGCCATTAAACAGAAAAACAATTAATTTGTTGGGGTGGGGAGGGCACCTTTGGTTTGGGACTCAGAAGGTTTACGGTTCAAATTCCTG
>JAODKM010000037.1:11427809-11441547 GCA_026780845.1 Petrocephalus sullivani | reverse complement strand
GGGTTGTCCCAGGGCGCTTTACATGGGTGTAAAATACATTGATATACATTGATAAAATACATAGAATTAAAGAAGACTGGTGGGCTTTTCCTTCATTCTCTGGTCACACTCATCCAAAACCACCTCTACTGTGTTTAGGCCAGGTGGCAGGTCCTGTGATGTGACACTGTCACTTTCTTCATGGCATGGTGTGTCCAGACTTTTGACTGGTACTGCACATGTGATGGACAGCTACAGTATCGAGATTCGCCCCAATTTGACTTGTGTCCCAGTCCTTGTGCCTTGAATCTTAATCTCTGTGTGACCTGACAGGAAACAGCTCAGCTCCGAATGTCACCGTGCCTCCGCCAACGCAAGCTGACTACCTAGACTACGAGGTGCCCAGCGATGGCCAGTTGCAGGAGACAGTACCGGAGGAAGGCTCTCTGCGCATGAATGGCTGGCTTATCTGCAAGGAGCAGGACGAGATGCTGAACCTGGCCTTCACCATGGGCTCCTTCCTGCTCAGCGCCATCACGCTGCCCCTCGGCATCGTCATGGACAAGTACGGCCCGCGCAAGCTGCGGCTGCTCGGCAGGTGAGGACGCGGACTGCTGGGAGGGGCCTTAGGCAGGGGCTCATCTTAAGGGTTTGTGTATCGAGTCATGTGACTGCAAGGCTGCTTTGTTGGCATGATTCTCACCGCACTGTCCTGTGTGCTTTTTCAGTGCCTGCTTCGCACTCTCCTGCCTGCTGATAGCCTACGGTGCCAGCAATCCCAACGGTACGCGAGTCTCCCCCCTGCCTCCTGCCCTTGTGCCCCATCTCTTTAAATGTCTCCATCCAGGTCTACTCCAAAAACTTTAACCCAAACCCTAACTCTAACCCTAGCATATATTACTAGCTTTCAAAACAGATGCTTTTAATTAATTGTCCTTATGAAGAAAATGTATTTGTTTCAGCAAGTTAACATTACAAAGGCATCGCACAGGGTGCTGTGTATGTAGCTCAGCAGGTCTGGACACTGTGCCTGGGATCGGAAGGTCACGGTTGCTCCAGGGAAAGGCTGACCCTGGTTTCTCAACTGTACGTTGCTTTGTATAAAAGCTCCATATGAACAACTGCCACAGTGCACCACCAACAGGCAGAAGCTTTGTAGTGCAGAGCAGACCTTGAATGAACATAGGCATAGCAATATGTTCTTAAAGACAGTGGTGCTCAGGCACTGCTGCCTAACACCTCGTGGTTATAATCGCATCCCTGCTGTTTACAGATCACATAGATTTACTCCAGTTTCCTCCTGTCCTTAAAAGACGAGCTCCAAGCACCCTTTCTGGCTCTCTCTAGGATTCGCAGTTGGAAAATGGATAGATGCCTGCACTGTATAACTCTGGGTGCTGAGAATAAGCCCTTCAATTAAGTAAAGTTTGATGGTTTGGTTTGTTTTTTTTTTTACCCGTAACCAAAACATGTTCCACATCATCTGTGGACCTAGACATTGGATGAAGCAATAACTGATTACTTGTTATGACATAAGACTGTCCTGCCAAAAGTTATTTCAACATTGATCTGTACATTGCTCAAAGGATTTAGTGAATCTCCTGCTGGAATTTGAACCTTACAAGGTTAAGGGGGGTCAACTTGCGTAACCTGCAGAGATTTTAGCATTGCTTGTTATGTATCCTGAGGGTGCAGCGTGGTTGGCTGTTTCGGGGTGTGAATGTGAATTCCTTGCTGCTGCTTTTCCTGCGTTTCTGGATTGAGCATCAGCTCGTATGTTCCTCCGTCTCCTCCCTACAGACCTGTCCGTGCTAATCTTTGTGGCTCTGGCCCTCAACGGCTTCGGGGGCATGTGTCTGACCTTCACGTCACTGACGGTGAGTGGCTGGGCACTTTGCCTCGGGATATGATGGTGATCACATGGGAAGTTTTGCTCAGAGTTGCCAAAGGCCCCCTCCTCTATGTGCTCCTGTACCTTGTAAAGCTGTTTTGGTGAATTTCAGGTCTATTCCAAACAAAACTGTGCAAAACAATGTAAGACAGTACCAAGCAATACAGACAATGCAAAACAAAAGCTTTTGTCGGGGCAATGAGCTCGGCCGTAGTGTGTGTGTCTGCCCTCCTCTGCGATTGCCAAACACTCACTCTGAAGCTCCCCATATGGCCACACTCCATTTCCCACCCTCTGGCTTCCTCTCACACTCCACCTGTCTCTCACGAAGACAAGTGCGATGAATTTTTTTATATCGATTTCTAAGTGAACTAGTTTATGTGGGTCACCTAGGTGTTTGATTGAGAAGGCCAAAGGGTCTCTTTCTAATGTAGTGGATGGAATTAATGCTTTGTATAGTTTACTGAATAATTATTGCCACATACGCATGTGCACACACACACACACACACACACACACACACACGCAGAGGGGCATAGCAGAGGGGAAGAGTGGAGGCTGAGAGAGAGAAGACTAAATCAAAGGCCTTTGTTTGCGGACACCGAGCTGGAATCAATGTCTTTGTGTAGTGTCCACACTGAGGACATTATCCCATGGGCTGTTAGTGCCCACAAAGACATCTGGGTGATGTAAAAGGCGCCCGCTAATGGGCTCGCTGCGTGTGCTCTTGGTGCCCTGCTTTCACGGTGCCGCCGGCCCGCCCTGCTAACCGGGCTCACTCGGGCAGCACAGCGCCGGCCAAGCGACTGCGGTCGTCGGGGTCGCAGCCTGGCAACAGCCTTTTGATGATTCAGTTCTGTACGTTCCGGATTTTTCCGGCCAGGGCTGGCAAACACCATCTGCTGTAAAAGTGTAAGGCCACCGCCCCCCCACACACATCCCTGCTGCCCCCCCCCGGTCACACTGTCCTCCTCTTTGTTCCCTACATGCATGATTTCAGTCCTTTTACCCTATGTCGTCCATCAGAGTGTTTCACCCCCGTATGTTTGCCTGTGCTTGGATCCTCATGGCCAGAAGGTGGCGCTGCAGTGGCGACAGCACAGGGGGATTTTCAGGTCCCTTGTGAAATTCTTCTGATTTGCTGGCTGTGCAGTGTAGCTCAGTGACCCCTCCCTCGCCCCTGATCGCCTGGTTAGGGCTGTTTACATTCACTCACAGGGTACACCCTGTGCCCTCGCTCTTAGGGTACAGAGTGAATAGGCAGTCAGTATGAACTGTACCTCTGGTTACGAACACAGCTCCTCGACAGTCAACATTGCTGCGAACAGATCAGGGCACAGGGTTTCCTGAGCAGCTTGACCTGCGGCCGTGATCCTTCCAGGTGCCAGGCATTGTTATTACACTGTCCGGCCACTGGGTGGCTAGTTGTTCAGTGGAGCATTCCTATGAAAACTTTCGAAAACCTAAATGGCATACAGTGAAGAAACAATTAATTTGTATGTAAATTTTTTGAGCATTGCCAGACCCAAAAAATAACGTACCAAATCATACCAAATATCACATAAATAACACCTAACACATAAATAACACCTAAAAGAGCACTAACATATAGTAAAAGCTGGAATGTCCTATGAATGCATTATTAAGGGGCAAAGTAAATGTAATGTAATGTAAGGTAATGTAAAGGGTTACCTAATGTAGTTCCCGTGGAAGGAGCTGGGTGGCGCCACTCTTCTTGCTAGGGGTACTTGCTGGCTTTATAACAGGTCACTTTTTTGGAAAAGTGAAAATACTCATTGAATTTCTTTTTGTTAGCAAAAACAGGCACTAATGTAGGTCTTTCGTAAAAGCAACATGGCATGAAGTGACCTTTCGAAAAGGGGGATAGCTGTACCTGCTTCAGAGGTGTCTTAGCTGTCTCTCGTTCCAGCTGCCCAACATGTTCGGAGACCTGCGCTCCACATTCATCGCCCTCATGATCGGCTCCTACGCCTCCTCGGCCGTGACTTTCCCCGGGATTAAGGTAAAGATCACAGATGACCACCATTTTATGTTTCACATTTCAGAGTAATTCAGTTAAAGCTGATTTCATACACTGCCCAATACATGTGCAAAAACATGCGTCATTTAATATGCAGCCGCAACATTATATATTGACTTAAAGTGAAGTAACACTGTGACATTATTTGCATTATTGAGACAGGATTCGATTACCAAAAATAAAAAGTTTCACTAATAGCGAAATAGTAATCATCTGTACATAACACCCAGGGCATAGCAAGCAGTTCTGGGAGTCCGGCCAAAATCTCACCTCCGGCCCCCTTTGTATATTTTGCCAGCCGGGCCCCGTCTAGTCCAGGGCTCAGGAAAACACCCCCCCCCCCCACACACACACACAATGGCCCTGATAACACCCTGCCACCCAAAAAGTCATCTTGCAAAGAGAAAAAGCAGTATGCTTCTGCTCCTCCAGGTGATCTACGACCTAGGAGCGACCTTCATCATCATCTTGCTGGTGTGGGCAGGCTGTGCCGGCCTCGTCTTCATCAACTGTTACTTTAACTGGCCTCTGGAACCTTTCCCTGGGCCCGAGGACATGGACTACACGTAAGGAACATGCACAAGTGTGACAACTACATACTGACAAGAATGCACACACATAAAGTTATAATTATCGCACATTCACATATGCATGTACACAATGCGTGCCATACTTATGAACACATACGTCCATCCATCCATCGTCTCCCGCTTATCCGGATGGACTCATGAACATATACGTGTGTATGATATTAGTATGATAACAGAAACTCAGCTGCTATCTCAGTTTATGTACAGCATACCCTAACACTCCGCCAACCTATCAAGTCTTGTTTAAACCAGCTGCACAGCCCTAATTATCCATAGCCTTTGGTACATTGGTGCTTTTCGCAGGTTGTTGAGTAACACAAAATTGTTCCATCTTAAGCAGAAAGCCGACTGAGTCCACATACTTGCGCGGATTAGATGCATGCATTCTCACAAGGTTCCCTGAATGTCTCTGAGCATATGGTCTGCCGTGTGCTTAAATCCAAGGCGGGTGTCTGATGTGTACATATTGGCACTAGTAAGCTATTTACTCTGCAGATGCTCTCAGTTGCTGCTGAGCCTTTCGCCTGACACGTCTCTCCTCCTCACTCCTTTCTCTCTCCAGTGTGAAGATCAAGTTCAGCTGGCTGGGCTTCGACCACAAGATAACAGGGAAGCAGTTCTACCAACAGGTGACCACCGTGGGCCGTCGCCTGAGCCTAGGGAATACATTGAAGCAGGGCCCCCAGGACCTGTCCACCCTGGAGAAGGACAAGCTCTGTCTCTCCACCATGGACCTGGAGGTGCAGTGCAAGCCACCAGAGGAATGTAAGGACCCGAATATATGCCAGCAGATTGCCTCCAGTACTGATGTGGATTTTAAGAAGATAATTCCAGTAACGAATCATATCAGCTGATATTTTATGTAGTCAAAAAGTAAACAGCAATAATTTTAAACCATGCTTTATTGATTGGATTGATTATGCCAATTTCTCAAACTCAAATAAAACAACAGAAACTCAGTGTCTTAAATAAAATAACATGAAACAACCCACTTACTGTATAAGTATCCTATTACTTAACATTAAAACAAGTAAACAGCATGGACTCTTACAATGTTGAGCAAGAACAAATATGAAGTACATTGTCTGTTTTATGTGATAAACCCACCTGACAAATTAACTGTGTTCACACGCACAAAAATGTGCTTTGTTCTGATTTTTGTGAGCTGCAGTATTTACACATCCAATTGATCACTGACCTTAACATTTGGTAACTTGGGTCCTACTGCAGACTGACCTGTTTAAACTATACACATGTAAATTTGGCTTCCCTGCTCTCACCTATACTGTTGACACACACACATCTGTCCACAAAATTGGATTTAAGTGCTTATTTTGCTTATTTTCCCTCCAGCCAAGTCATTCATGCACAGCCTGTTCAGTCCAATCTTCCTACTCAGCCTTGTCACAATGTGCGTCACGCAACTGCGTCTCATCTTCTACATGGGTGCCATGAATAACATCCTGGAGTCGCTGAGCGATGGAGACCTCAACGTCGGTGGGTCCTCGTGCTTGGCGACCCATTTGGCCTCCTGTATCCCCTCATAGTTTTCCCGCCCTGTTCCCAGTTTATCAGTATTGAATTTGGCTGTCCGCTGTACTGCCTGATCTAAAAGGTTCCACCGGCTCATGCTGATGTTTCTCCTTTCCGTTTTGTCATCCTCTCTCCATGTCATGGTGCCTTCCCTTATAGTGGAGAGAATGGAAGTGGGTGAGGCTGCAGGCTTGTGTTTTACCCGGAAAAAACTGTAGCAAACCATGTTGCATCTCCGTCCTCTGCCACTGATAGCTGTAGAGCAGGGGTCTCCAGCTCTGGTCCTGGAGAGCTACTATCCAGTAGGTGTTCTATTCTACCTAGCTTCTGTTGAGCCACACCTGTACTTGTCTGAGAAGGGGTGTGGATCATCAGAAACCCAGTAGGATAGAAAACCTACTGGACAGGAGCTCTCCATGCCCGGAGTTAGAGACCCCTGCTGTAGAGCCTGCTAATCTTCAACTGCTGCCCTAACCTCTGGCTCAACAGTGTACGTGAGCTACGCACTCCAGAGAAAAGCAACCTGTCTGCTTTGCTTGTGCATTCAGTAGAAAATAACATAATGAGAACAGAAGGATCTGCCATCGTCAGCGTAGAGCCTATCGCTTATTAACCCAATAACCTCATTATCCCTGTGCCATTAGTGACCCCCTGTCTCTCTCTCTCAGTGAGCACGTACTCCTCCATATTTGGTGTGCTGCAGCTTCTCTGTCTCATGACCACCCCGGTCATTGGGTACATCATGGACTGGAAGCTCAATGAATGCGACGATGGGGACTCAGATGAGAAAGAAGCCACTAAGTGAGTCTCCTGCGCATCCATGTCTGTCCACCAGGTGGCACCTCCACATTACTTTTCCTGAATTTTCATGACAAGCCACTGTGTGGAAAAATATAGTGTGCCTCCCTCAACAGATCCATTTTCAAATAGTGCAGTATTTTCCATCTCATCCTCATTCTTATAATTACATGATACATTTTCTAGATTTTATGCAATGATTGTTGAAGTGAAAATGTGGTAGTGTAACCCAGCAGTGCCACTACAGATTTATAACAGGGGGGCTAAGCCTTTACTGGGGTGGGCCGAAGGAAATGGCCCACATTATTTAAACTAATTAGTATATATTTATTTGGGGGGTTAAAGATCATTGCAAGGCTTGCGCAGTGTTTATGGCTTACCAGTAATGGATGCAATTTCAAACTTCGCTTGAAAATTCAATCGCAATGGGTCCTGTTCAGGTTCCAGCTGAACGTGTACTTGCCAGTAGAATCGTATAACATCCTCACCCCCCCTCCCCCAACCAGGGATTTGGTGCAACCCAAAAAACGTGACCGACAGATCCAGAAGGTCACCAATGCCACGCGGGCATTCGTCATTACCAACTTGCTACTGTGTGGCTTTGGGGTCACTTGCCTGGTGCCCAACCTGCCTCTCCAGGTGAGCAACCACCCACCCCCCACCCAGCACTATGACCTCACCTGCTGTTTAATATACTACAGTTTCTGGATATAGGAGAGCCCACACCACTCAGATTTCTCTCTCTGTCACTGACAAAGGCTGACTGGACACAGCTCACATCACCCCCTGCTGGCCACAATATGTGCTTACTTGTTGTACTTTAATCTTTGAGTTTTACATTCCTTGGGAGACTGAATGAACCAAAATGCAGCTCATTGATATTTAACTTTTTTCTGCTTTCATGTGACAGATTCTCTCATTCATCCTTCACACCATTGTGAGAGGGTTCATCCATTCTGCTGTTGGTGGACTCTACGCAGCTGTGTAAGTCTCACACACATTCACTCAAGTGGACACACACACACGACTCAGCATTTCACACACATTTTACTTACACACATGGCTGTTCTGACCCTCTCTGTCTCACATGGCATATACAGACATCCCAACTCTCCCAGAACTTCCAGGAGTCTCCTGCAAATTGACAGCAGCTCCCAGACACCCACAAATGATGCACAATGTCCCGGAAATCTGTCGTTCCGCTAGTCAGGGCACTTAAAATTGCCGGCCCGCCCGCTCTCACCGCAGTTGGCAATATACATATACATATACATTACTGGGCCTGTAGCGGTGATTTCATTGCGCAAGGCATTGTGGGTCTTATTTGCTACCTCCCGGATCCCCCTCATCTGCCTCAATATACTTAAGGTGGGATGTCTGCATATATCAGGAGAGTGGCTGGTGACACTCGCAGGCCAGAGGTTATGCTTGTTTTTATTTTCACCAAGCTCTCAATTAATTAGACTGGATTAGCGCTGGCTAAATTAATTTGCACAACAGAAGTTACACCAAGCATAATTATTACTGAGGAAGTGTCCATTTACCTTCATTAAGGAATCCCATGAGTGTCAAACTGCCAGAGTTGCGTTTGTACTAACAAAATAATTTCCTGCGAGATTCTGCTTAAAAAGAATGCCATTATTGCCATTGTACAGAGCAGGTACAATGCAACTCAACAAGCAGCTCCCTGGGTAACATCCAAAGAAATAGGAGACAGAAATATGGAAAATATGTGCACACAAGTATATAAATTAATCTGTGAAAAATATGAAGTATAATTATGTTACCCAAAATTATGCTAAATCTGAGCAAAGTATGGTATGTCTATATTGCATTCTGAGTAATTATTTAGGTTTTTGTCCACATCTCTTTGTGCAGATACCCGTCCTCCCAGTTTGGCAGTCTGACTGGAATGCAGTCCCTGGTGAGCGCCCTGTTCGCACTGTTACAGCAACCCCTCTTCATGGCCATGATGGGTCCGCTCAACGGAGACCCATTCTGGGTGGGTATCCTACGCACATGCACAAGCACACCTCTGCACGCTTGTCAGCTTTGTGACGGCTCCTTTTCCACACACAGGTGAATATAGGCCTCCTGGCTGTGGGGCTGTTGGGCTTCTGGCTGCCCCTCTACCTGATATGCTTCCAACGGAAGCTCATCCGCAAGAGGCAGGAGCGGGACGACGAGGCCAAGATCTATGTGAAGATCAACGGCAGCAGCTCGCCAGAGGCCTTTGTGTAGCTGGTGGGAGCAACACACGCATAACAGCAACATGCCTCGCCGATATGACTTAGTGACCACCCGCATCCTGAGCCAGCTTAGTGAGTGTGATTCTCACTGATATACAGTACAGATACACACTCCACACTGTTATGTATGTGAAGTTTCCATTTGAAGCATGCCTAGAGCATAAACCTCACATGATGCTATACACACACGCAAACACGCCTCCCTGATCAGAAGCGCAGAATGGATATTGCTGTTGTCATGGAAACTAATGAAACTCATGGACATGCAGCTAGGACTGGAGAGAGGACAGAAAGCGAGTGCAAGCTAGGGGTGACAACAAAAAATATCCTCTCCTAAACCCCAGTACTTTGATATGAAACTGAATGAGAGGAAGCCCCATCTCTCCAAATGAAACTGAGTAAGAGGAAGTCCCATCACATGAAATGGACCTGAGTAAGCGGAAGCCCCATCTCTTCAAACACTTCCTGTGCTTTTAGAGTATTCATGTGTGTTCTGCTGTTGGTGACCTGACTCATTCACACGTAATGGGAAGTGTGTAGCTCAACAAGTTAGGTATCTGTGCCAGTGTAATTAAATGCAATAAAGGCTGATATCGTGATTCAGTTGGCCAATCAGCAAATTCCCCGAGTGGTCTCTACTAAATCAGCCCTTAGTTTGGTCAGAACTCCAACGACAAGAGGCCTCTTATAATTAAATAATGTATTTAGAATTTGTCAGTGGATTATTCTTCTTTCCGCAAGTTTTATTATAAAAACAGCACATTTAATTGTTTTCCAAAAAAGGCTAGTATACAGTATATAAATAAATGGTGTCAAGTAATACTAATGCACAATCAGTAACACATATTTTCTTCTTCCCTTTCTCATTCTCACACACATACACTTGCTAGCCATCAATCTGTGTCGATAAAAATACAAGTTTAAGCCAAAGGCTGCATTTAGAGATCGAGTGGGAGGGAGAGAGTGGAGATGGGTAGAGGCAAGGAGGAAGAGAGAGACAGACAGAGAGAGAAAGATCAGAGAGATGAATGTAAGTACATATCTGACGCACTGAACGTTCATCCCAATATCTCTTACATAATCTATTTTACTGGAAGTTATTATTTGTCAGCATATCCTGTCGTTTAGTGCAGCATAAACCAATGTATGCATTTTACAGTTGTTTAGTTGTTTATTTATGTGGTAAGCAAATGGGCCTCAATCCAATTGTACCATTGAATAGGCACATTGCTGAATAGTTTCCAGATATGTAAACTTGACTATCTGTATACTTTATAAGTCATTATGGGTGTAAGTGCCTGATAAGTGAATATTAATGAAATAATATCCATATTTGTGTTTAACTTACACAGCTGAATGAATAAGGAAATCAAACGGGTTTCCTGGCCTTCCCCTCCTGCCTGCTTGGTTTTGATAATTGCATGCTAATTACAGGAGCACAGCTGTGCAGAGAATGAGTGTGTTCGGCTCGGACGTGGTGTTTTTGGTGTTTAGTAGTTTCATTTGGGGTCCCTTGCATGGTGCCCGTTAGTGATGCTATTCCTCAGAGGTGACACTGCATGAGAGATGCATTTAAAATATGTACTTTGCCTGCAGCTCTCATGTTTTATTTCCTTTCTGAATGTTTTATATGTGGTGGTATACCCATGCTTGTTGCCTCTTGGGGTTTTATACAGTAATTCTTAAACATTTCTTCTCTATTTTAATCATAACATTTATCACCTCAGGTGATGGTGGCAACAGGGAAACTAATGTATTGTTTATTAACTGTTTAAGTGAAAATATAAAATATATTTAAGCCTGTATTTTTGAAAAGTGTGTTATACATATTGATTATTGCTACTTTCATATATATTTACTTTAAATTATATATTTTTTAAAATGACCAATACGACTGTGGCAATATGTGACATATGTGTAATATTTGGCTTCTTAAATATGAAGTTTTGCTAACATATTTAATATTTTGTCAATTATAAAAACGGTTTATTTTTCAGTGGTCAAAAGACAGACTAGTAAGTTTTGTTATATAGTGTCAAAGGGCCTTTATGTGTACTGAGACTGATGGTGTTTGTGGTGGTATAAACATTTACAAAAACACAGACAACTGTTTTCTGAGTCTGTGCTTCACTCTCATGTTTTAATGACATTGTGATATATGTAGTATTGTTTTGACCATTGATACTTTATTATTTCTTTTTCACTTATTGATAGAGATAAACTAGAAAGAAGAAAATAAATATTATTAAGATTTAGTCAGCATGTATTCATCATAATCTTTGCAACGGGGTAATTTATAGAATAGAAATATCTTATTTAAATTCAGCATCTTCATACTGCACTTCCCAGTTTAGCCATCCTAAAGTGCTTCAGGATTTAGCAGGAACGACTTTAGAGGTTGACATAACACCAATTAATGTTACGTAGTATGCAGCTTGAAGACAAAGAGGAAGATGTGATTATGCTAATGTCAACCTATTTTAACAGGTCCAGTCAGTAGATAATTATCTGTGTTGTGTTGATCTATTTCCCCCAAAAAAGTGCAGTACCATATTTCTTGAATACAGCAAAAAAAAATTGGGCTGCTTTGGTGGCACAGTGATTAGCAAAGTTTCCTTGCATAATTAATATTATAGTTGCACCTGAAATGGTCTGCAGCTAATGGCATTCTGGCTATTTAGATTCAATTAAATTCCATTTTAGCATTAGCTATTAATGTCCTGTTAAATCCATGTCTGTGAAAATGTCATATGTCCACAGGAAGGAGATCATTGGCCTGTAACAAACATACAGAGTCATAGCATTTAGAGAGGCTTAATTACACAAAAAACTTCACTGTCACAGTGCAGATCTGTGACCGGGGGGATGATTAAAATCATCCTCCTTGATGACATCACCAAGGCCACCAGTGAAACCTCCGGATCCGAGGTTTCAGCAGGAACCACCCTCCTCACCTGACGTCACGTTGTTTGTGTGATGACATAGCGGTTGTGGTTGCCGCGACGACGCCGCGCCCCCTTTGGCCCCGATCGGGAAGTGAATTTACAGAAAATAGAGAAGGAGAGCGAGAATGAGACAAGAGAGAGAGAGATCGGAGCCAGAGGGAGACTGACAGGGATCGCAGCTGCTTTGGATTCTTGTTAAGATATACCAGAATCTCTACAACGCAGACAGATCAAGAAGGATGCTCATCAAAGAGTTGTAAGTAGCGAATCGACCGTTTTTACAAGATAATTTAATTTACGCAACCTAAGCTGCCTTTACACCGCTGTACAGCAGGCGGCTGCTGTTCCTAGCGTCGCTTTCTTGGAACGTGGAAAAAATAGCCGGCTATCTATAGCCGTAGCGACATAAACTTGACTTTGATGTTTAATGCCATTGTCCTTTTCAAAGGATGCATTATATATCAGCCATTCAATGGTTTTCAGGACTAAGATGCGCAACCCACTGGCAGTGATATTGTTCACTTACCTTCCTGCATGGCTCAAAATTATGGCTTTTTGATATGAGCATAAATAATATGGGGATTCTAAGCAAGTCGTCTTTAATCTTCTGTGTTAAACATTTCATATTTCAGCGTGCGATGCCATGTATGCTGAAGTGTGAGACAGATTTAATCGCGGTATATGTAATATTATAGCACTGGGGTGAAGGTGAAATCTGTACGGAACGGGATGGAACGTTTTCGCGTGAAGCCGCCTCGCGCCCCGGCGGCCGTCCCTCACGTCGCGCGGAGCGGGGCCGAATGCCCGTCCACATCCGTGGGCGGATGGAGCCCGTCTTTTAACGGCTGTGTGACTGGTTAGCCTCTAACCTAGCAGCAGTGTTCCCGGTGTTCCTTAGGTATCACATGCATAGTGTTAATATATTATGCTCGTATTCAGGTGGTCATTTCTGTAAACCGTCACCCCGAGAAAGGATGACCTATAATTTCAGGACGCGGCTCGACCGACTCCTCATTATCCTCACAATAAAATCTGCAGAAAAGTTGTGCCGTTAGAAAAGCTGGGGCTCCGGGCGGAGGCCGCGTTAGAGGTTATTGAAGATGAATAAGGCCGGCGGACGGAACGCGCCGACCTCTCGGCGTCGACCGAGACGTTGCCGGGTCTTACGTAACTAGCGCCGGGGAAGGAGACCTCTGGGTGAGGCGAATTCAAGGGCATTTTCTTTGCCGGGTTGTGTCCTTCCGCGCCGGGGACGACGGCGGGGCGCCCGTGGTCGCACTCCGGAGCGCGAGCTGGGGGTATGACTCACACCGTTACCGGTGGATTTAAAAAAAAACAAAAAATAACGGACGTTCGGCGGGGCTCGCGCAGCCTGCGCGTGACTCTAGCGTAGTGCCGCGGTGAGGACGGCGGCGGCCACATGGGGACAGATGGGCCCCTATTGCCGCGCGTCTCCGTCCGTAGTGCCGCGGTGAGGACGGCGGCGGCCACATGGGGACAGATGGGCCCCCTATTACCGCGCGTCTCCGTCCGTAGTGCGCGTCTCCGTCCGTAGTGCCGCGGTGAGGACGGCGGCGGCCCCTTGGGGACAGATGGGCCCCTATTACCGCGCGTCTCCGTCCGTAATGCCGCGGCGAGGACGGCGGCGGCCCCTTGGGGACAGATGGGCCCCTATTACCGCGCGTCTCCGTCCGTAGTGCCGCGGTGAGGAC
>JAODKM010000037.1:11415057-11426138 GCA_026780845.1 Petrocephalus sullivani | reverse complement strand
CTGGCACGGGGTGCTTGATGGCAAGATCAACAGTAGCACAGCTGCAGCGAAGGAAGGAGAGGCATCGCAGGAGCGAAGGGCAGGCTGGCAGGAGGGGAGTTGCCGGAAGTGGAGGTCTATTTATTGGGGGGTGGTGAATGATTCCACATTATATGTTGGAGGTTACCCCTCAGTTCCTGAGCTCTAGTGTGCAGTGTTTGATAACTTCTTAGAAAATCAGTCACACGTTCAGTCTGTCACAGGCAATCAACACATTTCATTTGTGAACAGCTGAACAACACGTATTTAGAGGTTGGAAGGAAACCATAGTGTCCAGAATACATCCACTGAAAAACGTACAAAAACAGCACACAAATCCGGCACAAAAATTGACAACGCCGCTGATCGCAATTGGATATTATCTTTACACAGGTTGCTGCGTTTACATAACACTGTCATCGTACTATCAGTACTAGCACTTAGGTCAGAGCCTGCTGTCCTGGAAGTTGTTTTCCCACAGAGAATAAATTATATGTGATACTGGGACATTGATGCTAATTTGGCCTCTTTAAAGACAGAGGCCTAAGTTTTCTATGGGTCCTGCCATTGTGCTCTAGTTATTCTATAGTGCCAATGCATTTTGGCTTTTTCATCAGTTAGAGTTTTCAGAATTATTCGGCTAGTGCGTCCTTTCTCTGTGCCAGTGCTTTTCTTGTAGTTGTCTTACTTTGAGGTATGCAGATTTCACACATGGATTAGTCTAGGTGAGTGTAACTAAACCACATACTGAGATGTGTCATATGGAGACTTCAGCATTCCTCTTCAGCAAACATTCTTCTTCAGCAAACCTTCTGTTTAAAAAAATAATGTATTATTATATATTAGGATAGTAATATGCCAATCTCACATTTTCATGTCATTGTGGTAGTTGTGAATGCAGTAAAATGAGACAGCTGTACAGATTCTTGAAAAGGATTCATTCTTTTCACGAGTGTGTTATCTACAAGCACTGTACCGTGCAATGCCCCAGGGATTTCTGTATAGTAAATAAACCCTTTGAAAAGTGGCTACATGGCTGATAACAGAAGTGTAGGGGCTGGCTATTTTGTACTTTATTAGCTGTTACATTCACGTAACACTACAACTAAAATGGCTGTTCAGTTAAAAAAAAAAAGGTTAATACTTTATTTTAATACTTATTAATAGAGTAGTTGGCTAATTAGGAGAATCAGTGTAAATGCTGCTAACATTTTGAATACATTAAGTGTGTTGTTTAAGGGCCCAGTAAAAGTTCCCCTGCTGGTGTCTGCACTTGCACCTTTTTTAGGGTATATTAGGTCCATTTACATCAATGACCAAAAACGTAATTAGAACTTAATTAACTTTGGAGCCGGAGGGGTAACTAATAGACTTTCATTTTAATATAAGAAATAGTCTTGGTTGTTACTTCACATGTGACAGTGGTGGATGTCACCCTTATTTGATGTAGTGCATTGTCTCTCACAAATTCAGGTAGTACTGTCCAGCATACTGCCAGGGTCTCAAACCCGAATGGCAGTGCAGTGTCCTACCATGGATAACCCAGCTGTCTACAGTGTCGTTTTGTGGATTGCCCAACTCTGCTGTGGTTTCTTGTGGATAGTTCAGCACTTTGCAGTTTCTATATGTGAACATCTTTTTCCCGCCAGCCCAGCTCTGCGCAGTCCCACTGCTGGAAGTCCGGCCTTTTCAGTGACCCGAAATGACAGCTTATTGTGGTGTCACCTGGGCCTGGCGCCAGTCTGCAAGCAGGGTGATGTCAGCTGTATTTGCCTTATAGCTGAAAAGCTGCATTGGCATGTCAGGTTCACTGTGTGACATGTATGTACGTGGTAGATATTTTTTGCTTAAGGAGCTGGACTGTAAACTCGCCTATCTTGCTGAGCAAACTCTTAAGATCCCAGGTGGGAGATTACTGGCAAACTCTCAAGATGTAAATGGCAGTAAATGGCAGGCTTCATATATATAGGCAAGCCTAAGGAGTCATTGGCTGCTCTATATTGTTAATAAAAGTAATATTAACAGCCTAGATGTTAAGGATTCCAGTTAACTGTGGTAAAGGACATACACCAGCCTGTGAGGAGGCCAATGGGGACATCAGAGATGCACTTTAGAGAAAATAATATGCTTCCAGAGATAGTCAAGGTGACTCGTGCCATTGGTGGGGGTTTAAAGTTCTTCACAGAGCCCCTGGCTGCCAAATAGAGTGGTCTCCCATAATCCCCATTTCATAAATACACCACGAATACTAAAATTCTGTACATTGTGGCGGGTTGCAGCGCGGCAGACCACCATAGCATAATATGAAGGTGCAGGACATGAGAGACCCCTTAACAAAAATTTGACACAAAATGCGGATAGGGCCCTTTTAATAAAATCTAAGGCTGTGGCTGAGGAGAAGCTTTCCTCTCTTCTGACTGACAAGATGTTTAAGCCAACAAAAGCCAGTGGGGTTTTGCTGACTAGGTTACCTAGGAGCCCTAGGGTGGATGGTTAGCCATCATGGCAACGAAGGTGAAGACGCAAACCGCACCCTTATCTTTGGCTCATCTTACCATATACCAGCAGAAGGCATTCACTTCACTCATAAAACCTAGTCATGTTTATTAGGGTATATCAGCACTGAACTGTTTTTATTTTAATTTCATATAATTACCTCCAAGTGTCCAGCAGTAGAATGGATTATTGTATGTAAGTTGTTGTGTTAATGAGCATTTTGTAATTAAACAGTAGCAGTAATGATGACAGTGTAGCGGAGTCACATTACACCAGACCATCTTAATCATGTCAGTTTGTTAGCCAGCCTGTTCATTGAAATTGTCAAATTTTGGAGTCGAGGAGAACACACTAAAAACAAGAGGGAATTAAAAATGCACAAGTCACAATGAATTAGTCATCAAGTGGGTGATAATAGAATGAGAGGTAATGTTATATCTGTAGAATCAGCCTTGGGAACAGGGAATGTTGGGCCTGTGTATGACATGGAGATCTCTCACGTTCCCACTGTACCATTTCCATGGCTACATCTGCCACCCTTTGTGGTTTGAGTACAGCTCCTACCGCTCGCATGTGCCAGTCTCTCTCTGCTGCTCTCTTCCTCTTTACTCCTGGTTTTCATTGCTTCATTTAACCCCTCAATTCCAAAGTTTCAGTTCAGATTCAGTGTCTCAGTTGTGATAAAATTTTCTAATTCGCAGTTGCTTCATATTGAATTATTCCAACTGTCAATTTACTTGAAATTAATTCTCAGATTACATGCCTTTCAGTCCCTCAGCTCAGTTTAAGACCATATTAGATCACATTCAGTTCAATCCCTTTTGCTTCCTTTTCATCACTAGTCTTGTTCCCCATTTTAGTTTTTCCCATCCCCCATGTACTTCTTTCAGTGCAGATGGTTTCCTTTCCTCCTCCACCACCCTATCTTTTTCTCCATTTATTTATCTATTTGTCTCACTCCTGCTCTCCGTGACCCTACAGCTTTGTGGGCCTGGACGCGGCTCCTTCCTGACGCGGCACGCTGACCATCTCTCCTTACACACAAAACCATCCTGATGAAATATTCAGGCACATGAGAATGGGAGCAGAAGGCGATTAATTACCCTGTGCACACTAGCCCCAGAGAAACCGGAGGCCGTCCACATTGGCTTCCAATGCAAAGTATGAACCATTTGGAGAGGGGTCCGGATGAGTTCATACCTCATGACAGCACTCAGCTGAGCTGGAGGAAAGACACTGACAGAGCTGTCATGTTGAGTAGGGTTCAAGGTGTGGGATTAGTGTTCGGAAGGCTGTTGGTTTGAAACCCAAGAGAGACCATGTGCTTGTAAGACATGGGTTAACTGCTTAGTGACACCTGCCTTTGGTAGATGAAAATAATAATAATAATAATAATAATAAACACAATGGACATGCAAAGTACACATTGAGTATGAAGAACATGAGGACAGAGGGGCAGCCAGAGAACTTTTGTTTCACTTCAAAGAGAGAAGGCCCAGAAACCATGATCACTGTCTTGAAGCTACATGTCCTCCTGTACCAAACATGCATACAAAGCAATTGTCAGTCACCATGATAGGGTTAATACTGTGTTTAGCTAATATCTGTACTGCAAAGGTGATTTATGTCCTCAGTGTGTGTATAGTGGCTACCCTCGCAGTGTAGCCGTGGTTGCCAGTTTGTCTCTGTAGATTGAGTGTACATACCCTCCAGTAATGTCAAGGTGTGCGAGTCAGGCAGCTGTCCATGGTTCTTACCAGCCAGCTCACATGGATGGTTCTGAAGGGACAGCGGCCAACTTTACCCCTGCTCCGCCCACTCTGCTCCAGTGGGGGGGCGTGGCCAGAGCATACCGTGTCGGGGAGTGCTCATTAATTCCTTGGTGAGTCAGTCACCATACACACAGTTTTAGTGAAAGCTTATGGATGAGAACCTGTGGGCCTTTTATTCAAAGAAAGTACAGGGAATTTTACAATTGCAGTTTATTTATTTGGCAGATGCCTTTACCCAAAGTGACGTGCAGCTGAAGGCAGGGTCAGCCAGTCCCTGGAACAACTGGGGGTTAAAGGCCTTGCTCAGGGGTCAACGGCGAAATCATTTTGCTGAGGCTAGGATATGAACTCGCGACCTTCCCATCATAGCTGCAGCGCCCTAACACACCGATCCCATCTTTAAAAAACATTGTTATACTGTTATACAAGCTTGTGATGGTGGCATTGTCCCATGCATAGGCCAACCAAGTCAATTAATACTTGTTATTGATGGTGATTATGATGGTGCTGCTAATGGTAATGACAAAGATTACAGTATTACCGTGGCTGATGCTAGTGGTGGTGCATGTGATGACAGCCATTTATGATGTTACTGATGTTGATGGTAGTGCTGATGACTAGTATGTGTTTATGGTGGTGATCATGGCAAGAATTATCGTTTTGATGGTAGTGATGTAATGAGCAACCTTGTCTCTTTTCCCTTCTAGTCGAGTGATCCTGCCCATTTCTGTGGAGGAGGTAAGTGCTATGGTGTTTGTGTGTGTGTGTGTGTGTGTGTATTTCTTGTTTCTCTCTGTTCTTCTCTCTCTCTTCATACCTGATTTTTAATTCATTGGCAGATTCAGCTCTTTATTGCCATATGCGTCTTCTATGATTTTTTTTTTCAGTTTATACAACTTAAGGTTGACGGTGCTATGGCGAGGAAACACCACAAAATAATTAACCAGCATCAACTGTGTTTGTTTTTATCCCTCCCAGTAAAGGGTTAAAGTTTTGTTTGATTTATTTGGACTGTTGAGGTATTATTATTATGAGGTATTATTATTATTATTCTAATTACTTCCTATTGTTTTATTCCTCGTATTGCTTTAAGGAATGGAGGCACTTTATTACTTTGGCAATAATAACTACAATAATGAAAATAATTATTATTACTATTAGCCATATACATGATGCTTTATTGAATAGATGAAAAGGTCACATCTTTGCCCAATTCCAATAAATTGTTATTAATTTAGGGTTAGAGTGATCCTCAGAGTCCACCCTAGAAAACACTGGGCATTCTGAAGGGGGCAGACTGACACACAGAAGTGCACTTCAGGGGGCCACACAAGAACTCAGGGATAAGCTCTGTAAATTCTACCCATGAAAAGCAGTGTCTTCTGTGTGGCTTAGAGGAGCAGGACTCTCAGTAAAGTTCAGTTCCTTAAAGGCAGTTTCTCTCACATCTGTGTGTGGCTGTGGGTTAGAGAGGGGCGAACAGGCCGCTGGTGAATAGCGAGAGATATAGTTATAGTTATTGTTATCATAGCTGTTCATGTCTCAACATTGTTTCAGATCCACCAGAGAATATGTACCTGTCTGGACTGAAAAAAAGCCTATTCTGTGTAATTATCACAGATCGTAGACAGATCTGTGGGTAATTAAAGTTTAAGCTTCTTCATTAACACAGACACATTTGGGTAGCACGCTCCCAGAACCCATCTATTTCATTTACGTTATGATACACATTTACCTTCGCTTTTTGTCTTGCTTTCATGCTTAGTAAGCTTATGTCGGAGTGTTTATCCATAAACCCCAAAGGGGTTTGGAAGGCTGGGGGCGCTCCTAAAGCCTCTCACTGCGGCTTGTCCCTGTTGTTGTCCAAGGTACTGAATGGTCCATTCCACTCTCTTTGCCTGATCCTCCTCTGGGAATCTAACACTCTTTCATATACATAATCCATACGCTGCCATCACTGCTGACAATGCATTACACACTCCACGAAACTCAGGCCAACCAATGCCCCAACACACACTTTCACACACTTACACACGCACACACACACACGCCCACACGCCCACACAGACAGACAGACACACAAACACACCCAAAGCTAAAATTGGTAGAGCAAGGGTAGGGTTTTGTGGCTTAAATCATTGTTTCCAAACCCAGTCCTCGGGGATCCCCAGACAGTCCATCATTTTGTTCTCTCCCTGCTTCCAACACAGCCATGCCAGGTATTTGAAGCTCTTTGTTGGCTTGAAGCTAGGAGAGAGCAAAAATGACAGAGGGCATGATTCTGGGCATGACACCGGGGCACGCTGTGCTGTGCAGCGAAGGTGCCCGGCTGGCATGTGTCACCCAAAGCACTTCCTCCCCAACTTCCCTTCCTGTTCCTCACTCACTGCACGCTTCCTATTCGTTACGGTTCCTCTCCCTCCCTCCCTCCCTCCCTTGCCCTCCCTCTCTGTTACTGGATCTGTGATGTTGCCAACAGCTGCACTATAAATAAAGTGGAGGCTTCCTGCTTTGGTCTAACCTCCCTCCCCACCCTTATGGATGAAGCTCTAAAACACAGACAGCTAAAAATACAGCACTCTGCATCACTGCCACTTGCGTCCGCCCTGACTGCAGTCACACACACACACACACGCGCGCGCGCTCGCCAAGCTTAACTGCAGTCCCAACACATACACAGGCATATCATAAAGACAAATGACACAACTTCTGTAATGTCAACCACTGTTACGCTTAAAGGGGAACGACAACGAGTGAGAGAGAAGGAGGGGTGGGCGGGATGTCCTCAAGTACTCTAGACGGGAGGAGATTAAGAAGAACTTCAGGTTTTAATATACACTTAAAATACTGGCCTGGGAATGGTCTGGATCGCCAATCTCACAGCGGTGCATTGTGGGACCTGCTGCTGGTGTTTGTTTCAACCCCGAACACACTGTAATGTGCAAAGCTCCAGTACTGATTATGTGGCAGTCCAGTGTTTAGAGTCGAGCTGAGTCAGTTACCCATTCAGCAGTGGTAGGAAGCGCTAGAGATCCACCTACTTTTGTGGCCCGTTTACACATTGCACAGCTCCTGTCAAGGTCATTCAAGGCATGGCAGTCTTTGGCTGTATGTACACATATGATTCCCAGTTATATTACATTTGGTTTCCTGTGCCTTTTATGTTAGTAGCTACAGCTGTCAATAAGGGGTCAGTGTAGTGAACAAGTGATAAGCAGAGACATCATTCTTAGTTCCACTTTCTGCACAAAGCTCTGAACCCACATGGGTTACATGGAAGTGAATTAAGCTGCATAACATTCAATGGATTGATACTGGAAGAGTTCAGGTTAGACTATACTTAATATAATTCACATTGCACAGCACTTTCATCAGGCAGAGGCGGATGTTCAGTGGCAGACTATTGTCTCTGTCCTGCTCTAGCGACAGTGCCACACTGTCCCTCAGGCCATAAGGCAATTTAACTCCTCCCAGCAATTAAATTTACTTAATTTCTGTCTGTCCAATGTTATATCATCTGTATTCAGTATCTCCAAATGTATAATTTACAGTTTATAGTGCTAAAGTATTTATTGCATTCACAGTATTTATAATATACTATTTTACATTCACTGTATGACGTAAATTACAATTACAGTTATCTTCTTGCCCATTCCCTTGCCCTTGCAGTAGCACTGCATCCACTGACAAATACTGTGTCAGTAAATACTCTGGAGTGATTAGTATTCTTAGTACCTTACCCTTTATCATCATTATTATTATCCTTATTATTGTAAGTATTGCCAATTTCGTCAGTCTTATTATCTTATTATTCTTTATTATTCCTATTACAGTTTCGCGTTGTGGTCTTTTATATCAGTAAGCTACTTGATGCCTAAAGTTCCTTCAGGATCAATACAGTATCTATCTATCTATCTATCTATCTATCTATCTATCTATTCTGTCTGTCTGCCTGTCATCTTAGTTGACTTTCTATGAAAAAGAGGAAATGATATTGTTATCCTGTCCTTCGAGGTCCTGTAGCTCTTCCTACATCATTCACTTTGCTTCTTTCTCTTCTTGTCATTTTCCATTGTCATCCTTCCTTTTAAGTTCCTTGTGAGTATGATTGTGTCAGCCGAAGCCAGTCTGCACGCTCCGGTCCGGTCACCATGGTCCAGCCAGTCTGTTTATATGTTTATTGTTATTAATAATAAACATTATAGTTGTTTGTAGTCCTTTTGTCATAATCCCATTTCCTTCCCACACCTGCTTCTCTAGTTACATCAAGTGTAGATTCACTGTCCTTATACCTCATGTAGAGCTTGGATGTCAACTAGAAGCAGTGCACTGTAGTTTTCCTGGTTTATTTAGACTAGATTTCTTGATACGGTGCGCCCCCTCCACCAGGACTGAATATGGGGCATTTCTAAAAGGATGTGCACCTCTTCCTGCCCCCCCTCTGTGCCAGTACCAAGTGGGCCAGCTGTACTCTGTGGCGGAGGCGAGTAAGAACGAGACGGGCGGAGGCGAGGGGGTGGAGGTGCTGAAGAACGAGCCGTACGAGAAGGACGGGGAGAAAGGCCAGTACACACACAAGATCTACCACCTGCAGAGGTGAGGCGGCACCTGCGAGGGGCAGCGCGCATACATGCACTGACGCATTACCCAACCAGCAGCAGCAACTTCTCAAGAGCAATCAAACATTGCTCGACACGTCCACTTAAACCCAAAACCGCTGATTGAACCCTATCGTTTGCTATGGACCATCTAAAAATAGCTTCAAATACCTCTAAATTCGCTGCAGCGTTAAATTATTCATCAATTAAATCTTAGACCCTTTACAGTATCCATTTACGCAAGATGGATGGGGTTAATTGTCACTTGGGGTGGAGTTTAATCTACATAATGTTGCTGTCAGGCAGGTGGTGTCCAATGCGACAAACGTCTTCTGCTGTGCTCTGGTGCAGCGTACATTTTGATGGGGTTTGTTAGCCTGTGGCCAATGACAGAATGTCCAGCCCGCACTGTATCCTCACTCTCCCCATCCCACATCATTTTCTCCTGCTTAAGGCGAACATAATAACATGAAAACCTTGTTAATGCATGAGACACACTAGGACACGTCCAATTCTGCTCCACACCAACCGCTTTAATTCTCTATCCGAAGGTATAACGAGCTTTCGACATGGCTGCAGATATTTCACACAGTAGCCTCCAAGCTGACCATATCTGCCTCTGATTAACAATGTGCATTAAACCAACACCGAATCTGATTTAGTGCCAAATCTTCTAGGGCAGTTTGCCTAATCCATGCCTATCGTTTCAGAAGCCACAAATGAATACTGCTAGACCATTCATATCAGAACAATGAAACCCTTTTCTATACGAAGGGTGTTGGGGGTTTGGATTAAACTTCGTAGTGGCATAGTGGAGATATGAGAGTTGTGCTTTAAAAGGTAATTATATTTTAAAGTTACAATCTCAAATACTTAATAGCACTTATAAGTATACTAACCTCCCCCCCACCTATTTCTGTTTTTATATCTAAGAGTCATTCTTCCCTTTTCGCTCATATCTATGTCTCCGCCAGCACTGGCCGTCTCTCGCTCTGTCTGTCTGCTGTGACCTTATGCTGACTCTCTCTCTCTCTCTCTCTCTCTCTCTCTCTCCCCCTCTTGCTCGCTCTTTCAGCAAAGTGCCGTCGTTCGTGCGAATGTTGGCGCCATCCTCTGCCCTCAACATTCACGAGAAGGCCTGGAACGCGTACCCGTACTGCCGTACTGGTGAGCGAGCGCACGAGCACGGACGTCCACACAAATGCAGACACGGGCACGCATATAAGAGAACAGCCAGATTTGTTTGGGCTTCCTGTTAACGTCCAGTTTAACATAATTTATAATCCCTAATCATACACAAAGCAGATAAAGTTCATTTATTGTGCAGCCATCTACACAATGAAAAGTGGGGTTTTTTTCGGATTTTGATATCTTTGTGTGGACATTTCTTAAAACATCAATATACAGTGCTCACAGAAAGCCTTGGTACGCTTGCTTAATTTTGTAAAAATGTTGCTAATCTGTTGGTTTCATAACAAAACTCCATTGCAAGCAATGTTTGACATATCTGCATATACCTTCCTTTTCTTTTTATTAAGTATTATCATTTTCTTGACTGACTCATTCAGTTCTGCTCTCACAGCTTTCCTATTAATTACGTTTGTACTCATTGGCTCCCAAAGGGATAATAAACGCATATGTTTGGTGCACATACTGCATGGTTATTGTAACGGTGTTTATAATTAAAAAGTACCCAATGAGATTGCCTGTCAATTAACTTTTTAACTCATTTAGAACTATAACTTGGGTTTCAATTTATTACTACTTCAAACGTTTTACTTAGAACTACTGTTTGTTTCTAATGTGATATATTTGTTGTAAACAAATGCATAAAGAAACATTTTTTGTTATGAATGTAATAAATTTGCAACATTTTTACTGAATTAAGCAAACGTCCCAATACTTTCTGTGAGCACTTACCTTCGCTCAATGTCTACACGCCTATGGGTGCCAGTGTCAACCCAGGGAGACAAGATTGTGGTTGGACAGGGGAGAGTTTTGGGAGATGGAGAAGAATGGAGGAGATGTTAGCCTGATGAAAGCCTGGGACAATGAACAAGGAGTCAAGACAGTGCAGGGGAGGAGTGAGACGGAGTGGGGGGGGGGGGGGGCCAGGGCAGGCACGGGCACCCAATAAATTCGCCCCCTCCCCCCCCTCTCCCCCCCCCCCTCTCTGTTCCGCAGGGTCTCCGTGCCA
>JAODKM010000037.1:11400400-11410551 GCA_026780845.1 Petrocephalus sullivani | reverse complement strand
GGCCAACATTTCTAAAGAATGCTTTCAGCACCTTGTTGAATCAATGCCATGTAGAATTAAGGCAGTTCTGAAGGTATTAGTATTAGTATGGTGTTCCTAATAATCCTTTAGGTGAGTGTATATATTTATATATTAGCATATATACTTTGGGGGACAGAGTGGGTTAAAGCCCTTAACCCCCAGGTCCTTGGGCGCTGCACAGGGTGGCTGCTATTCCCAGTCAAGATTGCTCTCATGGAGAGCAAGGCTGGGTAGGTGAGAAGACCATTTCCCCACAGGATCAATAAAGTATCAATTGTTGTTATTAGCATATGCTAACCCTTGTCTTAAACATATCTTATTTCTGTATACATTAATTTAAACTAAAGGTATTTACCAGGTATTAAACCGGCATCCATTCATTTGTATTCTTTCTTACTGTCTCTGTCAGATCTGTGACCCAAACACCAGCGGCTTCACCTACTCCAGTTTCATTGGCACAACTTATCTGTGAACTTGGTCCAGTCCACTCACCCCCTCCTTCCAGCTCCTTCCTGGCATTGCTCCCTGTGAGCTGTGTCTGCCAGTAATGGAGACTCGCCCTAGGCATTTGTAAAATGAGTGTGAAATTACTACAAACCAAACAGAACCAGGCAGAAGACCACTAACTACTGGTGGTTATGGCTAGTGCTGTGTCTAACCAGTACTAGCTCCAGAACTGGCAGAAGAACTGTCCTTCGATACAGGAAACTCAGACGAAAACAAAATTAGGCTATTTTTCTTTAAAGTAATACTAATATACTTAGTATTATAGATCTATATAAAATATAAATTATTCAAAGAAATGTGAAAGAGTTTTTATGACTTATCTGTACTGTACTTTCCTCCTCTGCGTGTTTAGGACCAAGCTGAACATTGCTAATGTTTATTTCTGACTGTCTGGTGGTGTTTATTCAGTAATTTTCCGTTTTCACTGGTGATACTCATAGTTTGCCTCTCCCACCCCCCACCCCATAATCCTGTTTGACTTCTTGTGGAATCTCAAGTTTGTAAGTTGTTTTGGTTTTTCCTGTCAGAGAAATACTCCTGTGTTTGTCCGAGTGTCCCCACCCTCCTCCTCAGAGAAATACTCCTGTGTTTGTCCGAGTGTCCCCACCCTCCTCCTCATTCGCTCTCCCTCCTTTCGCCCTGTGGAAGGGATTTTCTTTGGTCCAGTGAATGAAGCTGGGAACCAGAGATCTTGTGACAAGTGCATCCACTGTGGGTGGGAGTGGAAAGACTCTGTATGTCCTACAGGTCACAGAGACAGGAGCTGACGGTATACTACAAGGCTCCGGTAACCATACAGAAACTATACCAATCACTACTGTTTGCCGTGTTTCATTGACCTGTGCTGTATTACTTACTACAGGGTTTCAAGTATCTCAGTATTAACAAAATAATTATTTTTCTTTTTTTTTTTTTCTTGTTTGGATGTACTGCTGACTGGATTTGTATGTGTAGGTGTATACTTTAGGGTATGTATTTGGTCCTCTTTTCAAAGAACTGTTGCAGTTAGACAGATTGCCTTGAAAATTCTATCCATCCGTTTATGCAACCAGGCTGGTGATGAACCATAAACATCGCAGGAAGCTTCGGGCAACTTAGGGTTCATCCTAAGCAGGATGCTAGTCCATCACAGGGCACGCACACATGCACAAGGGCAAGCGAAAGTCTCCAGCAAATATGCATTGCATGTCTGTGGAGTGTGGCTGGAACACCAAGGCTAACACAGGGAGAATGTGCAAAATCTAAACCAACAGAGCTGGGGCCAGATTGGAAGCCACAATGCTGACGGTGTGAGGGAACAACGCTTACTGCTAAGCTCCTGTGCCACCCGTTCCATTTGGTCTTCAGCCACCATTGTGTTTTGGCTTCATTTACACAACGCTGGCATTTTCACAGCTAGAGCAGTAATATTGTTGCGGCTTGTGCATCTTTCTGTTTTTTCTATAAGGATGCAAATCCTATAAATTGTGTCACCCTTCTCTGTCGAACCCATGTCCTGAAAAGCACCAAACCAAATGGCCTTTTGTTCATCACTGATAATGTGTGTCCTGTCTGAGACTCACACCAGAGAGACATTGAAGTGTCTCGATTCTAGACAACCTGCCATGGGGCCCGTCACCCACAGGACCTTAACCGTATTTCTATATTTGGAGTACTATCTTAACTTTTAAACAGGTGCATTTCCGTAATGATAATATTGAAGCAATGCACATCACCTGGTTGGAGTTTCCCTCCAGTTGGGAGCTCTTTGGCAAAGTTTACCTTAGTTCCTGCTGCCTGGGTTTTTAAGGCAATTGAGGATTTTCAGCCAATAGGCAGTTAATGTGGATCTGCAACAGGACCACACGAGTACGCAATAATCCGTAGTGTGACCCCTTTGTCCTTTGAGTTAACTGACGTCAACTGGATTAGGTAGTCCCACAGTATATTTTTACGGATCACACAGGCAAATTCAGGAGCCGTAGCTTTAGCATAGATAGCAAGCAGAATCCTTAGTGTCCCTACATGCAAGGAGACAGAAGCCTTTCTCCAAAAATCAGCAATAAGTCTTAGTCATATTCTTCTATAGATCTAAGTGTGTTCGAAAGTTCAGTAAGCGAACTGCTCCCATGTCGTCACGGTCTTGCACAAGAGCTCACCATTTACATCTGCCGTTTGCGTGGGTGCGTTTCCTGTCAACCACATGCTACCGGTGGATGATGGGATGGCGGCAGTTTCCTGTCGGCCATATGCTACCGGTGGATGATGGGATAGAGGCAGTTTCCTGTCGGCCATATGCTACCGGTGGATGATGGGATGGCTGCAGTCTGGGTTTTCTTCCTCAGCCTTCACCCCAGTTCTGTAAAAATCTATTAGCAATACTGCACTGCATTGTCACTAGCGTCCCCTGTCCCTCTCGTGTCATACACTGTTATAAAGAGTAGAAAATCTATTTCTGTAACGTATGGATCCTTTATCAAAATCTTATAATGGAGAAGTATATACTGAACTGTACATAGTATATAAATATCTGTAGATGAACACATATATAGGTGATAGCGTCCTGCCAAAATATCAGCGATCCTGAGTACCCTTATGTAGGTCCCAATCATCCCAACAGTCGCCCCACTGAAAAGTCTCGCTCAGATCCTCTGACGTGACCGCGGCTCCCACTGCTGTCTTGCTCTCACCTGAAGTGATCTCTGCCAGTGGAATTTTGGCAGGACAGTCTATAAATATATTTTTGTTCTGAACGTTGTATCTATGTCATCGGTCTCGGAACCATTCAGACCTATTCGCACAAAGGCAGCTTTACAGAAGCCCACGATGCCCTGCCCCGAGGTAATCCTCCCCGATCAATAAACCAGGAGCGAGAAGCAGATCCGAGAAGCTGGAACGAAGAGCAGTGCGTTCCGGTAGCTGAACTTCCTCGGAGATGATACCCCTTCCCATGATGATCTGTGTTGCAGGGCACACTTGTAAGAAAATAAAATAATAAATGAATGGTTCTGAAGATTATTCCATAGATTGTGTTGTTAGGTTCTTTGCTCTGTAGGTAGGATGACCAATTCAAGATTTCAAAATTTCAAACTGTATTTTTTAATTTTGTTTTCTTGTCATTTTTTTTTCTTTTTTATTTTACTGTGAATTTGTGCCTTTTGTCATTCTATCTTCCAATAAAAGTATATTGGAGACATGAAAATAAATAAATCCCAATGAGTCAATTGTACTTTGTATTTAGTTTGCACAGTGGTGCAGAATTGCTTGGATTTTGATCTAAAATTGGGTGGAGGTTTCAGAATATACATCACATTGTCTTTTAGAAGTTTGACATTTTGATTTCTGAGAAGATAAATTATTAGAATAAATCAATAGTATGAGAGTTTTCATTTACTCTGTTTAAACTTTAGGTTATCAAACTTAAACCTCACTAATATTTGCTTTGCCACCATGCTAATTTAATCATTGAAAACATGCTTTATGTCATCGATTGTTATGAGGTCAGCTAGACCCCCCAGGGTTAAATGTAGGCTTGTGTTTCTGAAGTAGTCTTTTATGTGAATGAAATTATCTCAGCCATGGCTCTGATTTATTCTTCACCTTGACCAAGGTACCATGTCTTTTTGCCATCCACTGGTATAATGATGTACAGACATATGAAAGAATCAGCTTGTCAAATATAAGTTAAGTAATATAAAGTATAATACACACAATCAGCTGCATTATTAGGCACATTCTCATACAGCTCGCAGAACAGCCGGAGTTCCTTGTATTCTGGACTCAACCAAGTGCTGGAAACATAAGGGATTCGGATCCATGGTGACACGATTGCATCACATACTTGCTTCAGATTTGTTGACTGCATATTCATACTGTGACTCTCCCATTCCACCACATCCCAAAGATTATTCATACTGTGACTCTCCCATTCCACCACATCCCAAAGATTATTCATACTGTGACTCTCCCATTCCACCACATCCCAAAGATGCTCTATTGGGTTCAGATATGGTCACTGGGGAGACCACCAAAGAACAATGAACTCACTGTCCTATTCAACCAACCAGTGTGACTTGTGCTTTGTGACATGGTCATTATCCTGCTGGGAACGAAAAGATAGATAAATTGTGGCCATCGAGGAATGCGGACTGGGAACACAAAGCAGCCTGGGAATAAGATGTGAAGTGGCCCCAATTTGATGATTTGCCACTGACCAGGGAGGGGGAGGGGACGTGTCAGTGCCAAAATGTACCTCGGGAGACAAACAAATTATTAGATTTGGGCTGGTGTAATTGTACCACTTTGCCAGTGACTGAACTGTTTAGACAAGCCAGTTTGGGTACATGGTTTCATGTATGCATTATTGGATTTGTGAACTGGCACATTAATAGAACACAACAGTAAACATGTGATATATAACGATTCGTGCTGTTTATGCCAAATTCTGACCCTACCATCTGCACGCCACAGCAGAAATGGAGACTGATAACTGGAAACATTTTTCCAGTGATTAACTGTCCAGTTTTTGGTGAGCCTGCGCCCAGCATAGCCACAGTTTCCTCTTCTGAGTTGACAGGAGTGAAATCCGATGTGGTCTTCGATGGCCCATCGATGCATTTTGATCGATTGTTCAGAGATGCGTTTCTCCTCACAACTGTTGTAAATAGCGGACATTTGAGTCACTGCAGTTTTCCTGTCAGTTCGAACCTCCAGCCGTTCTTCTCTAGTCTCACTTATCGACAGAACTACTGATCACTGGATGTCTGGCACCAACAGTCATGTCATGGTCAAACTCAGATCATATTTATTCTCATTCAAATGTTTCTTATAAGCATTAACTGAAGCTCTTATTTGCATGATTTAATGCTCAGAATTGCTTCTCTGTGATTGGCTGGTCAGATATTTGGATGAAGGAGCAGATGCACAAGTGACTGCAATAAATGTGACTGCTTAAAGGGACATAAAACATATAAACAAGAAATATATTGTATTTCTAATGATATACATGTCTAGTCAGTTTAAAGTACACAATATAATAAAAATGTAAAACACTTTTAGCATCAATTTATCCAACATATAGGCAGTCCCAAAGGAGACAAAATTATTCCAGGCTTAAATTGTCGAAGTGAATCTTCTATTTGAACGAACTAGACAGAATTGATACACTGAAAATAATCGTGATTCCCATCTCTAGCCCTGTGCACTAAGAGGCCAGAATCCGCTGGTAACCCCATTGCCTCGCTCTTATATAAGGATTTCATGCGCTTAGCCAAAAAAAAAGAACAAATGGCAGGTCATGCCAGAGAGCCGAGGAGAGAAAGGTCTCATTATCGTCGTCGGGTCAGTGCACGTCCAGCAAGAAGGTGAAATCCTAATCGGGATTTGTGAAGTGGACGGAATATTAACGTTCTTTCAAACAGACTGGGCATTTCACTTACGTAAAAATCCCATTTTAGTATGGAACTATAAAATGTAACCACAATAAACCATCCTTGGTGAAAGCGCCATAACTTTGTTAAAGCCATGCTGCGCCTACAAACGTTTTACAGTTTAAGTTAATACCCCAAACTAAAAGTAATGAAAATTGTTGCGAAGGGGGAAAGAGTTACGGAAATAAACCAGAACTAAAACAATAAAAGATTTTTGTACTACACTCGCTCCCTGTACCTTTCTACACCGTGTGGCCCAGGACCTTTTAGCTAACAGCCGGTGACTAAACGCTCGGCTTTGTGCGGCGGTTATGTCATGCATGGTTTAATGCATGCATTAAAGACCCGCAGAGCCACTGCTGCAGACTGAGCCGGCGGCCGAGCTGCACCGAGGGCGTCCGGAATTGGCCGAGGCTCTGAGCCACGCGCGTCCCTGGTGCTCGTGGCTCGCCGACGGGACGCTGTCGCGCGCCGAGTCCCCGCGACACTCAGAGTGCACCGCAAATCAGGTATTTTACACTCTGCCTATAGGTGACGCGAACCACATGCATGCTAAAGTTTGATTGAGAATCTTTGCTTGCTGTTGCGTTTGTGCCAGTTGGAGATAAATATTTATACCGGAGCACCTAATCTCGCTCCCCTTATGCATGCATTTCTGGAATTACTTGGGCAAAATTATAACAATATCTTGAGCGATTGCGGGAGTAATAGCTGAAGATGCATGACTTATGTACATAATGACGCTGCCGTTAGACTCGCAGTTTTAGTGAAAGATGAGAATTAGTGCCTGACAGATTCCCATTCATGCGCGAGTCCATAGCCTCTAACAAATACTTAAATTTAGCTCAATTTAATTTAAAAAGCAACAGACGTAGCAATTATGTAGTTTCGGTTATGATTATTAAAATACAATTTCTCTATCCATCTAGCTGTCTGCCAAACTACTGAGAAAGAATGGCGTCGTGTAATTTACTTAATGGCTGGGGAAATCATTTGTTTAACTCAAGTGGCTTAAATAAAATGTTTATTTTCTAAAAATTAAATGTGTATTTTGCTGGGCACCATGGACAAACTGTGACTGATGAATACCGTGTTAGTGAGTGTGTATTATGTTTGCTCCAGCGACCCTGACGAGGGTAAGCAGTTAGAAGATTGATGGGTGAATGTATGGATATTTTGTTTGTTGCTTTTGAGGCTTTATGAAGCTCTTAGGACTTAGGGCAACTTAAAATAGTTGTTTAACTGAAGTTGTCATTGAGACTGATGGGTAATAATTCATAACAAGATGTGCCGATTACCCAGGCAGCTAATCGTGTGACCTGTTTTGTCAGGTTAGGATGGAAGTGGAGGCCCATGTAGGTGTACCTAGCCTTGCCAGTATCCAGCACCCTGAACAGAGGGACACGTACAGGTATGCCTGGAAATTGATATATCTCGTCCTTTTTTCATAAATATCTTAAGTGCTAGTCTGACTCACCCACAGGAAATGCTGTGCCTTGATTTTTGCTCTTTGCCAAGTCAGTTTATTATGTATCATTTCGATCGTTCATAAATTTTGGCAGTAGGAGTGTAAAATGTTACATGGTGCTGGTATGGTGCAGGCAAAATGCATCACATTACACTAACGGAAGTAAACACCGGTCCTGCGGGCTGGCGGTTAAGGAGCTGGTTTGCTGAAGCCAGACTTGGAAATTATTTTCACCTTGAATGGAAATTTCAATGATAAGTGACATGCTTGAAGTAAATTTTGTTTGACACCATTATCCTACACATCACTTGGATTATATGCACCCTGAAGAGAAAGAAATGACTTTCACCTTCCAATGTCCTTAGGAGATATTTATATTGTGCTTTTATTGGGAGGCAATGTTGTCAGTGAAATGTCCAAGTCATTATACTTTTAATATAAACAACTGGCCAGATCCATTCAGGATTGTTTACTATCAACAGCAGCATTCATATCTGGGACAATGACATTTAAACACAGAATCTCAGTATCACATTCTGTTTTCTAAAACCAGCGTTCTGTAATTCCCTGGTGCTGTGAGAAGTAGTTGGTCCACTGGATGGTGGTACAATTCTCACTGGGAATTGTATAAATCTGTCAAAAATAAAATAAAATTATTTGCAAAGCATAAGGAAGTATTATTTATATAGTAGTGCATATAAGTAAGTATTATTATATAGTAGATTAGTGTAATATAACGTGACACAGTACAGTACTTGTGATGGATTAAACAAGGTACACAGCGTGCTTAAGACTTTGGCCCAGCTATTTTTCTGTTGAAGAATTAGTGTTTTTTTCATTAATCTCCCACATGACCTGCTTCCCACATACCGTTTTTGCCCTCCCCAAAAGAACAGCCCTTAAGAATCCACTTGTTTCATTGCCCAGGGTGAGGGTTTGCGGAGTGGGATCTCTTGGTAATTAGCCGGAATTAGACGGGGGTGTTTTTTCCATCCATGCTTTTGTCCTTGGATTTTGTTGTAGACTTTATTTTGTTCTGCGTGACCCCCATCACAAATGGATTTATCCGCTTTGCTTTTGCCAATTAAACAAGCATCCCAGGCATGTCCGGAGCTCAGTAACACTGAGGTTGTGCCACAAGGCCGTATGCTTTGTTGTGGGTCAGCCGGTCTTTGCATCCGTTGGGAAGGCTATGGGGATGATCATGTGATGCAATCTGTTCCACCCGATAAGCAGTGACCATGTTTACTATAGTGGGTTTGTAGACTCGCCCATGGAACGTTTACAGAGCTGAAAGTTAGCAGGGACATAGAACAAAATCATCAAAGTCCAGAGGTCTGCTGGTTGGTGTAAGCACTTGCTGTTGTGTGTCCTGATGAGTAAATATATTGATAAATGAGGGGAGAAAAGGTGAGATAATGGATTCTCCATATTGTTGGTACTGCAATGGTGGCCTGGAATGAGACCTTGCTTTACACTCAGTAAGCTGCAGTCTTTGCTTTGGGGCAGTCAGTCTTTATTTAATAGCAGCTGGAACAGGTTTGGAGGTCCAGGAATTTCACTGAGAACTAAATCCTAATATCTAAGGGGACGTATTCTGTCCTACCTTTACATTTGAGAGCAGTGCTTGTCCTTAGGGAGTCTCACTGACTGATTAGGCGGATACCTAAGTATAAACATTACAATATGATTCCACAGTGACGCAGCTTTCAAAACATAATATTTTGAGTGTGAGAGTAAAGACACAATTCATTAAGAAATGTAATGCTGTTCAGTCTCTTTTTCTGTGTTCTGAAAATTGTTCAGATTTCAGGTCTGAATTTGGTTGTCGGTGATGTCTACAATAGTACCCACACTGATTCGAGATTAGTGGTGGAACGTTGTTTGCCAAAGCCCAGATTATGCTCCTGATCCAGCATCATCCAGTCCCACTGTGCTGAAAGTACCACTCCTGTTTTCTCAATATTTTCTTGAGTGAAATCCAAAGAGAGGACAAGTACAACTAAAGCCATTTATATTAATGCGCGGAGAGCCAAACATTATGATCACCCCCATGTGAAGCGAATAATAATAATTAGATGGTTTTGGTGGTGGACATGGGTCAGCATGGACACTCTGATTGACCTGCAGCTATACAGCGCAATACGCTTAGTGCACTATTGTTCGAAGGGACAAATGACTGGACAAAAGTTTGGGGAAAACAAAGTTGTCTACTCGTCCTAAGTTCTCATAGTCCTCAGAGACATCTCACAGACTGACAGTGTCTGAAAATCATGGGTAACACTGCCAGTTGTAATTTCAAACTACATTGCCCACAAATCCAAACTCACGTGGCTATTTTTCTCCTGAATGCCTGTCGTCCTCCCATAGGGTACATGTGGTCACATGGAACATTGGTACCGCAGAACCCCCAGACAGTATCAACTCCCTGCTCTACCTGGACTCCCAGGTCACCACAGACCTCTACGTGATTGGGTGAGGCGTCAATAGACTGTACTGTAAATCCAAGTGCTACAAAAGGATACACTGTGCCCAATAGAGAGGTGCCCAATAGAGAGGTGCCCGATAGAGAGGTGCCCGATAGAGAGGCCCGATAGAGAGGTGCCCGATAGAGAGGCCCGATAGAGAGGCCCGATAGAGAGGCCCGATAGAGAGGCCCGATAGAGAGGTGCCCGATAGAGAGGGGCCCAATAGAGAGGCCCGCTAGAGAGGTGCCCGATAGAGAGGTGCCCGATACGGAGGTGCGC
>JAODKM010000037.1:11386691-11400300 GCA_026780845.1 Petrocephalus sullivani | reverse complement strand
GGCCCGATAGAGAGGTGCCCGATAGAGAGGTGCCCGATACGGAGGTGCCCGATACGGAGGTGCCCGATACGGAGGTGCCCGATACGGAGGTGCCCGATAGAGAGGCGCCCGATACAGAGGCGCCCGATAGAGAGGCTCCCGATAGAGAGGCCCGATAGAGAGGCGCCCGATACAGAGGCGCCCGATAGAGAGGTTCCCGATAGAGAGGTGCCCGATAGAGAGGTGCCCGATAGAGAGGTGCCCGATAGAGAGGTGCCCGATAGAGAGGCGCCCGATAGAGAGGCGCCCGATACAGAGGTGCCCGATAGAGAGGTTCCCGATAGAGAGGCCCGATAGAGAGGTGCCCGATACAGAAGTGCCCGATAGAGAGGTGCCCGATAGAAAGTCCCTTCTGAGTGAATAAGTTGTGATTTGACTTCAGCTGGCTAGAATTTTTTGCATATTTATGGCTACAACACCTGTATGTATAATGTTTCTGAGTCAAATACAGATACAGATGTGGGTGAGTGTTTTTTAGTCTGCAGGAGGTGAAAGCCAGACTGTTGCAGTTTGTCATGGATTTGGTCTTTGAAGACTCCTGGAGTCACCTCTTCATGGCCACTCTGGGGCCTCTTGGCTATGTAAAGGTACATTATACGTCCAAAAGAATGTGAACACCCCTATTAACTAGAGGAATTGCCTAATTAAACCAAACCCATTGTATAATTTAGCACACAGTCACCCAATCTCATGCAACAAATATTAGCTGCAGAATGGGGGGGTGTCCAGGAGAGGTTAGCGACTTTCCCCTCGGCACCACCATAGGACGCCATCTTTCCAAAAAGTCCTGCTAGATCTGTGCTGGTCAAACGCAAGTGAAGTGATGGTGAAGGTCAGAATGTCGGGCAAGTTCAGCTTCAGCTTCTGTCTCTGTTGTTGAAACAATGATGTGCTTCATTCCACACTTTGTTGGGACAGAGGCAGAGGGGGGTGGTGGTGGGTTCTGCTGGAATGGACATAGACAATGTTTCCTTTGTCTGCCTGAGTTTACATAACATCGGAAGCTTCTTCTCCGCCTGTTTGTCATTGCAGATGACATTGCCATCTTGTGAACGTGCAACACAAGCAGCAGAACATCCATCAGTGTCTTTGTTTTGGGCTTGGTGGGGGTAGTTGTTCTATAATTGTGTTTCTGGAACAGAATGGCTGTCTGGGCAAAAGTGTCAGGGGACAAAAATGACTGGTGTGAGCAGCTAAGGGCTTGCAGGGGGGGGTGAGCTGCTGGGGGGCCACCTTTTGGCTAACGGTATCTGTCCTCCCCAGGTGACTTCCGTGCGCATGCAGGGTCTGCTTCTGCTGATCTTCAGCAAGCAGGTCCACCTCCCCTTCATCAAGGATCTGCAGACCACCTACACCCGCACCGGCATCTTCGGGTACTGGGTGAGGCCAGGGGCGCTCTGGGCTGGGGGGGTTTGGCCGTGCACAGCAGGAGCAGTGTACAAAAAAGAATACAGCATTGATTTTTCTTTGAAATATTTGCTGACAAATAATTGATTTTGATTTAGAATTTACTGTCTATGAGCTGGCAATAAAATACTGAAGGATGAATATGTATACCTATCATTTGTCATTCAAGAAAATCTTATAACTTTAGGGGGGGTTGAATATTTTTGCCAGTGGATATGGAGCGTGAATCGGCTGCGGGCTTTTCTGTTTTTGTAATTCTTACAAGTGTCATGTAAGGACGCATTTCTATAGGAACTATTCAGAAATAACGATTGACTGATTGATTGATTGATTGGTTGTTGGTTGATTGGATGATTGATTGGTTGACTGGTTGGTTGATTGGTTGATTGATTGATTGACTGATTGACTGAATAGTTGGTTTGTATATGTTGTGTATCTGGTGCTGGAATCCTGGGGTAGTTCTGGGTTTAGAGGTGGTAATGTCCTGGGACATGGAGGAAAGGAGGAAAAGAGACAGGAATTTCATGAGTTACCAGGCCATAATGGTAATACTCAGAATCAGAGCCGGGGGGCACTGGTTATACGGATGGGATCAGCAGGCTAACACAAGTGTTAAAATTTGAGCCTTCTCTTCTGTATCTTCAGTATACCGTTGTCTTCCTGCATCTCCCAGGGCAACAAGGGCGGGGTGTCCACTCGCTTCTCCTTTTACGGACACACACTGTGCTTCCTGAACTGCCACCTGCTCGCACACCTGAGCTACGCAGCGCAGCGCGTCGATGAGTTCGAGTACATCTTGGACATGCAGAAGTTTGACGTGCACAGCACACCGCACGTGCTCGACCACGAGTCAGTGCCCCGCCTGTGCCCACGGCCTCTTCTGTGGCCTCTTCACACACTGAGTGACCTGCTTGAGAGGGAGACAACTGTTACAGTCTAAGATAAATTACAACTTCAATGAAAATATATTAGAGATAAAAAGTCTGGACCAGGATAAGTGGTCGGAAGATGAATGAATTGATAGATAAAATGATGGATGGAGATAAAAAGATTAAATGGATTTAGTATTTTTTACTCTGAGACTCAGTGGCAATTTCCAGCTAGTACAAAACTTCAGAAGTGGAGGTCAGAATGTAACAGGGTAGGTCACAGCTGGTCACCGTCTAATGATGGTCGTCTGCCCCAGTTTGGTCTTCTGGTTTGGGGATCTGAACTTCCGCATTGATGACCATGGCCTCCTCTTTCTGCGGTCCGCCATCACCAGCAACCGCTTTAGCCTGCTGTGGAGCAAGGACCAGGTGTGGCTGCCACACACACACACACACACACGCACGCACACACACGCACGCACACACACGCACGCACACACACGCACACGCACACACACACACACGCACACACACGCGCACACGCGCGCACACACACGCACACACGCGCACGCACACACGCACACACACGCACACACACACGCACACACACGCACGCACACACGCGCGCACGCACACACGCACACACGCACGCACGCACACACGCACACACACACGCACACACACGCACACATAGACACACACACACACACACACGCACGCACACGCACATCTATATTCATATCTTTGTGCAGACCATCCATTCATTTCTATGAGAAAAAAACTAATCCCAAAAATGACAACTTTAACCCCTACCCAGTCCTAACCTTAACCAACATTAACCATAACCATTAACCTTAACCATTGTTTAAATTGTCTATATTGTTTTTCATATTGTTATTCTGCTGATCCTATTGATCCTGTTATACTGTCTTCTTTACTACTGCTGTTTCTAAGAAATTTCCCCATTGTGGGATTAACAAAGTCTATAAATCAATCAATCAATAAGTAAGCAAACAAAATACAAGACTTTTGATATTTTTAGTTATTTGAGTTCAGTCGCAGATTATTGTTAAATTGAGTTTCTCTTTGTGGGGACCAAAAAAATGGTAGTTTCAATGGTCCCTACCGTGTAATAAATATGCAACCCACACACACACATATTTATGAGGACCTTCTGTTGACTGTATTATCATTCGTGGTGGCACTATTGATCCCTAACCCAAACCCACTAAACCAGACAAAAAAAGTGATAACAAACAGCACATCTTTGCATGTTTAGATTGGCCCTTTTTAAGTGAAGTCATGCTTATGTTTTTTTAGCCATGACCACATAACATAATTTCCTTTAAAATAAAGGTGCCTTTAGTTACATCTACATTTTCTCCGTGTTCTGTGCCATCCTGAATAACAGTGCCTACCTAATTATTATTATTCCATGTGCACAGTGACCCTTGTGGGATGTGCTAAGACCTAAGATGGTAAAGAGGCAGGCAGGGATTTGACTTAAGGACATTTTGCCATTAATTAACAGGTTAATTACCTTAAGTGAATGTGATTAATTGCTGACACAAAATGTGTTGTCTGCATTTAACCCACGTTTCATTGTGACATAGCAGTAGGCAGCTAATTCAGTAGCTTGCTCAGGGTACCTCAGTAGTACCTTGCTGGTCAGGGAATCAAACCCAGCAGCCTTTCAGTCACATGAGTGCTTTCCCAAACACTGTCCCAAAGATGTGCCCATAAGCATTTGCAAAAGGAAACCCTGGCAGATCCATTTCTAGTGTAATTCTTTCTGATAGTCTCGGTTTCACTCTCAACGTGACTCTCTGACTCAGCATGATTCTGCACATCTTACAGTTGGGCTGCGATTCTCAAAGTTTCCTCCCTGTGTGACTCTCTGTTTGACTGAGCTGGCCGACTTTGTCTGGCCCCTAGCTGCTGCTGATGAAGAAGAAGGAGGCTTTCCTGCAGGAGTTTGAGGAAGGGCCTCTGCACTTTAAACCCACATACAAGTTCAACAGGTTTTCCCAAGCCTACGACACCAGGTAACGTGAACTCGCACACGTCATAGCGTGCCGGGAAGCTCTTTAAGAGGATGTTCATGCATAACGGACATGTGTGAGGAAGTGGATCAAGTTAACGGGGGTTTCTTGAGGTACAAGATGGATTTCCCTTCCTGAGACGTTCCAGTGACCAGTCCTGTGCCACCAGCTTTCTGTCCTATTATTGTGTGATGCTTTACAACAGTTTTTCTTAACCCTGAGGCACCCCCAGACGGTCCACATTTTTGCTCCATTCCAGCTACTGGTAAAATGTCTGGGGGTCTCGGAAGACCAGGTTGAGAAACACTGGTTTATAAAACACAGGAAACACTTTCATTTTAATACTGCGTTTTTTTTTATTATTCCAAAGGAAGGATTATGATTAGGTTTCGGGAGGAATCCCACATTGTCTTATTTTGTCAGCCCACTCAGCCTTCTTATGGCATCCGAACGCCTCACCCAGACGGCCAGACGCCTCACTTCCTGTTACCAGAGACGACACTCTTACCCACTCTCTTTACCCTTCACAGGGCACCAAAGACCTGGCTGGGCTTTAAGTAAGACTTTAAAAGTTTCCCCCAGTACCATCATCACTCACTAAACCTGCCAAATCCCCTTCATAATCTGCCCCCACCTCCCACCATCCACAGCTGTCCTACTGTATGACTTGTGGAGCACAGATGAACACATCTTTCGATGTGGATAGATACATGGCATAGATCTAACTCTCACCTCAACAGAAACGCTTACACACAGCTCATGTCCTCACATTGTGTGTGTGTGTGTGTGTGTGTAATCGCCAGCAGAGCCCCGCATCGCTCGTCGTGTCTGATAATGTGACGTTCCTGCAGTAGTCCGCACTCACACCCCGCGTCCTGACCCTTGACCCCGCTATTCGGAGCTCCGTGAACGGCGGTCTCTCCCGCTCGCTAATTCCCCAGCGACAAGAAACGGAAACCGGCCTGGACCGACCGGGTCCTGTGGAGGGTGAAGCCGAGAAGCAAGGCGGAGAACGGGTCAAAAGAGGAAGAGGAAGCGAGGAAGCTGCGCACGGAACAGCTCCCCCTTAAAGTGGCGCTGGACAGTTACACCTCTGACTTTACCTACGGAGTCAGCGACCACAAGCCTGTCATCGCCACCTTTAGTCTCCAGGTGAGGCCATTGTTGTGATAGATGATTTTGTAGGTCTGCCAAGGCATGTAATCAGCACCCACCCCACCCCCAAAGTAATTTTCAGAAACAGATTGAAATTAATCTCAACATCATGGCTGCGTTCTGTGTCACAGAGAGCTCTGGCAGTGTCAGAGTCGGAAACAGCCCATGTGGTGTCACCACTGAGACTTTCTGTGACCTTTCGTGCAGCTGAAGAGGAAGTATGAGACCCCCCTGGTGCGGGTGTGTGCCCAGGGTGAGTGGAGTGCCACCGGGGACCCTCTGGTGACATACAGCATCCTGGAAGCCTTCCCCACCAGCACCTGGGACTGGATTGGGCTCTACAAGGTCAGCTGGGCGGAGGGGCAGCAGTGTCATATGATCAGAGCAGCCTCGCCAGATCACCTTCTGCTGGCTCACGTTGCACCAAGTGTCCGGGAAAGGTTACAGTTTGGTGTCTCTGTCTCACAGGCCGGCTTCAGAAGCGTGTCTGACTACATTACGTATGTCTGGGTGAAGGAGGTAGAGGTTTCCAGCGGTGATGATGTCATGCAGGTATACCCTCACCAGGCTGAGTGCTATGTGTGTGTCTGTCTGTCTGTGTGTGTATGTGTGTGTGTGTGTGTGTGTGCGTGTGTGTGTATGTGTGTGTGTGTGTCTGTCTGTCTGTGTGTGTGTGTCTGTCTGTCTGTCTGTGTGTGTGTGTGTGTCTGTTGTGTAGTCTGATGACAGAAAAAGTCTGTCTGTAACCAGGGTGTAATTTGAGAGCATAAAACTAAATAATAGGAGAAATAAATGAATAATTTTTGGCTAATTAAAATGATGGGGTGTGTAGTGGGGCGGGGCCACATTGACACTGGCCCCAGCTGAAAGCTGATTGGCCACCGAAGTGCTCCCTTCCCATCACTCACCAATTCCAGACATATCATTGGCTAATGATAAGGTTGAACCCTCTGCATGTATGCCCCCCACCTTAAAAAATCTTAAAATTGCCCCTGGTTAAAATTCAGAGATTATCTTAAAGTGTGGATTAATTAATTAAAGGGAGTTATGTTACAGTCAGTTGAAATAGGGTTTAGCATAAACCAATGGTTGCAGAGGATCTGCTCAGCGCATCCAGATTTGTGAGAACGCAAAAAATAAAAAATAGAAAAACAAAAGCCAAGAACACAGAGGAATAAGAGTAGAGGCAGCACAGAGGAAGTGCGCAGTCAGCACTCCCAGTGTACGTGAAGCAACAGACAAGCTCATTAAACTATATTTCATTCCAATTTGTTGCAGATACTCTATGGGAAAAACCTTACTGGAATTATTCTAAATAGATGTTGTCATTTTTTTTCTCTGTTGGATATTTTTGTCCATTTTTCATTCATTCATTTGCTCCCCGGAGAGCTTGCTGAGTCAAACAGAGACGGTGAGCTTATGGACTGCAGGTTTCATCAGAATAATTAAGTAGCAGGACAGTGAGCTGCCAAGGACTAATACCCCCCCCCCCCCCGTTTTGGTCGGGCTGAGTATGGATTCCTATATTGGACATACATGTAAATGGTGTGATAATTTAGAGATCGAGTTATTGTTGATAATGGAAATAGTTACTAATTTAGTTAGCTATGAATTGTAAGTGACGAGGTTGACTTGGTTAGTACAATTATACATTAGGATCTGCATTTATGTAGCTAAAGTAAATATATCTACAAAGTAATTTCAAAAGTCAAACTCTTTAAGCCCTTGAATGAGTAAAATATATTATTCCACATAATTCTCGTGTAACATATAATAGAAAAATAATGAAATATTCCAATGTTAAATATATACACTAGACAAAAGGAACGCTCAATAATTGATCATTCAAAGGCTGTCTGCTGGCTCGTGAATGTCTGCTGTTATGTGCCAGCTTTTCTGTTCCTATCATCCCTCTCTTTTCCTCTTCAGTTATTGTATGTATTTCACCCAGTCCCAACTATGTTACCGAAAAAGTGAATGAATATATAAGCGATATAATTTGGGCTGGGCTGGCCGTCTGTCATGCCAGAGTCCACTGCGGATTCTTTCAGGCCCAGCCCTGGGTCTCGGGGCTGTTTATTGTACTTCGACCTCTTCCTCACATAGACCGGTCCTTATGAATACTCACCTGCGCTGCTCATCTACGCTGTCACTACCTAATCACTTGGTTTAGTTACTTCCTGCATTTGCTTCCAGCTCTATATGAACAAAGATGACATCCCAGTGCTGAAGACAGAGTGTGTGCTCTGTTATTATAGCAGCAATACACGGTCCGTCGTGGGCATCAGCCCGCCCTTTCAGGTGAGTCCAGGTATGGGCTGATTATGCACGTACATATACACACCGTGACTCTGCACATTCAGAAACGTTTATGCTGCAGGAGTATGAGACAAGGTGCTTGTTTCAGGTACACGAGTCTGTGACAGTCACTGAGGAGGACTTAGCACCCATGATGGCCAATGGCAGGGACAGGAATGCTACCAGCTGAGGCGGCATCTGCCCAGACCACCACTCAGCACCCTCGACTCTGGAACGGACAGCTGAGCCACGCCCTGCGATTGCCACACCCACTCTCCGCCTTTATTGGTGCCCCGGGGTGCCTGTCACTGACACGACGTCAGTATTTGCGAGAAATAATAATATGTATCTCTCTAGAACTACCATGTTCCGGTAGACACCTTTTAGTTACAATTTATGTCATTTTTTATTGTTATAATTGCAATTATTTTAAAGGACAATTTATGCAGAGTAGCTCACATGAAATTTTTAATTTTCTTATTTCATGTTATATATTTTTTGCACAAACTTTCATTTGGGTGTGATATTCCCCAGTGGTACAAGAGGAGAAACCCTTCTGGGATTTGACAGCAGGCACGTCTGGTTCTTTAACCACTGCGCTGCCTTAATGAGAAACAAGCCTCAAGCCCATAAATGAGAGACAAGGGTTATGTGTGTTTTCAGCGCCCAGATCCATAAGCTTATCTGTTACAAACCTCAGAGGTGTGAATGACGTGCAGAGAAGAATCGTCAGTTGCAGGGAGACATTTTCAGGAATTTTGAATCTATTTAATCATAAACTTTTCTATTACCACATAACCAATATCTGTAAATCAGAATGGAAATTAAATATTCCAAAATTGGCTTGTAATGATTAAAACTTGCATATTTTACATTTTATGTTTTATGTTCTTCCTCTGTGCAAGTTAGTTGTCTCATTATGCTTGTCTCATTCTGAAGTTGTCTCATTCTCATTAGTACATTTCCATATGAAGAATCAAATTAGTTTATTTGTCAAATGCACGACAGTATAGTAAAGAGAGGTAGTCAGAGATAATTGTGCAGTCTTGCTTGCTATGATTTAAAGCTAATGTGAATCAAAAAGTGGCAGAAGGTAGTTATACTGCAGATGTAAGGTCTCAGTTTAATGACAATGTGAACCTGCAGAAAGTGTCGTTTGTGTCGGGACATTTTAAATAAACACCATGCTGTGGCCGGAATAATTGAAATGTTTTCTTATCAGACATAGAGCTTTGCTTCTTGTTATTCAAATGTCCAAGATGCCAAAAGTGATTATTTGGGTATAATTGCGCATTGATTGTTGTATGTGTTAATTGGATAATGCTAACAGTAATGGTAGCTTTAGAATCGTGCAGTATGATTACGAATTTTTGTGAGTGTCCTTTGTATCAGGAGCCACAGTTCTTACATCAAACTGACGCAGTGTCTGTGCTACAAAGGAAAATTATAGAAAATGGGTAAATGAGAAGTCACCACAAATGTTTATTATTATTGTATTTCACTATTTTATTAAACTTCAGCTTATTAAACTTTAGATATTTTATTTTCCCTCATTAGCAATAATATATCATGGTGCTTGGCAAATAATACGATGATATGGTATGTTTGTGCGCTGTGACACAGTGGTATACTGTCGAGGGGGTATCCCTGCATTGTGCCATTTGTCTATTGCAGTGTTTCCCAGCTCAATCCTCTGGGACCCTTAGACAGCGCGTGTTGTTGGAAGATGGATGGGAATAGACTATAACTGAGGAGTGGGTTTTATTTGCTGAGTGTGATGGTGGAGTAAGGGGTGGCACTATTACCTTGCACCTCCTGGGTGGGACCTTGGAATCCTACCTCTGTACTGAGTGCCTGAAGTATGTATGTTGTACCTGTGATGTGCCTAATTCCTCCAGGTACTCCAGTTTCCACCTGCAGTCCAATAACAGGGAGTTTGGCTGATTGGTGTCTCTGATTTGCCTCTGATGTATTATTGTGTAAGTGCCCTATGATTCACCAGAGTCCCGTCCGGGCTGTACTCCTACTTTGTGTGCTGTCCTTTCTGGCATTGGTTCCAGGCAGTTGGAAGATTGATGGCTTTATTGCCAATAGTTAAATTAAACCATAAGCTGGAAATTCGTAGCTCCTGCAAGCTTTTTATTGCCATTGTCATTGGCTGCAAATATTACTCAAATATTATTACACTATATTATTAAATATTATTACACTATATTGTATCATACATAGAATCATTTCTGTAGTTGTTGGTTCTTTTGACATCCTATTCACATGTACTAAAAACTAGAACAACCACTAGACGGCAGTATGTTACACGTTTTTCTTACTGGCGCTTTTCATTGTCGTCATCGCGACGCAAAAGGACCGCGTCTTTTCTACACATTTTACACGTGTGGATTTTGACAACTTAGAAGGTACGTATATTGTATCTTTCTCCCCTCTTCCAAGCTAATTGACTTTAATAATAATCGCTGTCGTTCATTTTACTGTCCTAGTTATTTCGGTTATCTTGATGGATTATGTTAGCAAACCTTATGACTTAGTAACCTAGTGCTTAACCGGTAGTTTACGGACGGCTTGTATTAATTTTATACTATTTTAACTCATCGATTGTTAACTTTTCTTTATGTAGCGAATAATTTTTCGCTACAATACCTAATATTTAAAGGATACCATTTTTGTGACAACCTAATATCCCAAATCGGTTCTTTTATCTGTTATTGATCCGATGATTACATTACAGCACATTAACGATTGACAGTGTGTAGTTCGTAACTAACAATGTCAGAATGAATTAATAGACCGTTGCAGAAAATAACACTGAAACATCTTTTTCTTTGTTTAGCGGCCCCCCCCCCAAGTTGAACTGTTTATTGTTAATTATATGAAATGCATCTGAAAACGTATCCCCCCCTTAGCCTCCTCCTCGTAAAGAACACCCCCATCTCATCGCTGAGTATCGGCCGGTCCGCCAGCGAAGATGAGCGGCGACGCCGAGCGTCTCCTGATCCAGTTCCAGGACGAGGCGGGCGAGACCCTGGGCTCCCCCTTCGACGTGCCGCTGGACATCACCGCGGACAAGCTGCAGCTAGTCTGCAATGCCCTGCTGCAAAAGGTGCGCACGGCTGCCATGCATGCTGTATTAATGCGCCACGTCTTACTTCTTTTATTATTATTATTATTATTATTTATTTTATGCAGCACCGACCAGGTAACATAATCCCTGTGCATCCGAATCAGATGTTAATTTCTGGCCGCAGGACGAGCCGGTGCCCCTGGCTTTCTTCGTGAACGACGCGGAGGTGCTCTCGTCCCTGGCCGCCTGCGTGCAGACGCTGGGCGTGGACACGGAGCGGGTCCTGCCGGTGGTGTACCAGCCCCAGGCCGTGTTCCGGGTGCGCGCCGTGGCCCGGTGTACGAGCTCCCTGCAGGGCCACACGGAGGCGGTCATCTCGGTGGCCTTTAGCCCTACGGGAAAGTGAGTAAGAGGGGAGGAACGGGGCCACGATTCACAGATCGGGTGGCAGCGATTAGTCGATTTTAATTGTCTGTGTGTCTTTTACTGAAAATAGTATTTCCTTCCTTTTGCCAGCAGAGTGCAATACACCAAGCGCTGAGGGCAATATCACTGTTGTTGGCTCTGTGCAATAAAAGAAAAGTCGAACTTTTAGTCCTCGCTGGCTAATATTACCCAATATCGTATGCCTTACTTAAATGTGTTATTTCGAATTAAAACAGATTAGTCGATTAATCGGAATAAAGACTTTAATTGATTCTGACTTGCAGACGTATAGACAGTTCTTATTGCTATTGACATGCCTTTTGACAGATACCTGGCCAGCGGCTCAGGAGACACAACAGTGCGCTTTTGGGATCTGATGACTGAAACGCCTCACCACACAGCCAGAGGTTTGTTCAAAGCCTGTCGGAGCAGCGTAGAGGGGACAGCATTGTGGTCCAGTCAGCTGTGAGATCACTGAATTGAAGTGATATGTTGGTGTGTCTCCCAGGACACACACACTGGGTGCTATCCATCTGCTGGTCACCCGATGGCAAGAAGCTGGCCTCTGGGTGCAAGAACAGCCAGGTGAGTGAGGTTTATACTCTGCTGAACAGTCAACAGTGGTGACTCATCTTTAATGTTGTACTATGCAGATCCTAAATAATACAAATGGAAGCAATTGTGTGCAACGCATTTACTGCTTCAGCTGTGACTGGTACCTAATTTCACACTATATGGCTCTTAACAAATCGGGCAGTGACTAAATCACACTGGGTGCTGACAGTTGGCTTTTGACTTGCACTCCTCAGATCTTCCTGTGGGACCCTGCCACAGGGCAGCAGGTGGGAAAGACTCTTACTGGACACACCAAGTGGATCACCTGGCTGTGCTGGGAACCGCTGCACCTGTGAGTCCCCGTCCCAGCTTTGGCCCGTATACCTCCCTGAGTCGCTCTCCTTCTTCACAAAGATTGTTGTTTCCTGCTCTGTAAGTCGGTCTCGTCTCTCTCGTCCCAGAAACCCAGAGTGCCGCTACCTGGCCAGCTCTTCCAAGGACTGCTCGGTGCGAATCTGGGACACGGTCCTGGGCCGCTGCGATAAGATCCTGACGGGCCACACCCAGTCGGTCACCTGCGTGAAGTGGGGGGGCGAGGGCCTGCTGTACACTTCCTCCCAGGACAGGACGATCAAAGTGTGGCGCGCCAAAGATGTAGGGGCCAAAGCTGCGTGCTCAGTGTGCCTGACTGTGTCTTGGATTAACTTGGATTGCTTGATGTTGTCATTTATATTATCTATGGTTTTAAATCCTGGGTGTTAGTCAGTATCAAGACTGCAAAGAACATACGTGTGTTCTTGGTCACTAGCCTTCCAAGAACGAACTTTGGACACTCATGGGATTGTTCTCACTGGCACGGATGCATCCAATGTTTCCTTGATATTTGGGGCGGGACGAGAGTGACACCCAGGGATTTTTACCATCCTCCATACTTCTGTTCTTGAGTACTGGGTGCGTGAGGAAAAAAAGAATGGTGAAGTATGCATATGGATAAACGCCCACTGCCTCGCTGTGTCTTTCAGGGCGTGCAGTGCCGCACATTACAAGGCCACGCACACTGGGTTAACACCCTGGCCCTCAGTACAGACTACGTCCTACGGACGGGCGCATTCGAGCCTGCCAGTGCAACTGTGAACCCCCAGGATGTTAGCGGATCGTGTAAGTTTTGCCCCCTCGTGGAGAAAGTTGGCACTGAATTACTTATCGAGTTTGTTCCGAAATACATATGTTGGACATGTAAAGCGCTGTCTGCATTTTGCCTCTTAATTTGCCTTTTTATATTTTTTTCCACAGTGGAAGAGCTTAAAGAAAAATCCGTACAGAGATATAACAACATAAAGGTATGTGCACGTAGGTAAGTGTTTGATGTCGAGCCCAGGGCCACATCAGCCTTATTTCCATGCTGCTGTTTCCAGGCCCAGGGCTCCGAGCGACTGGTGTCCGGTTCCGATGACTTCACGCTGTACCTGTGGAACCCGGCAGAGGACAAGAAGCCAGTGGCACGGATGACGGGGCACCACGCCCTTGTCAACGAGGTGCTCTTCTCTCCCGACACCCGGCTTCTGGCCAGCGCCTCCTTCGACAAGTCCGTCAAGATCTGGGACGGCAAAACGGGCAAGTAGGTGGCGGGGGGGGGGGGGGGGGGCCTTTGGGTGGGTTGTTGGGAAAAAAGAGAGGGAAAAGGAAGGGGGGGGGGGGGGGTGTGTAAATTTTTTTTTTTCTTTTTTTAATGAAAAAAAAAA
>JAODKM010000037.1:11347569-11371447 GCA_026780845.1 Petrocephalus sullivani | reverse complement strand
TTCAAAGAAAGAGCAGCAGTTGGGCCCCAGTCCAAGTCAGGTCACTAGTTCAAAGAAAGAGCAGCAGTTGGGCCCCAGTCCAAGTCAGGTCACTAGTTCAAAGAAAGAGCAGCAGTTGGGCCCCAAGAAAGCATATCAAATTGGGTCCCCAACCCAGACTGATGCAATTATGTTCTACATTTTTTAGGGTCACTCAGGAGCCCTTGGAATCTTCCTAACCCCCCCCTTATGGCACCGGGAGTCATCATACCGCAATTAACACAGCCAACGACAAGAGTGTGATAACGAGTGTTAAACCTTCTGATTTTCTGTGGTGCACTGTGTGCAGAGGTGGGTAGTTCCGGTCCAGAGAGTAGAAGTCCACACCTAGATTTTGTTTCAATCAACCACCTGAATGCTCTGTTGAAACAAAATTCTGGTCTGGACTTTTACTCTCTAGACCTGAATGACCAACCTCTTGCTGTGTGGAATGTGACGTGGGTGTGTCCTCCTTGCAGGTACGTCCACGAGGGCAGGTTCAGGATGGAGGAGCGGACACTGTCAGCGTTCCAGTGGATGTGCTCTCCGCAGCGGCACCGGATCACTGGACGAGCGACACCACAGTCCCCCGAGAGGTGCTGCTCACACAAGCGCCTACAGACGCACCTGTGGCAGGATTAGACTAAACTCTTGTTTAATGTTAAATAGGTTAGCTGGCAAATTGCGGGTATACACTTATACATACTTTCACAGGCACACTAACAAGGCACATCTGGCCATATGGCCTCTGTAGGCTCCCATTGGAGTTGCCTTCTGTTAGGGCAGATTACTGCCATTCTGCCAAGGTGAGAGAGCGTGACCAGAGGAATTGTGGGATACTATGCGGTGAACAGGGTAAAAGATGCCCTGGGGAGGTTGTGACCCACCTAAACACACAGCTATGTCTCCTCTGACTCCCCTCCCCCAACTCATTCATTTGTTAATCAGCTCGCACATGGAAGTTTTACTTACAAATTTTCTGAGGGCAGAACGAAAAATGATTGGTTCAGAGAGACAGCAAATTAAATTGTGGCAGATGTCAGACAAACAAATCAGATGTGTTGTTCCACCTCCAAGTTGCTTGGACCCGACTCCTTTACAATTTGATTGGTTATCTCTTTTAACCAATAATTTTTCATTCTGCCCTTGGAACATGTTTCTACAGTATAAGTAAGACTCCCACAAGGAACATGTTTCTACAGTATAAGTAAAACTCCCATCAGCTCATTAATTTATGTATTCATATTCCCCGTCTTCTTATTCCAGTATAGTTCACAGTAAAGTAACAGGGATTCCACAGTCGCCACGGAAACCGCTGTCTCGAAATTGAATAAGAGTTCAGTGGGGTTCACTGAGGGTTGCAGCAAGCGAAATACTCGTGTTATGTGGCTCTCTCTTGCGGTCCTGCTGGTGTCCGGTGACGTGTGCAGGAAGGCCCTTGCTTATTTCTTTGTATGTCGCTGTGTAGTTGAAGAGCAAGTTTCCAAAACTCGGGACACAATTTGGAGAAATTACTTATACCATAGCAGTTGCTTCTGACCCAGAAGATTCATGCGATGCTGCCATTTCCACAGATAAATTGATGTTTTATTTATCCTGAAGGAAATGTAGGCAGCAGACATTCCCATACCAAGAGTCAAACCCAGGCCACCGGGGTGAAAACCAGGAATCTTATCTGCTAGACCATATGAGGCCACAAGAGCCTGTTGAGTGAGTTCTGGTCCCTAATATGGTAGCAGATGATGAGGCAGCCTGACCTTAGGTCATTGGTGGGCTTGTCTCATAAACAACAAAAATGTATTGAGCGACTTTTGGAAATTTGCTCCTGAGCTGTCAGTGTGACTATGTACATGTCTGCCCTGGTTACGGTTAGGGTTATGCTTCTAGCTGTGAGGTAAAGGTTGCCTACTTCCCTGTGAGGAGAATGATCTCATATCTGTGACCTCATTAATGCTGCAGTTTCTGTTCGAATGCCCCATCTTCCTTCGGTCTCTGTGCTGTGTCGCTGCTGGCTCTGTGTTTTGTGTCTTTTTTGTTTATATGCTGTGTTTTGTTATTCAAACCCGGGGCCCTCCCCTTCAACTGGTCTTGCCATCCCTCCTCCTCTCCCTCCCTTCCTCTCTTTCTCCACACCCTCTTCCTCCCTCGTTCCCCCCAGCTTCTCGCTTGCCTCTTCCATCGTAATGTTGCTTTGTCAGCCACCGGTGCAGAAATGTCGACAGCCGGGCTTCCAGAGTGCAGGGTGACCGCTGGGTACCTGAGGTGAGTCTGGGAGGGGGTGCAAGCGTGCCCGGTCACTCAGGAATGCTCGCAGTCTCCAAGACGTGCGGGGGACGTTAGCTTGTGCCATCCATTCTGAGCTCTTTGTGAGTGATGTACAGTGTTGGTGGCTAGTAGTGTTCCATCCAGCTAAGCCAGTTCACCTTATTTTTATATAGCGCCTTTCACAACAGAGTCGGTGCGTGAAACAGGGAAGAAGGACAGAGTAAGAATGAATGCCAAACGACAGTGGTAGAGAGTTGGGTAAGCTGTGGCGGGGCACCCAGGTGCAGTGTAGGTTTACATCCTAGCAGGGGAACTGCAGTTATACCCTTTAAAAAGCCATTAGGCTTTAGTAAAACATCTTTCATATGAGGATTAATCTCTTGCCTAGTTTTCTTTGTAACAAGTATATGTAAGGGGTCCGGGTTGCCATGGAAATCTTTCATCCGGTTGGGTCACCAGTGGCATCCTAGGGGAGCCCGTGACTTAACATAGCAGTGTGAGTCTGTAGTGGTGCGAAGTGTGTTAGTGAATAGTGGCCCAGCTGGGAAGGCAGATGGAGAGGAGAAGGAGGAAGGGATTCTACGTCTGTGCAGGGCTCTCCCAAGGCGCAGGCCAATGAAACGGCCACATTGGGCCTAGCAGCCACCAGGGAGCCCCCTATCTGATCAGCTTGTCAGAATGAAAACTAGGTTAATCAAATTTTGCTGTGTCCCCACACAGGGTTGGGCTGGCCCAAGTATGTCTATTTCAGGGAGAAAGGCATTATGGGATTGTAAATTTGGTTTTATTTATTTAATATTCATATGTATTTCTTGGTGCAGCTCCAAGTTGGATGGATGGAAGGATGGATGGATGGATTTCCGTGCCTGCATCTGTGTGTAGGCTCATGTGTGTGTTATTCTCTACTAGAGTTTTGTGCAAATTTGTGCGTATTTGTGTCATTACCCGTGTAGCTTGTGTGTGTGCTTGTGTGGTTCTGGATGTGGGCTGCTCTGACAGGGTGGCCATCAGTGTCCATTACTCAGGTAGAATGTTCTCAGCCCGGACACCTGGAGCTTCTGCTCACCATGGAAACAGGAGGCGCCAGTCAGGAAGCAGAGAGTAACTCAAGCACTCAGCTCGTCTGCATGGCATGCAAACACAACCTTTACTGGCACACAGCTTAGGAGTCTCACTCCACAGCCATTTAGGATCATTTTATTTATTTATCTGTGTGTCTGTTTCTAGTACAGAAACATGTAGTAATTACTAGTTCTAGTAAGTAGCACCTACTCCAAGGCAACTAGGGGTTAGGGAAACTCACCCCCCAGTGAAGGTATATAGCCTAATTAAAATGAAACACTTAAAATTAAAAACAGTGCTGTGATGGACAGGCATCCCATCCAAGGTGAACCCTGGCCTTATACCCTGTGCTAATCAAGATACGTAACTGAATGAGTAGGAGAAAATGTATGGATGGGTTAAGTACTGCGGCAAAGACAAGCTTTTAAAAATGGAAACAATAAAAAATGTGGGTAAGAAGATCACTACAGCTCCAGAAACTTGGGGGGAGGTATCTGTTTTTTGATTGGACAGTTTGGTCACATGTTTTTCTTTTTGTGTTTCGTCACATGCTTTTTGATTGGGTTATCTGGCCACATGCTCTGAAGAATCTGGGTTTACCAGATGTCACCTGCTGCTGTTTTAGAGACTAGGGGCATTTGCTCATGTTGGGTGGGGTAAGAAGGCAGTTATGGTCTCATGGCCATGAAACAGCAGGGGGGCTTTTCGGAGGGTGCAGGGATTAACACTCAGTACATCTCATGCCCAGTATACCTCTTCTGCCTCCGGGGGTCCATTAACTCCGTGCTTGTATGCCACTTTGGCAAATTAATGTTTGGCAAATGTAAATTTCATGCAAATGAGTGACCAGAAGTATCCAGAGTATCGGGCGTTTTCTCGCTCTGCCTGGGAGCTTCCCATCAAGAGGTCCTTCGTGTAAATGTGACAAGATTCACTCCTACTTCACATGTGTATTTCAGAACCTCTTCACTAGTGCCTCCTCACTATTCATTTCCCCTTGTGAAGCATTGCTGAGACTCCATAAGTAAAAATATCCTCTGAGGAACCTCTGTGGGTAACCGTGTTGAATCTGATCTCTAGTTTTGGGAGTGTGAAGCCTCCCTCTGTTCTGTGTGTGTAAAGTTTGTGTGTGCTGATCATGTCAGATTTTATTTCCCACGGTCCAGTGAGATGCACTAAGTTGTGAGTATGCTTTCCTCATCACCATGCAGCTTTCTGTGTGTAAGAGAACTGAGGAGGAAAGGAGGTATCCCACAGCACAATGGAGTCCATGACACTAATGTCCTTATTTTGTAGCTTATTTGTCACTGTCATTCTGCGTCTGATGGCACACGGCTCTCTTACAGACCTACCGATTTTCATTTCATTGTGCTGCACGTATAAGAAGGTAGTCCGTATATTACCAAATAATTCCGATTTTTTTTTGTGTGTTGCATCCAGTTGTTCCTGGATACTCCTGTCAACCCGAATTTCCAGTAAATACTGCCCTTCCCCCATAAATCAAAGTCATCCTTTTGCCTGCATTTTTGTTAATATGGCCGGTCATGTCATTGATGTCATGTCAGTGTTCTGTGCTCAGGCAGGGTCAGCAATCGCACTAGATGCGTAGTGTGTTAGAGTCCAGCTGACCCGTGCCCGGGCCCACCTTTGCTAGCAAGCCCGAGCACAGGATGGAGCGATCACACTAGTCAAATGAACTGACTTTGATGGGTCAAATGTGCTTGGGCACAGTACAGATCACCTAGTGTATACCCTTAGATTATTTGGTGTCTAAATAGCCTATAGTGACCCAGTTATAGACCAACATCCTGTTGAGGGTTTATATCCCAGCTTTGTGCCCTTTTCTGTCTAGTACAGGCACTAGGGCCTCCAGTGACCCAGACCAGGAAAATCGGTTTAAAGATGGATGGATATTAGTTGCCTGCACGTGTCCTCGTTCATATCAGCAAAAGCTCCCTTAGGGACCACAGATGTCCTGGTGGTGCTCCCTCAAAGGTAGAAGGAATCCTGTGTCTGAGGGTTCAGACACACAGGTTGTGGTTTTAAAGATTTCTCCCACTAGTCTGGCTGAGGATTGACTCGTGTGGTCTGGGCTAGTAAGGACAGCAGTAATTCCAATGATTCCTACTCCGTAAGCAGAATGAAAAGTGCATAGCCAGTGGTACTGAGCTTAGGGGTGTGCAACAGGTTCCAAAAATCACTACACTTGGGGTTTCCTTCTGGGTGTGTGAGCATCTCTTTTGTGAGCGTGGAATTCAATACTCAAATGCACAAGAATCATCTGGTAACACTGCACTTCAATCCTATTCGGTGTATGTGCTGCATCTGGGTGTGTGTGTGTGTGTGTGTGTGTGTGTTGGGGGGTGGGGGGGCAGTTCCTTTTTCTCACTAAGGAAAGACAGAGAATAGAGAACACCTTCTTCCTCTGTAGCTCTCTTTTTCCTTTCTCAGGACGGGGCGGAGTAAGTAAGCTGAGAAATGACTTCTCCTCCCACCCCACTTTACTGTACTTACCCCGATCTGGCTGAGTCAGTCATCTTTGTGTGTAACCAAGAGGAAGAACAGCTGAGACGAACTGGACCACTGGGGTTTCTGAGAAGAGAGAGAGAGAGAGAGAGAGTCGGGGAGGGGGGGAGAGGGAGACACCGGCTGATTGCTCACCTCAGCTCTGTGGCCAGGCTGCTAAGACAGAGACCCCAGGACCTCCGAGACATATCAACCATGCACAGGAGGAAGAGGAGTGTGTCCTTTGGGGGATTTGGATGGTAGGTTCCCACCCAGCATACCTCGGCCCCCCATGTCAGTCCAGAACCGAAAAGCTATGCATTAGCCAGAATTAGTTCAATAACTTTGTCAGTGAGTGTATATGAATGTGGAGTATTCAGAGCACTGCATCACATGGATGTATCTGCAGCTTATGCTGCTGTAAGATTGTAGACTGAGGGCTTCTGCATGGCTTTTGATGAGCTAGCTGCTGGCACGTTTGTGTGGTGTTCCACGGCGCTTCATCTACCAGCGCTACCTTGTGCATCGTCTAAGGTACAGACACTTTTTTGTTTAGTTTTGTTTTCTGCAGCTTTGCCAGTTTTGTTTAGTTTGCATCCCCACTCTCACATTGATGTCATCTTGCTTCTGTTGTGGATTCTCATTAGTTTAAGGTTAATTTATTAGCTTGGAGCAGATTACACCAGCGTCTTGGTTCTGAGAAGCTCTCCTTGGATTGACTTGTACTTATGGTAGTGGTGATTGTTTTTTGACGGGAATTGGATAAGCAAACGGTACAGGTTCTGGGCTTTGCCGTGATCGTTATGGTCTGTGTTCCTGTGTTGTCCCTGCACACACCAGAGCGGACACCGGACAGATGCACGAGTCTGCTGGGTTGTTTGCGTTGAGTAGCTCCTCATCTGTGTCTTCCAGTGTAAACTTCAGCTCTCATACCGGGTGTCCTGATGCTGTTTGTCTACCGTGGGGTTCAACAGACCAAGGAGTCCAATGGCAGAGGGGTTCTTATGTCAATGGTTTAGAACTTTGAGTATGCAAAAAAAGCCATGTGTGTTCCTCTATAAATCACCTGCTTTTAGCACCCTAACCAGTTGATGATATATGCATGCTGAAAATGTTTTGTTTTTTCCTGCTTTGAATGTCATTGTGGTTCCTGGGTGTTTTTGAATATTTTTCAGCAGACCTCCCATTTCTGCTGCTTTTATTTTGCACTTCTCTCATGCAGGCTCCTTATTGGTGCTCCCACCAATCACACTTGTTTTCTATAACCAATCAGAGAAAAGGGGGGGTGGGGCCATAGAGCACTGGGCCAGGCATAGAACCTACCTGTTCAGCCCTGAGCATGTGGTCTCCTTATTTTCTGAACACACGCGTGGCAGAATCATTAGCCAGCTGGGCGCCATGTTGTTGTTTGTAGAGACACAGAGCAGCCACACCACCCCACCCCACACCCACGCACAGGTGGATTCTGATTTTTCTGGCGATATGATCTCTTAACACACACCCTTACCAGTCACACCCTTACCACGGGACTGAGATGAGAGACCCACCCCCAGGCCTGATCTGCAGCTCTTTAGAGAGCCGTGCTTGTTGTGTTGCGGTGTGGGGGATGGTCTGGGCATGTGTACACACTTCATAGAGGTCAGGCATTGAATGAAATAAGACCCTGACAGCATTGTAGCCTCGGCTATGGCGTGCAGCGTGCTCTGAACCCTATACACTGACAGTCTAACCCTAACCCAGTCGCTGCTTCCTAGCATGTCTGTTCTCAACTAATTCCCCTACAGCAACCCAGTCCTCAAGGACACCTAGACAGTCCACAGAACAACATCTAAGAGTTTCTGCAATATCTAGGGCCCCTTGGACTTGTTCCAAGGCTGGGCTCAAACCAGTGACCTGCCAATCCCAGGCACTGAGGCTTAGACTACTGAGCCACACGCTACCACCCAATATTTATGCCGCTTGGTGTTCTCTTGCATCGCGTCCTGTTGATGTAGGCCTTAACCCTAACCTTAACCTAACCCCTGACCCTAAGCCTAACCCTAAATGAGGTGTCCAGAGAACTACAATGGTGGACATCATGCACCTGAGAGATCAGAAAACAATTCATTTTGCATGTGTGTGTGTGTGTGTGTGTGTGTGTGTATGTGCACAGGTTTTGCTATACTTGTAAGGACCAAAGAACCTCACACGTATTGCAAATCCTCAAAAAATGAGACTAGTGAGGTCATTTTTTCTGCCCTCACTACTTCAGACTTAAATGTATCCAAATCTGTGAATGCAATCAAAAAATTAAAGATGGTAACTTTTGGTGAAGGTTAGGGCTGGGTATAGGTTAAGGGTGTCATGTTGGTAACAGAGTTTTCCCCATATAAATGAATGGGGAGTCCCCACAAAGACATATTTACATGTGTGTGTGGCTGCTGACCTGTCGCGTTACTTACTCACTTGAAGCCCCCTCTGAAGGAGCACTTATCTCTTCTACAATATTATCAAAACAGTAGCATGTGGTATGCGCTGCCACCTCTGTCAACCTTGCTGTGCATGTATAGGTTATCTGTTCACCTGCTCTCTCCTTATTCCCACACCTGTTCCTGCTCACACATCTGGACACAGCTGGCCCGATATGGTAGGGGGAGGGAACAAGCCGCTAGCAGATGATTCGCAAACAGATGAGGCCGGGGACCGCAAAAGGCAGTCAGGCGTGTTTTACTCTTCATCAGGGTCCGAATTCAGGGGCCACATCCAGAGGCTGCATTCTCTGTGACACAAAGCTACCTCATTTCGACGGCTCCTTCAAATGCGGTCTAGAAATGCGTCCTTCTTTTGTCGAGTCACAAAGGAAGCTTTGCAGCCCAACATGCACTGCGTGATCCTTCGAAGGAGACGCCCTTAGAAGAATGCAGTCCCTGAATTCAGACACAGCCATTACGTTACTCAGCTGCTGCTTGCTTGCGTTGAGAGCCAGATTTTTTATGTTTCACTATCTGTACGGACGGACTTGCTTGGCAGGAGTGTCACTTGAGATTTATGAAAAGGGGAACTAAGTCTTTACTGGGGGGGTCTGATTTTAATGAAAATGAACGAGAACACAGTATGCAGTTTTACACTAATCAGTGTAGATTTTTTCTGGGAACTAAGACAGCCCTAGTGATGCTGCCGTTGTTTGATATCTCGGTCGACAGCCAAGCCTTCAGCCACCGCAAGCAGCTAGCAGCCGTTACTGTTCTCGGTTCCCATGGCGCCCCACCAACCTCGATCTTGTGATAGGTGTGGCTTTTTCCTTTTGCGGCAGGCTGAGAGGAGGTGTCTGCTGTCACAGAGCTGAACGTTTTTCTTAGCGTGCGGTGGAGGTTGAGGATGTAAGCGCGGCAGGGCAGGGTTCTCACACAGGAAGGGCGGGAGCCCCGAATCGCACCCAGTGCCGTCACGAGAGAGAAGCAGGCCTCGCTGTGGCCACGTGCCTTGCAAAGCCCTGTCTGCGAAGCCGTGCGTGGTGGACAGACAGGCGCGAGCTGGGTGCACCTGTGGTCACGTGACGTGGGAATGTGCCCATATCATACGTGCACACATAGCTCACTTAGGTACACGCGGTCTCTGTGTGTGCCCCTGTCAGCACATACCCTGATGCTGATGCCCCCTTCTCTTCTTCTTCAGGGTTGACAAGTCCACCGTGAACGCCCTGAGGACTCGGTGAGTAACCAGGCAATCCTGTCCAGATACCAGCTCATGTACACACCGTACAACCAATGCACACCTCCATTAATCAGAGGAATTTCATATTTAATCCACACCCACTGCTGACACGGGCGTATAATTAAGCACACCGTTATGCAATCTCCTGCGAGAAACAGCATCAGCAGAAGGGGCGGCTGCCGCACAGGACTTTGCATTTGGTGCCATAATAGGAAGCCATTTTTTTAATAAGTCAGTTTGCGGCACTTCTGCCCTGCTAGAGCTGTCCTGGTCAAACACCAGAGAAGAGATTGTGAAGGGCAAAACAGAAGTTCAGCTGTGAAGCGGCCAGCCGCACAAAGGGTTCTGATCACCCGGCGTCAATATCCAGTCTGAGCAGCAGCAAACCCCACCATCAATGTTCCAGCATCTAATGGAACACTTTGCCAGAAAAGTAGGAGCTATTAAAGCTACTATGATATTTTTGGCCGTATAATGTACAGCATGTGGGCTGCCCACTTCCTGCTGTAGTTAGAAAACAAAACCCTGGTTTCAGCAGGACAGAATGGGTGGGGTGCCGGGGGGGGCTCCGAAGTCCCTGACTGGCCTAACTTAATGCACTTATAAAATCACATTACATTACTTGTAAAATCACATTACATACTGTATAGCCAGGACCAGCTCTACCTTTTTAGGGGCCCTGGGAAAACCTTCACACGGGAGGCCCCCCTGCCAATAAAACTGCTCATTTCACTTCCTCCACAACACAGGTAATGCAGGACTCCTAGGCAGCTACCTATAGCTAGAGCCAGCCTTGTCTATAGCTTATATAACACTGATGTAATGGGATTTTCATGTTTCTTTGCATTTGTCTCTGTGCAGCCTGTAGTTATAGATCTCTTAGTATTAGCCTTTGTGCCCGTCTCTGTATCACCTGTAGTTATAGATCTGTTAGCATTAGCCTTTGTGCCTGCCTCTGATGGCCTCTAATTATAGATATCTTAGTATTAGCCTTTGCACCTGTCTTTGTATGGCCTCTAATTATAGATCTCTTAGTATTAGCCTTCACACCTGTCTTTGTATGGCCTGTAGTTATAGATCTCTTAGTATTAGCCTTTGTGCCCGTCTCTGTATGACCTGCAGTTATAGATCTCTTAGTATTAGCCTTTGCACCTGTCTTTGTATGACCTGTAGTTATAGATCTCTTAGTATTAGCCTTCGCACCTGTCTTTGTATGGCCTGTAGTTATAGATCTGCTAGCATTAGCCTTTGTGTCTGTCTCTGATGGCCTCTAGTTATAGATCTCTTAGTATTAGCCTTTGTGCCCATCTCTGTATGAGCTGTAGTTATAGATCTGCTAGCATTGGCCTTTGTGCCTGCCTCTGTATGGCCTCTAGTTATAGATCTCTTAGTATTAGCCTTTGCATTTGTCTCTGCATGGCTTGTAGTTATACATTTGTCAGTATTAGCCTTTGTGCCCGTCCCTGTGCGGCCTGTAGTTACATATCTGTTAGCATTAGCAGAGAGGCGACAGCACCTCTTCCTGTCTACCCTTTAGTTATGAATCTGTTAGCATTAGCAGTGACATGACAGTGCTCTGTTTGGGTGCCCCGTGATAATAGGACTGTCATCGTTATTGTAGAGGTGGCAGAGATCCGCTAGTTTACCCTGCAGTTATCATTCTGTTAGCGTTAGCGTAGAGGTGACAGAGCACTCCGCGTCCCCATGGGAGGGGGGGTGGGGGAAGGAGCACTCTAAAAGCCAGCAGGTGTGCTTGGGCACAGGTGCCATTTCCATTTCCTTTGTCTCCCTGTTTTGCTCTATCTTTGCTTAAACCATAGCAACAGCTGGGGGGTGCTTAAGTAGCCGGCGCGCGTGTGTGTGTGTGCGTGCGTGTGTGTGCGTGCGTGTGTGTGCGCGACTGGCTGTCTGCGTCTTTCCGTTTGTGTCTTTGCGCCTCTGTTTCTGTCTTTGTTTTATCTCTTTTGTCTTGTCCCTGTTTGCCTGTCTCCATATGCATGCATTAAGCAAAGGCCTCCAAAGACCCATGACCTCACCTCCACCCCTCCATCAGTCCCGCGTGCCCTTCCGCATGCACTCCAGTGTGCTACATTGTGATTATGAGATTTTATTCATGAGGCCATTCATTGCAAGTGCTTTGCCGACAGAGACTCGTGACCAGGTCCAAGGTCCGAGTCCTGAAATGGGCCGTGCTGTTTTACTGTTAAATGGGGTACTTCGCATCATACTTAAATCTTATGCATTATTAGCTTCACCCCCAAAAATGGGTCCCGTTCCCCAAAAATGCGTCCCACTTCGGTAAGACAATACACTGTCAGAAAAAAGTAACAATTAGTACCTAGCAGTAGCAGTAGGTAAATGGTATTTAAATGGACTCTGAAGAACATTTTTTTCTGGGAGTACATTAATGTTGTTTCTACCTCGGGGAGCAAAACTTTTTTTTTTTATGGTGGTTAATTGTCATTGTTAACACACCCCAACAAAATGTGTCCTCTGCTTTTAATCCATGCAGCACAGCAGAGTACAGCTACATGAGAGCCCAGGGAGCAGTGCTTGGGGACGGTACCTTGCTCAGGGTACCTCAGCGGTACTTGTGAGTCGGGGACTCGAACTGGCAATCTTCCAATTATGCGGTCATGTCCCTAACCACTACACCACTTGCCTGCCTATACCAGAGCTATATCCTTATATATCCAGTCCACCTTGAGGTTGACACCACAAAGCTGGGTGTCAGAGATGCCCTTACTTCACACCCTCATGCAGCTGATACCCACGTCATAGATCTTCCCCAAGCTAAAGAGTCACACCTATTGGAGTAGCAAGTAACCTACTCAGTGGCTTCATTAGGGTTTGTGAATGTCTGCAGATGTATAGCAGTGTGTAAAATGCATTTGCAGGACCACTGGTGTAAGATTTTTGTAAAGTTCCAGAAAGTGTGTGTTGTGCGTGTGTGCGTACGTATGTGTGTGTGTTCACTTCTGAATGCCCACAGGGTTTTTTTTCAAAGCTTCTCCATTACCACCTCTTAACGATATGGAACACGACTCTGCATCCACTTTGAACCTAATGCACGGTTAGCACAGAATAATGTGTGTGTGTGTGCCTGTGCGTGTGCCTGTGCGTGTGTCTGTGTGTGCGTGGAAATGTTGTGTGTTGAATATCCCTCTGATCTTAATGAGACTGGGCAGAGAGGAGTCCAGCTCTCACTGCAGGACAACACCATGCCCCGTAAGCTCTGGTGAGTCCCTTCTCTGTCTCCGTGCCAGTGCAGGCTCTCATCTAGGAGTGTGCATGTGTGTTTGTGTTATAGAGAAATAGATTTTTACGTTTCCTTACTTGAGATTTTTAAGCCTGTACATCAGACATTATGGATGTGTCTGTTTCCATGTGTGTATTTTTTGTGCCTTTCAGAATGTGTGCAGCAGCTTTGGCAGAAACATCTGTGCCTGTGATTTTATAAGACACATTTGCCTTTAGTCCTGGAATCTGCATGTACAGATATGGTACTATCATAGGTTTCAAATTCCGTGTGAGTGTATCTGTCTAAATGAGACTCTTTCTTAATTGTGCACCATAACTTCATATTAGTTTTTCTGCAGTTATGATTTTTACTGATCCTTCTAGGCAGATGTTACTGGCTGTGAGGGTGTCACAAGCACAGTGCAGACCGACACCTCTGTAAAGGCACATTCTTCACCGCTCCTATAGGGGGCACTGTTTGACCGTTACCCTGTGTGTGGTTGGCTGTGGAAAAGTACGGAGGACTAGAACAAAAATATAGAAGTGTTAATACATTTCCCAACTGTAAGTCACTTTTGATAAAAGCATCAGATAAATGAGTAGCATGTAATGTCACAAGAGGTAGTGGTGGAGGAGAGTAACTGGCATCCTTTGGAGATGTTTCTTAGGACCATAAATGGGGGGTAACTCCCTCAATGGGGGGCACTAGAGCTGTGTCTGACAACCAGCTCTGCTGTTGTTTCCACGCCAATGGCGGCCGTGCGCAGATTGACGGCTGTCCGCCATCCGCGGGCACCCAAGCTGCTCCTCCGTCCAATCGGCTTCAACGTGAATAATTTCCAGTTCCCTTGTAATGATGCTGCTCGTCCTCCATGCTCAGTGCTGGGGGGCGGTAGCCATGTTGGAAATGGTGCTGTATGAAATGTACAGAGCTGAGCTGATTGGTGCTGGCAGGGACTGACACTGAGCGCATCTGCCAGCTCTCAGAACAGAGAAGCAAGGAGTCAAAGACTCCAGGCTTTTTTTGCGAGGTTGATAGCCTAACCTGCAGGGAAATGAAAGACGGTTAAAGCTGCCTTAATAAAAACAGTGAGAGGACAGAAAGTAAGGACATAAAAAGTAAAAAATGAATGAATATGCAATAAATAAGGAACAGGAGACATAGCGAGAAAGGACCCGAGATGTGCAACATAGTTGAAATGAAGTACAAATAAAGTGTGTGGAGAATGAGTGCTTAGTTATAAATGTCGATTAAGTAATTCGATGGCCTGAGGGGAGACGCTCCTTCGGAGACTCTCAGTTCTCACTGAGAGACATTAGAAGCACTTCCAGTTGTTAGGGTGTGATGCATCCCTGCTGGTTTTGGCTGTTCTGTTTCTGCATCGTCTGGAGTAAGCGGCCTGCAGAGAGGGCGGTCCAGCCTTGCTGATGCATTCAGTTGAACATAACACCCTCTGCAGAGCTTTGAGGTCCAGGGCAGTGCAATTACCAAACCAGGCTATCATCCCCGTGGTGACGATGCTCTCTGTGCTCTGAGAATGACTTGCGAGTAGGGCTGGGTACCCAACTTCGGTATTGTTTCTGGTTCTGACCGTAATGCTCCGATCTTGTCGAGGATCGAAAAAATAATTATTATTCTGTGCCAGATTCCCATACCCAAAGCGTAAATCTCAGCGTCTGTGAGCTGATAAGCACTCAGCATTCAGGTCGCCGTCGATTTATAAACTATGCGACGTACAAACTATGCTACTTACGACTGATTGACTTTACGACCGTTCGGAGACTGCAAATATGTGGCCATGACTGCGCCGCATCCAGCAGCAGGATGGCTGCCTGGCGTGATCACAGTCGTAAGTTAACAATGACCTGTACTTGCATGTGTAAAGATCGCTGGTGATTGGATTTGCAACGTAAGGCAGTGATGGGTCATGCTGGCATAAAAAGGTTTTTTTTTTATGTTTTTATGTTGAGTGGAAGAAAGACGGGAGTGGAAACAATGTATGTTTGTTGGGAAATAGGTTAATATTTTTTGTTATTAAATTGCTTTGAATGCTTTGAAACATAAAATGTTTGCGGGAAGCGGTATCGAAATCAAGGTATCGTTCTGGTACTCGTAGACGCCTCTTCACAAATGCCTTCCCCTGTTGCCAGCCCAGTGTGCAGAGTGAGTGACGTTTGCACAGCTTCCATTACGGTCACAGCTCGTCCTGCTTCATTCCGGAGAACTGGCGACAGTTCTCCATTCAAGCGATACTGGCGCTGCTGCTGGGAGTTGTTTGCCACTAGAGGGCACCAGAGGCTAACACGGTGCCCTGAGCTGGACTGATTCTCGCAGGAGCTGTGCTTTTCAATTGCGACACCAGAATACTTACAGGCATTAGAGGACTGGGGTCTGAGGATTGAGAATTGTATTGTGAAAAGCACAGATGGTGTGTATGAGTTTGTATGAATACTGGGCTTAATAAGTATAATGCTCAGTTCACTTGAGTCTTCTAGTTTGGATCACAGAAAATGTACTAGAGAAATCTCAGTGTGGACACATCCAAACAATGTCCTGAACTGTGCACTAGTACTAGACAGCATCCCCTCAAATGGGCTGTAGACTGTTTTGTCCCCAGTCAATCAAGTTAAGGGATCTTTGATCATGCAGCCTATTATATATAAGATATAGGATGTTGGATAGTCTATGTCTATGTCAGCATCACTGTTCATATTATATTTAATTATGTTCACTTTTGAACCAGCCGAGTAAGACACACACTGCCACCTGCTACCCTAAAGTATTATTATGATTTTTGCAGAACCACATCACAGCCGATGTGAGAGCTCATATTCAATATCTCACACTGGAATGATTAAAATGAGGACATCTTCTGTGGCCCCCAGGCACACGCACCAGCGCCAGGGGCCAGGGTGCCATGGCAACCCCAGGAACCTTTTTTCTGCTTAGTTATTATGGGAAGAACACTTATGACCAAAATGAATTATGCTTCCGTTGATCTATGGGGAGAGGAACAAATTAGTCATTATGTATTGGCCTTGTTATTTATCTGTTTAGCTTTCATGGCTTCTTCCATTCCCATATGTGTGTGTCTCACATACACACACACTACTGATGGACAAAGTGCCTCAAGAACCATTTGCTGTATTTTTTGACCCCACTAAATGGTGCTCTCTGTTCAAAAAAGGGCGCAAAGCATGACCTGACGCAAACCAAGAGCACCATCTAGTGGGGTCAAACAAGACCGCCACCTAGTGGGGGTTAGAAAATACAGCAAATGGTTCATGAAGCTTCATTTAGTCATCACTAACTTTATGTAAATTATACACACAGCTGAATATTTTCCTGAAACCTAAAACCTTCGGCTATACCACGAGACCCCTTCCCAAGATGTGAACCTATATCCGTTTTGTGTCAGGTTATGGAGAAGAGCAGAGGTGCAGATTTTCAGATCTGTCCACCTGTAAGGAATAAAGGAAATACAGATTCTCCCTTCTGGCTGGAACCATTTACTTAAACTATAACAACATCAAAAGCTCAAAAGGTCAAAAAGATCAAACCACATTAACCAGTCAGTCCTTCCTGGAAGAATATTAGGGACATGCATTAGGGACGTGCCTGAAAATTCCTCGAAAAATGTGTGAATGCAGTACCATTAGAGAGTGAGATAAGTCGCTTGTTTAAAATTTGCTCGCAGTAAATGTGTTCTGATCCAAAATAAGAGCATCACGTCATCATCAGGGACATCCTGTGAGCTGATCAGATGCTCTTAATTCAGTTCTGATTCGAAGTAAACCTTTTAAAATGGCTGCTTTATTATTCGCTTGAACCAGCAGGAAGCGGAGCTATAATGATGGATTTAGACAGGACACCTGTGCAGGTGAGTCCGTGTGCTGAGAAAGATAGCCACAGATTGCAAATGAAGTTAGCCAAATGAAATCAGTCAGGTGTTTCAGTGGCTCCTTCTTAGAGGCCTTCGGTGGAAACGTGCTCGGCGCTTCCCTACAACTGCCAGGCTGTAAATCAGTAATCCAGCCACAGAAAATCTTGCCCATTAGAAAGAAAACATTTTGGCAATCCCCTCATGGATGGAGACAGGAAGCGATATCTGGACATCTCCCTAAACATGATTGATCACTTCAGGTAGGCAATAGCGATACCCGTCTTCTCTGAACTGATAACTGGCCTTCCTAGGTACGTTTTTCCCTTACAGTCACACTAACAGGTCTGTCGGCCCGCTGGATCAGTGAGCGACAGACTGATGAAGACGTAATAGAGGACACAGTAACATAGGAGCTGTACCTTTTCAACTCTGATAAGATATCAGATGCCTTGGTAAGATGAGACAGAGGCCTTGTGCGTGTTTATATATCCGACTGTGTCTTTAGCATAAATATGTGACGGATGTGTCAGACAGCATATAAATGCTTGATTGCCATTGGCGCCGAAGACCACAAGCTGTGCAGCTCAAAAAAATAAGCATTTTGCAAGCTTCAGTCCATCAGCAAGGGAAAATGACTTGGAAGGTTCCGTGTGGCAGGGGCATAAATCGGATCAGAGGAAATAGGTGATTCTTATCTTAATTCCTGACATTTCTTCTTACTGGGGGCACTGATGTTTCCAGCAGTTATCTGGCACAATCATATGCACAGACACACATCCACAGCTATGCTTCATTACCTCCCTTGGACAAAACTCTTGAAGTCTCATAGGTGTCCGTCTCACTGCCTGCATCAGAGATGTACTATAGGATCCATCCTCACACACACGCCTGAAATTGTATCCAGCCGTCCATTTTCCCAAGATGCTTTTCCTATGCAGAGTAGCAGGGGTCCATCGTCTATCCTGAAAACTACGGTTGCAAGGCAGGCAATAACCCATTGCAGGACACACATTCGCACACATTCACACGGGCAATTTGGCAACTCCAGTTCACTTCAGCAAGGAAGGGACAGGAGATCCCAATGCACCACCCCCAAAATTTCATCACTCCAGACACAAATTATATCATTTTCAATATTTGTTTCCTTGCTATTCCAGTTGATTTCACAGCTTGTTTTGTTTGTCGGGCTTTTTCCTGATCTTATCCGGGTCACTGGTGCTGTTGGGAGAAACCAGCAGATAATGACACATCACAGGGGACGGGTAGAAATTTCCAAATGCCATTGGCGGGTAACTCAGGTGATCCTGCTGAGGGGTCAGCGGACAAGCATGTTTAATGGCTCAAGTAGAAGTAGTGAAGGTAGAGAGGTCATTTTGAAAAACAGCCTCCAGCTCTGTTAGACCTCAGCTGGGTCTGTGTTGGCAGGGACATCAGGAGCAGCGTGTATCGTGTCCTCACCCCCCACCACATAATGATTCAGCCTAATACAGAGAGATGGAGGAAGAGGGGACACAGGAAATGATACATGAAGGGACATAGGATCCAGAGCTCATCACACAGCTGGCTAAGATGTACAGAGCCACGAGCGTGGCATCACGCCGTGGGCTGCGACCCCACACCATGGGCTGCGACCCCACAACCTTCTCCTTTCTCGACAATCCCATGAGTTGAAATGATACATGCGGCATCTTATTGGCACCTTCGTGATGCGTGGATTTTGAGTGCCGTAGGTTCACTGGGGGTGCAGCTGTGAGCGGTAGTATCATGTTGGAGACCCAGAAAGAGGGGGGAGAGGCTGGAGCAGGTGGAGATTTGGAAGATGCGGGAAGGGCAGGAAAAGCTGTGCGTGCACATGTGATACAACCTTATCATTAGTCAATGATATGATTTGGATTGGTGAGTGACAGGGGAGGGGGCACCCTGGGAGCCAATTATATTTCAGCTGGAGCCAGTGCCTCTGTGGTCCTGCCCCTGTATATGCCACTGGGTGTTTGTGGTCATTAAATTTTACATTCATGTGCATATATATCTGTATCTGACACAAATAAAAAGGCCTCAAATGGTAAAAGACAATGCTAAAATTCTTTAAAAGCATGACATGTTATAATGTTCCTTATTAATATATCAGAAGGGTGTCCATTTGTTTGTTTGCCAATGAGCTGAGCTCCTAGCCGCTAAGGATTCTGGGAAGGAGAACTGAACTGGCAGGGCGGCGGACTGGCAGGTGTAAGACAGCAGCCACATGGCATGTGACAGACGTACAAGGGACACTGTGCTACACGGGGCCACATGTCTGTGCGGTGACAGCTTCTCCGGTGGAACTGGTCATCAAACACCTAGTGCACAAGAGGGGCTGCTTTGTGCGAGTGTGTGTGTGTGTGTGTGAGAGAGAGAGAGAGAGAGAGTGTGGTTTTAAACAGCAGTTTTTCAGTGTTGCTGGGTGTACTGGGTGCTCTGGGAGGGAGGAGCCTTTGGAACTGACACAGGAGTCAGCCAGTCAGAGTGAAGCAGATACAGAAGACAGGTCCAAAGGAGAAGAGGGACAGAGGGAGGGAGTCAGGGAGAGAGAGGGGCAGGAGATGCACACATGCGGAGTGACGCTGGCGCTCGCCGATGCCAGCCAGGCAGACGGGTGCAGTACCGGCGTGGCGGGGGACTCTGAGGGCCAGCACGCCGCCATGTCCTCCGGCAGCAGGGCCAGTCCGGGGAGAGCCGGGCTCCGGGCTGCTGCCGTGCTCATCGGACTCCTGCACAGGTCCCGCAAACGCAGAGAGAGGGAGGCCCAGGGCGCACAGGAGGCGGGTTGGTAGGTGGATTTGGAACCGTGTCTTTGAGGTGACATATGGCCTGCGAGTGCTCATTGCCGACCTTGTGCTTGAGCTTGTTGCTTGTGTGTGTGTGTGTGTGTGTTTGTGTGTGCGCATCCATGTGTGTGTCTGCATGTGTGTGTGCGTGTGTCTATGGGTACAGGTTTTGCTATACTTCTGAGGACCAGAGTAACAACAAGTATAGCAAATCCTGTCAAAACGTGACTAGTGAGGTGCTTTTTTTGGGCCCCCACTAAGATCCGTAAATCAAAAAAGTAAAAACGTCAAAGGTCTTGTATTTTGTTTGGTTACTTATGGTTAAGGTTAGGTAGGGGTTAAAGGTTTCATGTTATGATTAAGGTTTTTCCCGTAGAAAAGAATGGACGGTCTTCGCTAAGATAGGAATCAAACGTGTGTGTGTGTGTGTGTGTGTTCCTCCAGGCCATCAGAGGCTTAGATGTAGCGGAGATGAGCAAAGGAACAAGAGGAGACTTCTCGTCCTCTGTCCATCTCTCTGCATCACTGTCTTTAAGTCTTATATTTCTCTAGGTCTTATAGTCAGTCTGTCAGCCTCTGTCTTCCTGTCCATCTGTCTCACTCTGTTTGCCTTTCTATCATGATCACTGGAAATGTTAATGCATAGATTGATTACAGACCACATAGTCATCCAGTTAGATGTATTCAGCTCGCAGAGTTACTCCTTACAAACCTGGATATTATGCACCTCTTGGTCCCCACTCCAGTCCCTGATCGGCAAGGAAGTCCGCTGGCTGTATAATCACATGTGGCGTCCGGGTGTGTGTGAGTGCGTGGACCCCTTGGGGACCAGGAGGTGATGGGTTTAATGCCCTGGGGGACTGTTAAACCATTAAACCAAACAGTGAGGCATTTAATCGCTCCATCAAGGCTTCCTGTGTTTCTGTACACTTGTATAGGTATCTTACTCAAAGTTGCATTAAATAACAGCATGTCAAATCTACTGTATAGACCTTCTAGCGGTCAGCTGGGGCTCGCTGCAGTGCATTGTGGGTAGCAAGTGTGGCGGGATTGTGACACGGCTGTAGTGGTTAGTGCTGAGTGTGCGTGGGCCTGTTTTACTCTCCACTTCCTTCTGTCTTTCTGTCTCTTTTTCTGCCTCTCCCTCTGCAGGTTCTCTGCATGACACCTCCCCTCCTCCTTCCATCCCTCATTCTCCGCCATTGGCTCGTTTCCCCCTTTCTCTCTCTCTCTGCCTCCCTTTGTCACTCTCTCTCTCTCTCTCTGTCTGTCACCCCAAGAGGGGTGTGATTGGCTGCTGTAGTGGGTCACTTCAGGTCGTGCTACAGAGCAACCACAGGTCTGGGGTCAGATGGCTGCTCACTGATTCCCCCCAAAGTCACGATTAGAGAAAAAACTGATTCCGAGTCAGCGTTTAAACCAAGTGCCCTTCTGTCATCTGCCAGGAATGTGCTATAGCACAGCCGGCTTGAGATATGCACACACACACACACACACACACACACACACGCTTTAGGGGAACAGCACTTGCAAACGTCTGATCACCTTGGACTCCACACCACAGCAGCTTACTGATAGGTCTCTCAGAGATGAGTGTGGGGGAGTTTGTGGTGTTCCAAATGGGGCCTCCCCAGGGCAGAGAGGCTAGTGTCCATAGTGGCTATTTGATGGGGGTGGGAGGGAGGGGTAGGCAGTACTGAGGGCTTCTGGACCCAGGGAAAAGGCTTTATCCACGATGTTTAGTCTCTGACCATGAGGCTCCATGCTTAAATCCACATGTAGTTTCCGTGCCTCGGATGTGTACGCAAAAGTGTGTGTGTGCCTTGGGGTCAGAGTGGGCCAGACGGGGTCGCCACATTGGATAGGTTTGCCGCATTGAGTCTGTTTGCAGACTGGCAAAGGGGGATTGAGTTTCTATTTTTAGACCCCAAGCTTCACGTTGCCTCCGCCGTTTGCTCTCCGTTTAACCACCTCTCCACCAACCTGTCCTGCTCTCGGCCTCCTTCTCGCTCTCCCCCAGTCCCGGAGACCCAGCCGCGGCACGCCAGCAGGCGTCACTTTACCAGGTCGAGCTTTACACTGCGATCGTCTCCGAGCTGAAATGGCAGCTCTTCTCCCCTCGGTCTCTCAGGGAGCCGGTGAGCTCTCTGTGAAGCACAGGTTATTTGTCACCTTCTCAATAGTTTTATTAATATTGTTACATTTCTCTCAGGACAGATTTAACCTTCCCTTTCAGCTTCTCATTGTTTCATCCAGTCCATTGGACACCAGTGTATGTCTCTGTCTGTCAACCTGTTTATCTCTCAATGTCTCCCTCTGCCCGTCCTTTTTATTGTCTCATTCTCTCTCTCTCCGTCTTCCTCTGAACCCTAAGTTCCTTCTCTCCCCCCCGCCCCCTACATTCTCTCTCTCTCTCTCTCTCTCTCTCCCCCCTCTGCCCCCTGAGTTCATTCTCTCCTCTCCCCCATGTAAAGGACCCTAAGGAGATGGCGGATGGAACGCGGGTTTGTGGACCATCCCGCTGTGTGTGCACGTGGGCCTGTGATAGTTACTGTAAATGGTTTACATCACATCTGAGTATCTATCTGGGGTCTATCTTGGGTCGTTCCGGCCGAGGCTGTGGTGTGGCTGGTCTAGATCAGGAAGCCCACACTAGAGTGCCAAATCCATGTCATTTAATATGTGTGTGTGCCCTGCAATGGGCTGACGTCACATCCAGGGTGTACCCCAGCCTGTTATCCTGTGCTGCTTGGGATAGGCTCCTGCCCCCCTGTGACCCTGACTAGGGTAAGTGGTTAAAAGATCGATGGATCCCTGCAGTTTACAAGAAATGACTGTTAATTGTTTTCATAGCTTAAAAAAATTAAGGACTTTGTTCTTGATTCCATCCATTGGTCCATTTTCCAAAACCGCTTGTCCTATTCCCGGTCGTGGGGGTCCGGAGCCTGTCCTGGAGGAAACAGCCCAGGAGGGGGCACTAAGCCATCGCAGTGTTCTTGAGACCTTAACGTTTATGTTGCTAACCTCAAGCAGAATGGCTGTAATTCAGGTGCAGATACAGAGTTATTGTTCTGTCTCTGAGATTCTGTAGCTGGGCATACAGGTGCATTCGCGATACCCTTATTATCAGACACAAACGTGCGAGGAAAGCATAGCGTTCCTTATTCAACCTCTAGTGGCCAATGCAACCGTATTTTTTTTTGGTAAAAGCAGAGTGATTTGCGTCAGGCATCCTCATCTGCGTACCTCGCTGGATGTTAACTAACTGTGAGCACACGTGCTCGCGTTTGCACCTGGTGTGATGGCAAAAGGACAAAACAGCAGAATAACAGTGGAGAACAAGCCCTTTCGCCCGCTCGAGGGCAACCGGGTGCTCCGGAGTGCTATTGTTAATGGGCCATCAAGTCCGGATTGGGGGGGGGGGGCTGTCCGGGTGCGGAGGGCATGAGAGGTGCTGCTTTTTTTAGACAGGACAAACATGGGGGTGTGATGAATTCACCCGACCCCCAAGAAAGGACTGCATGAATTATTAAGGAGCACAGAAGCCATTATAGTACGTAATGGAGGGTACTGTTATAGCCCTGCTTATAATCTATTTATCTTTCTTTTGTCCATCTATCTTCCATAGTGACAAAGTTCTAGCCGAAGTGAAATTGGCTGGATCGCACCCCTGCGAACCTGCGCACTGTGTGCTGACGAGCCGGGCAATTTCACGTAATCTGTAGTGGTCAGTGGTCAGTGTGCGTCTGCCTGTTTTTCTCTCTACTTTCTTTTGTATCTTTATCTGTCTCTCTTTTATTAATAAATTAAAAGATAATTATTATTTATATTATATAGTAATATATTAGAAATGTTATTATTAAATAATAATAATTATTATTATTATTATTGTTGTTGTTTTATTGTTGTTATTGTTATTATTTTTATTATTATTAATGCTAATTGTGGTACTAGTAGTAGTAGTAGTAATAATCATTTTTTATCTAATTGTTGTATTATGTAACAGTGTCACCTGTCAGCATCATATTATTTAATGAATTACATAATATTTGACAGCATCAAGCAATGAACAGTCTCCATTTCTTCTCTCTTATCATTTGCACATTTGTTTTGGCTTGTTATGGCCGCCCGGAGTGTTTGGAAAGGAAATAGAGATGGGTGATGTGGGCAAAGAGTGAGACTTTGTTCGGTCTTTTTAGTGTTAATCCCTTTAGCCCTTTCCTTTAGGGTTATACGAGGAATATTAATAGATTAGCACACTGTTAACGTTAGCATGCCCAGTTAGCATGCCCAGTTAGCATGCCCAGTTAGCATGCCCAGTTAGCTTGGTCAGTCAGCCTGGGCCCTTCTTTGTTTGTTTGTTGATTTTTTGGTCTTCTGGATTCACTGTGGGAATATTTGTTTTGT
>JAODKM010000037.1:11306110-11320334 GCA_026780845.1 Petrocephalus sullivani | reverse complement strand
CTCTCCTCCTCTCTATCTCTGGCTCGCTCTCTCTCCCGTTCCCTATCCCTCTCCTCCTCTCTATCTCTGGCTCGCTCTCTCTCCCGTTCCCTCTCTCTCTCCCGTTCCCTGACTCCGTTTCTTTCCCTCTCTCTGTCCCTTGGGCTGCTCTCTCTCCTCTCCCTCCTCTCCTCACGGTCCCTCCTCCCTCTGCTCCTATCTTCATCCCTGTCTCTCCTCCGCTCCCTCTCGTCCTTCCTCCGGTCGTCCCTGTCATCCCGGTCCCTCTCCTTATCCCTGTGACTCCTCCTCTCCTTGCGCCTCTCTTCCTCCCTGCTCTCCTTCCCTCTCCCCTTCTCCTCCTCTTCCCTCCGCTCCTCTGTGCTTGAGGTAGAGGGAGATCGCTGCCTGTATTGCCGCTTGGAGTGGCTGCCGCTGAGAGCAGGCCGGCTGAAGTCCGCCTTCTGGCCTGCCCCCTCCTTTGGGCCACTTTGACTGTCCTCTGCCTCCTGAGGATTGGCTGGAGCCTCATCTTGGCTCCTGGTTTCCCCTGCCGTTTGCTCCCTGTTTATCCATCAGAGAATCGTGTAAGAAATAGACAGAATGTGCAGCACTTATGCTACTAATCCCTGTGAGGAGATCAGGCGGCTCACCTGGGTGCTGCTGGGTCTGGTACCCTCTCCTCTCCTACGGTCCGGTTCAGCAGGTGTCTGTAGAAGCCGCTCAGGTCCTTCTGTTTCTTTACATCCAGAGCCGCTGCAGCAAACACAACGTGGAAACAAATGGCTCTAGTTTTCTGTTATCCATCTTGCTACAGTCCCATAAAATCTTTGGTTCTCATTATTCTGGGTTCTGGAATCATTGACGGTTTCCCCCATTCAGGCGGCCCGTGTCCCAGAATAACCCCCCCCCCGGCAGGTCCCTCACCCTCCAGTGCGGCCTCCCGCTTCTCCCTCTCCTCCTCCTCTTTCCGCTCCAGGAGCTTCTGCCTGTAGGCCGACGTCACGAAAGCTTCCTTGTCCTTGAACTCATCCCCTTCCTGCTCCCGCTCCTTCTGGATCTTCCTCTCCTCCCTTCGCTCCTGTTCCTTCTTTCGCTCCTCAACAGCCCGCATCAATTGGGCAATATACTTGGGCTGGAACAGGATGGCAAATGGGGGTTGGGGTTATTCAGGGGAGAGCGATGATCTTCAGTTATTTAAATGTCCAGTACTAAGCGGTGCTGAGCCTCTACTGCTGTCTATAAATCCACGCCCATCTGACCCATGACAAACAGCCCATGCACTGCATGCGTCAAATGGAAGCTTTTTATTACCTTTTAGACCTCTAGGAATGTGCAGTTCATGTACAAGTCTTAGCAGTCAAAGAAAATGTTTAAAGCTGGGATTTTGTTTGCACCAACTAGCTTTGCACTCTGTGACTGAGACTCCTAATACTTAACTGATTGGTTGAAACAAAATCCTGGTCTAGATTTGTACTCTTTGGACCTGGATTACCCAACTCTGCCAATGTCTGGGGCTTTTATCACGAAAGGAGACTTGTTGGTTAGCTAGATAACGTATTTAAGGTAAACCAGTTAAATAGACCTTAAATAACCCAAAAGTAATCTTGCTAACCCAAAAATCCAGCTTCATGGTACAGGCCCCGTATGGGTGGCAGAAGTTAGTTAGCCTGGCTTCTGTCGGTCTGCCTACCTTCCTTTCGCCGGGGCCCAGCACACGGCTGGCAGCCTCCACCTTCTGCTTCTGAATGTCATCGTAGACATTGTCGTACTCATACACGCTGCTGTCCTGCTCCAGCGCCTTCTGCATCTCCAGGCGGGTCTGAAGCCGGCGGGAAAATCACGCTCAATCAGAACACCTTTCCTCCTTTCAGGTATCGGTCCCAACCCGACATTCTGTTTTTTATACCTGCTTCATCATCTTCTTTTTCGCCGCCTCCTTCTGCAAAGTCTCTCCGACAGTAGTCTGAAAGGACAGAGGACACCTCATCCACCAACCCCCCGAAAAGAGAACATCCATGCGTCCGCTGGCCCATGCCTTCCATTGTGATTTACTGGCATGGTGCTGCACGCACTTACGACCCACTGGGATGTTTAATAAGGAAATGGCAGGTGGGAGAGGGCCGGCCCGCTCACCTCCTCATCAGAATCATCCCCGAAGACCGAGGGCCGGGGCACGGCCGCCTCCTTCGTGCCTCCCTTGCGGGGCAGAATTAATCCGTACCTTAAGAAGAAAGGGATCCAGAGAGACAGGCTCGCATCATCCAATAAAGGAAACACCACCAATAGCTCGGCGGTACATACTTAAAGGCTAAACATTAACATGCAGCTAAAATAGCATTAAAATGCTGGACTGGTCGAATAAATAGCTATTATACAATTAAAAAGGTGATGCGATAAGCGTGATTGTTACTTATCCAAGTGTAAAGAGTCGGCATGAGATACCTATGATGTTTAACAAAGCAGCTTATGCTGTTTATTCTTTATCATCACGCGTTTGTTGTAAAAAGCAGCCCAGAGCACCGGCTAACCTACATGCTAGCTGCGGCACCGCGGCCCGTGCGAGCGGGGAGGCCGAACGGCACCGTATAACGGGCGCTATATTAATGGGCATGTTTAAATTACGTCTACATCTTCATTTAAGTGTATAATCGCAGGGGCGAGTTACTGAGGAGTAAAAAATCCACGAGAAAAGCAAACGGCTACTCACTGTTTACCAGGCACAGCCATTTTTTCGCTGCAATTTTTTCGCCGTCTTCAGATTCGACACCGAGCTTTAGTAATGCACTCTCTTTTATATCACGGTTATGTTTTAAAAAACTATATGAATTATTTTATCGTTATATATTTCTGTCTACCAGGAACAGGTGTTAGCTTTTCCAGAACGAAGGGTGAGGCAATATCGAAAGTGCGACACTACATTTACCTGACCAACAGGCATTACTGTGTGGACTGGTATAAATATACAAGGGCGCGCTGTAATTTAATACGCGGGGCCTGTAGTTAGTCAGGACAGTCAGATTAATGTCAAGTTGGCAGCAACGTGAATGTTGCTTACTTCTAAGGTGGCGTTAATGGGCGAAAATCTAAAACTCTAATTCGCAGCTATCAAAACGTTCAATTATAGTGGGCCACCTGCAGGCACAAAGGACGGCCACTAGGTGGCAGGATGTCACTTGTAGTCTCATTTAAAGTTTCCGAGCGTGGAATTTCACTACGTCTATACCACGCCCCAGGTGTAATTTTATTACGAAGAAGCTGTTGTCGTAGCAGAAAATAAGTATGATTAAGGGCATGACTTAAAAAAAAAATCTACACATAGTTAGGGCAGATCTAACTATGTGAATCAATCAAGAAAGTCGACCTGTGAATGCATTAGTCACAAGGCTCGCGCGAGGTTGATTATTTATTAATGCCAAGGAAAATATTATGCGTTACGGTGACAGTGTTGAGTGAGATTATTTGACGAGATAAAAGTTTAAACTGGTGATGTATGACATGCATGTGGGGGGAAAGTCCACGCTGCCTTAGTAACTGGGCGTGTTTCAGCAGAGATGACCCAGCAGAGCTCATCATAAGGTGTCGGTAATGGAGATGGGGACGCCACACTGGCTCGCGAAAATACGGAATTTGCTTTCATCTGATGTTTTTCTCTGACGCCAAATCGACTTGCGGAAGTACAAAACATTCCTCTTCTTGTTGTCAGGTACTTCCACTACAATCTCTGTTACTGATGTCAGCTCCTTCCTGTAATTCATAGATAGAAGACATGCCGACCAATCTGTTTATGACTTCAGGCATAATAAAACACGTTCATATGAATCTGAGTCCTTCTCCTGGGTGTCTTTCTTCTTAACATTATGTAGGGGACTCATTGGGCTCACACAGCCTAAGCACGGCCCAGGCAGGGGCCTGTCTGCTGCCCTAACAGTGACATTTCTAGGGTTGGTGCTCTCACCTGGGTGAGGGTGAAGGTGTGCCAATTGATGGGGCACAGGAATTTGTCAATATGCTGGGAGCAAACATGCCCGGGCAGAGGAGGAGGACGGGGAGGATGTGAGATACAGATAGATGGAAGAAATGAGTCATGTTAAAACACCAAAAACATCCATACTTGGGGCCAGGAGGAAAGCCCCTTCACGTTCTGCCACAGCACAATAACATTTCCTGCACCATTGTGCACTGGGATGGGAGGTCAGAGGTCTGTGGTCTATGGAAACTGCAAATACCAGAATTCTAGTGGGTGGCTCAGTAGGTTAGGCCTCTGTGCCTGCGATCGGAAGGCCACCAATTTGTCTCTCATCCATGGAAAGATGGTCACATTTTGTTGGACCCCTGATCAAGGCCCTTAACCACCCCCCCAAAATGTTTCAGGGGTGCTGGATAAATGGCTAACCATGTGCTCAGAGCTTTCCCCTCAAGTGTTCACAAATGGTCCTTGATACATCAATGTTATGGTGGCATGACAGTGATGCACATTCGATAATCCTTTTGATTTTGATGTAGCCCTAGTCTAGTAAAATATAGTATTGTGTCTTTTTTACCATGTTTATCCCATTATGCCTACTATATGTCCAAGTGTGTCATATCATATCATATTCATACAACATTTTTAACTTGCGATGTGCTAATCGGAACGTAGCCCTGAGTTGAAGATCATTTGTATGTGTGTGTGTCACAAAGGAGCGGAAGAGTGGATATGAAAACATCTCCCTGACCAAAGGGTGTTCCACTCAGGTATGTTGTCTCATGACATAAGCAGCCTGTTTCTGAGAAGTATGTGAATATGTGAGACCATTGCTTTTAACAGTTGACAGCTGTATGGAATGTTCAGAATCACACTACTATGATTAAAGGTCAGTGCCTATCAGATGTGTGGGGAGGAACGCTGTACCTTCCCCGTAGTCTTTAACTTCTGCTTTCTGTTTTTTTAGTAAGGCTGGGGAGAGGGTACTGGTGGAGGAGAGGGTACTGATGGAGGAGAGGGTACTGGTGGTGATCAGCAGTGATGCCACAGAGCGTCAGCTTTCAGTCAGCAAAACATGATAAACACAATGTCGTGTGACGTCCAGTGTTGGTGTCAGCATCAGCTGTGGAGTCTCAATTTAAGTCTGTGCTTAAAACTTTTACCCGAAAGCATTTCTAATCACCCCCAGCGTCCTTCTCTATACCTGTTACGCTAGCTGGCCCTTTCATTCAGTCCAGCGCTCATACAGTTAATGCCACTTCGCCGTTTGACAGCTGGCGGCCTCCGCGCATGCGCCGGCCGCTTGAATAGCGGAAGGAGCAGCGAGCGAGCGGACCCAGCAGCCGGAGCCAGCAGCCGGAGCCGGACCCGGGCCGTGTCTCTCTCTCTCCCTCCCGGATAGTCATGTCGGCGTCTCCGAGGTCTGGCTTCGTCGGCTCCTGAATGGCGTTGGTCACCGTACAGCGGTCTCCGACCCCTAGCGCTACGTCTAGCCCCTGTGTGTCGGTGAGTGCCCCTGCCTGCCTTTGTGTGCCCCCCCCCCCCGGTACATTCCGGGCTTATTTCCGTTATTTGCGTGTCCCACCGAGGAGCGGACTGCCATGGAGCGCCCCTCCGCTGTGCGCATGCGCGAACGCCCTGCCGGAGCCGCTTACTGCGAAGACGCCCGGCCTCGTGATGCGCTGCTGCGGTTTTGTTCCAAAGTTTTTTTTTTTATGATGGCTTAAATTGCTATTATAACAATACAAGCTTTTATGACGGCTATTATTGTTTTGCCTTTGATGATGACAAAGTTTGTCCCATTATTTAACAGAATTCTGGGTTGCCGTAAATTGTAGTTATTTTAAACCGGATGCATAGAAGAAGTGCTTTTTCCTCCCTCCCTCCTTCCTTCCTCCTTCCTTCCTCCTCCCTTCCTCCCTTCCTTGTTTGTTTGCTGCCTGGCAGCCCTGTCCCCTGTTAATGGGGCGCTGTGCTGTGCCGGGGCTTAGGGCGCCCCCACCCGGCAGAGTAGCCGCATTATCGATGCGCCCCTGGCGCGGCGCTTAAGCCCCAGATGCTCCGGGCTTATCCTGTTTTTCGGAATCTGCTACATAAATAGATATAAAATGCCGCTGTCCGGCCGGTGTGGCGCCCCCATTGTTTGATCCTCCGCTGCCACTCATTCATTTGGGGTATTTATTAGGGAACGGTGCCACTCGACAGCCCAGATTCCTCATATACCGCTTTTATGCAAAGGTGGGGTTTGGAAGGCAGGCTTTATTACGCTAAAATGTATATAATAACTATATAATACAGTATATAATAAGCCGGTATGAAACGCAGCTGAGCAGAGCCCCGCTGATACACGGTGTTTTTAAGCAGTCTTCCTGTGGCTTTTTCCCAACACAACTACTTTGCGTTTTAACGGCACATATATTTGAGTTGGCCGCTGGCTTGTTGTGCTCGTTAAAGATGATCTACTGTATCTCACTTGTATCTCGTTTGGGCGGAAGCCCCTGCCGGATGAATTACATTTAAACTGCAAACTTTGAAAAGCTTGAGAAAACCTACAGATATGAGCGTATGGTTTCTAAACGTTTCCCCAGTGCTGGGGGCAGAGGGTGTCGGGGGTGCATTGGCATTATAACCCCCGCTGGATACTTCATCATCAATCGCCTTGCATTTTGGCCCACGGATGTCAGAGCTGTGAGATCGCTGGGGCAGGTCTGGGGATCGCTGTGGGTTTCACAATACCTCTGGCAGGTCTTGGTGCAATAGTGTGTCTTGTGAGAAGTCGGACGGCAGGTCTTGGTGACTGCTGCACTGGGTGTGCCAACAGCCCAAATGTGTTTTTTTAACGGCTCAGCTGAACATCTGGTCAGCAGGGTATTTTGTTCATGCGAAAACAGATTCCCGCAGAATTCCTGTGTAGTGTTTGAACAATCTAAACAACAAATCAATTGATTTGCTGATCTTTTATCCTGATTAGGTCAATGGAAAAGTGTGTATTCAGAGTGGCACTAGAGACCTCCGCCTGCCCCGTCGTAAACATAACCAACTCACTGTTGCCCCAGGAGCAACCAAGAAGGGCTGACATCGCCTGGGGTCCTGATGCCATCATCTGCTTGACATGTGATCCCATTTAGACACGCAGGTTGTCCTGCGAGATGCCTGAATGTTTTCGTCCAAAATGTGCTAAAAAACACTTTTGTTTTACTTCTTTGTGACAGTGGTGCCTGGGTGGGGGTTAGGGAGTAATAAGAGCTTACACGAAGGTAGTAATGCTTCTTGCAGCTGTCAGCTCTTCTGCAGATTCAAGGCAATAAATTCTTTTTTTATGTGTGATTTAAAATGGAATCTAGAGCTTGGCATTGAGTGGCTATTCCATTTTATCTTGGAGTTTGGAAAATGGGGACACCTGCATGATTTAGTGTTCTTTTTTTAAAAAATAAATAAATTAATGTTACTTAATGCTTAAATGACTTACATATTTCAGATTCTTTTAATGTAAAATGTATAATTTTTACTAATCTGACACAAATCCATTTGTGAAGAACTGATTTAATCTGGCAAACTGAAGTGAATTTCTGATGTTGCAATTAGAAAAATCAGCTCATCTTGTAAGAATTTCACCTTTTGAAAGCAGTGATGTTATGCTAGATTGATAATGTCGGGCTTGATCAGCATACAAAGGCTGCAGCCTTACGCCTGCTGCAGGGACCAGCCCAGCTCTCGTTCTGGTGCTGGTGTGCCCCCTAGCTGAAGGAATGCTCACATCCCAGTGTGACTACCAGGATCTTCCTGTTAGGGATGAATGAAGCGGTCAGCTGACCCCCTGCAGGAAGTGCCCTAATCAGTGTGAGGCCACCCTCTGCCTGATCACACGAGTACTGCGGCGGGCAGATGTTTTTCACTCAGACAGGAAGTCCGTGTGGGTGCAGCGATGCCGGCTGTGCGTCTTCCAATGACTTCCTCTGACCACACCTTCGACAGCTGAACTCATTTCCCGGAGGGGCGATGCAGATTAAGACCAGGTGCAGAGGGGCTGGGTGTGTTCTGAGAGCGCATCCTCGCCCTGGATGTTTTAGCCTGTATGTTCTTGACTTAACGTCGGTGGGTCCATGGGCGTGATGGCGAGGGGACGTCTGCGCATGTGCGGCACTCTGTCCCCCATCGGCCCATCTGGACGCCTGGCCTTCCAGTGCCTCCCTGTGGGCGGTCATTGCTCTGTTGACCTCTTACTATGTGTTTTCCATGGACTTTTTCTGTCTGCCTCGTGTCCCTTGTGCACCCTGAATCTTTTTCTTCACTGGCCAGGACTTTCTTAGTGTGACTCTTCTCCCCCTTGTGGCCGGTTTGTATACTGCAACTGTTTTGACTGATGCTGTATGAATGCCTTACATTCTGACGTGAAACATATAAACTATAGAAAAAAATATGCGAGATGAACCTAAATAAGTAAAGCTAGCTTACGATGCTTTTGTACAAGTTGTTCCAGAATAGAACTTTTGGGCTGGTACCACTACAGGCTAAATTACCAGCAGAGTTTATGTTCTTGATGGAAACCCCCTTAATTTGCTCCGATGGCCATTATAGGGGCAGAGATGAGGTTGCACAGAGGCTGCCTGGTTACCCAACGCCTTTAGCAAGAGAACAAGACGAGACAAATGCCCACACATGTAGTCATCCCTGTTCTGTAATTTTCGTTGGTGTTTACCCTCTCCTCTTCCTGGTACGTCTTGGCACACCTTTTGCCAGTGACAGGAAGGGCCAGACTTTCTTCCTGTTCTGCGGTGTGTGGGAGTATACCGAGTGCCCCTGCTTCCCCCGACGTCGCCGCCCATCGCCCAGAGCGCCAGGCTGACTGACAGACACTCTCTCTCTGTCTACAGGAGACCGGCAGCGGAGAAGATGATCAGCGCTGTCCGCAGAGGAGGTGAGTCAAACCTCCTCCCCGCCCTGCTCCCACCTGCACAGCTGTGAATGAGGCTGCCCCACCCACCTCGGCTGTGATTGGCTGCCTCCGTCACTCTGTGCACGCACAGCAGACTTCCCGAAGCAGACTGGTATAACCTGTTGGCTCCTGTTCCCCGCAGCCAGGTTCTGCCCACTTACTGCTCATTACCTATTTTTTTTTTTCCTGGATTCATGATTAATGACATAAAACCACTTCACTTTCGCCATGCACGTCTGCGCTGCACTGCCATAGAAAAGGGTACAGCCCTGGTACAGTTTTATTCCCCATGGTACAAAAAAACATTAATGTACCCCCATTGGTTAAAATTGGAAAAAAATAATGTACCTTAAATTAGCAGCTATGGTAGAATTGTCAGACCCTTGCGGGTACAGCCCCAGTCACAAATAAATGTACCCTCAAAGATACAGACTGGTAATTTTTTTTTTCCCAGACTGTGTGGTGCAGTCTGGAATACTGTGGCACGAGCACCCCGCTTTCAGGGAACCGCGCACCTGCTTTGCAGCTGTGCCTATGTCTGTTACACTCTGTGCTGTCCTTTTAAAGGTCAAAGGTCACGCTGACCTGTGGCCCACCGGGAGAGCGCCGCCGTGGAAAGGCCCTGTTCTTTTGGCTTTAGTATCAGTCGCAGTATAGAGTGACTTGGCTTATTGAGAAAGTCAGGTCAGATGTTTTTACTTGCCCTAACACGTGGGTGATTGTGGGAATTTGTTTGCCTATGAGTTTAATCATTGACCAGACGAAAGTGTGTGTGTGTGTGTGTGTGTTGGTGACACCCTGGGTGTGTGAAGCGAAGTGGCTGTGATCTTCCTGTATGGTGTTTATTGAGTTCTTTGTTTTGGTTTTGTTTTTTTTTTTTTGGTGACAGTGATGGTATCCTATTAGAAGCAGCCTTGTTTGCATGGCCCGGTTCCACAGTGTCTGGGGTGGCCTGTTTGGGGGGTGGGGGGTGTTTGCAGTAGTTGTTTGTACACTTTTATCCATGTTACTTCACACGCTACTAATCTTGTTCTTGGGGTACAGTTTACTATTTGGCTACATCAAATATCACACAAAGTTAGGTAACCGCTAATATTCTTGACGATCAGTTTATATATAAAATTGCTAATACAGGTGATAAGTGCCATAGGAACTGGATGGATTGGGATTTTATTTCTGCCGACTTCCTTGTTGTTATTTAATCATTGCTGCCGCTGAGCTTGACTTTGCCTTTTGCCGCGACCCAGGACCGTGTTTGAGGAAGTTCAGTGTGTTTTTTCTTGCTTTGTTTTTGTTTTTTTCCCTTGGGGGGTGGGGTAGGATCTGCCCCCCCCCACCACCACCATCATATGAGGCAGCTGTGTCTGTTTGGACTCTGTGTCTCTCCTAGAATCTCTGCCACTGTCTCTCCCTGTACTTTCACAGACGTAGGACCTATAGGATGTAATGTCCTCACCTTGCTTGTTTTAATTGGCCTGGGTGTCACCACTCAGCGGAGGGTTAGTTTCATTTTGTCACAAGGTTTTAAGCTACCTGTCACATTCTCTTACCTCACACAGGTGGGGGTAACTGAGGGAGTGTGGCTGTTCAGTGACTCTTTTTAGTTCCTCAGATGTTGCAAATAGGAACTAAATATATCACAATATCCTACGACAATGACGACACTGAGAACTCTGTGTACGCACTACTATGCAAAGCAGCATGCGATCGTTTGTGACACTTTAAACTTGCACGCATTTGGCACCTGTATATTTTCATGCTGATTCTGGGGCCTTATTTAAGGATCAGTTTTCATGACTGTTTCCATCAGCCTGTTGAATAAAATAACTGCAGCATTATTTAGATCAGGGCTTTGACCCCACAACCTCCTGGTTGGTTGTTTTGCTATATGTCTCTGCACTGGGACCAGAAGTTCCCTGTTGATGGAGGGGGGTTGGGCGTCATCTCAGAGTGTCAACAGTCTTGAGCAATCTGTCGTGTGACTAGAGGTTGTCCCTTGGGCCGTGCTGCTGCTGCTGCTGGGGACGCTGGCATCCAGCCCCCACCCCCCCCCCACCCCAAGGTAACATCCCAAACAGCAGATCATCTTTCGTCCCCGATAAGCACCCCAGCTCCAACAGATCACCAGCCACGTGTCTGTGCTTGTTTACAGGCAGCCTCTGGAAAATAGGCACCTCAGGAGATGCCTTTGGCCCTGAGCGGGACATTGACCTTTGTACATAGACCATCCATCCATGTTCTATACCCGCTTGTTCTATGCAGGGTCGCAGGGGTCCAGTGCCTATCCCAAAAGACTGGGGTGCCAGCCCATCACAGGGCATAATCCATTCACACCCAATTAGGCAACTTGATTCAGACCCGTAATCTTTGTTTTCCAGTTCAAAGGAACTTAAATCTGCCTGATGCTATATGACCCATCCAATGATGTGAAAGGTGCACCAGTAGGTGTCTGTGTGGCAGCACTTACTGGGCAGGACAGGCCTGGATCCTCTGCTGGTGTGGCGATGGAGGGAATGCTGGCTCTTAGCTTCCTCTGCATCGTAAGGAGCAGGGCGTTTGCAAAATGATGTGCATGTCGTCATTGCGAGATAAACATCCGAATACGGAATTGTTGGCGGTAACTTGAATGCTTTAATTTTGAAAAATGATCCGTTTCATCTGATTCTGCAGACTATTAGAATTCAGAATAGATAACTGCTTACGAAGGTATCACATAAATCAGAATCAGAACTCGCTTTATGCCCGGAATGTGTCGCCACTCCTGAACTGGTAGTGGTCCAGTGCCACATATGAAGTACAAGACATACAATTTTTTTATAATACATTTTATCAGCTCAAACCAAAAACTTGGAAGTCCACCAAAGGTGAGATCTATCAGACACAGACTATGGATCCCCCAAGGATGATTTTACTCTTTTTCGTTTAGTCTACTTGGGGTTTGTCTCGACAGACGGCTCAGTGAAAGGCCGCCGGTCGTGTGTGTGTGTGTGTGTGTGTGTGTGTGTGGAATCGGTCGCTGCTGCGTGCGTCGCGCCAGCCCTGGCACCCCCCCGCCGGGCCACGTGTCCTCCGCCTCCTCCCCCGCCGCCTGGCCGCACTTAAAGCGCCGGCGTCCGCGGGGTCGAGCTGCGAGACTCTCTGATATAAGCGCTCCTCGCTTCCTTATTTATTATTCATTACTGTGTCATCTAGCGGCGATTGAGAAGTTTAAAAAGTTTCGTCCAGAAGAGATTCTTGTTTTTATTTGTCTTTTTTCCTGCTGAACTCTTGTGGACTTTTTTCTTTCGCTGTTAAAGTGATTCCTGGATTTTTGTTTCTTTTCCTCCCCGGTCCGGGAGCTTGCCGTGGGAATGCGGTCCGGCGCGGCCGGGGAAGGCAGCGCCCGCCGCCGGTAGAAGGCGTTTCAGTCTCGGTATCACGCCCGGTGGCTGCCGCTGCCGGTGCCGGGCGAAGGCGGAGCGCGCTGTTGGGCTCGGGGCTTAGGAGGCGCCCGCATCCGCCCCGATGACCCTGGGCAGCCCGCTGGTGGCCGCCGGCTCCGGGGCCGGCCGCTTCTGCGCCTGCTGCGGGGCCAGGATGACGCCGTACTCCGCCCAGGACGCCATGGCGCTGCGGAGCGACCTCGGGCCGCTGTGAGTGCGCGGCGGGCGGCTCCCGGGGGTGCCGGGCAGCGGACGGGTGCATGGGTATCGGGGGTATCGGGGGTATCGCGGTTATCGGGGTTATCGGGATGGCGTTAATAAAACGCTCGGATCACTGTGACATTTGGGTGCAGAGCTTCCAGTGGGGAAATGGGGTGACCCCCCCCGGTAATGACAGCTGTCAGTGACAGTCGGCCGGTGCCTGTGGGATTTAATATGCTGATTTGCACCGGTTTCCGGCCATGTTGGGGGTGCTGTCACTCCCGCAGAAAGTCCCGGAGCCCGGCCCCTCTATGGACATGCAGGGCGCCTTAAAATAGACCTGCCAGCTTCTCCCTATCGCCTTGGCTTGATTTCTTAGTCTTTCTCCCGTTTCCTGTGTCCGGGGGCACAGAGTTCCCCTTATGGGTTTGGAACTGACCGCCTTCTGGTTAGGGTGCCTTATCCAGCAGGTCCGCGCCCCTCCACACACCTTAAATGGTGGTAGTGTGTGTGTGTGTGTGTGGAGGGGCTGTTGAAAATGTCCTTAGTGGTGTGTTAGGTTTTAGCGAGTGAGAGTCTGGTGGATGCATTACGGGGAGGGATATGCACTAACCCCTGGATAAAAGCGAGAGGGAAATAAGTAAGAATCAGTGATAAAATGTTTTTCCGCACCATACGGGTGTGTGGCGTTAGCTTGGTCTGCAGGCTTTTCAGGTGCCAGGGTCCCATTTGGGTGACCTGAGTGTTCTGTCACTGTGTGTTTGTGATTGAGGGCTCCCTGCTGCAGTCTGGTGCATTATCAGCTGATGTTGTGTTTCTCAACTTGGCCTACATGTGATTAAATAATGTTATCACATGACTCTTTGGGGGGGGGGGCATGACCAGGAAACGGCAGCCCAGCTACAACTGACTGGCAGTCATCAGGCCCATGCCCAGGGCATGCAGAGGATTCTGGGTAGGGAGGTCTAAAGTCCACTTTCTTTGTTCGGGGGAGTAACCAGGAATAATGCTTACAGTAATATCACTGAGCACACAATGGGGGATGTGTATACCATATGTTTGTACACGTGTATTGGTGTGCCCCGTGTCCCGGGATCTGCCAGACGGCCAGTCTGCGCTGACCGCGTCACTCCTGCGGTCACATAGTTTGCTTCGCTGTGGGATTTGCATTGTTAGGCGAGGTGGATTCGCCAGCATGGGTACCTGCAGTGAAAGCCCTGCTCTGGGCTTACCCAGGAGCCACCTGTGTGTCAGTGCCTACCTAATTAGTGACTGCGATCCTATCAGGGAGCAGATTTGTGGCGTCTTCGGGAAGTGGAGGTGTCAGGTGCACTGAGCTGGGCCAAAATTGTGCTCATTTGAGTTTAAATGGCCAAAATCCATTGTGCACCTGATAGAGGTGGTGCAGGGGGGCTAAACTAAACAAAGTGCACGATGGTTTAATATTTACATTCAGACACGTGAGTGCAGTTACCTTATCTTTTCTAATCTAAAATGTAAAATAAACCAAGGAGTGTGTCTGGCTATGATGGGATGTAGCTTTGTAAATATATTTTGGTAATTAATTTACCCCCCCCCCTCCTCCATCCCCAGACATCTGAGGCATGTTTCCCTGCTTCTCTGGGTGCCAGGCTGTCTTGTAGCTCACTGAAGTGATGCCCCCCCCCCCTCCTCCATCACCAGACCTCTGAGGCATGTTTCCCTGCTTCTCTCAGTGCC
>JAODKM010000037.1:11276448-11292504 GCA_026780845.1 Petrocephalus sullivani | reverse complement strand
GCGCAGAGCCTGTCCCTGACCAGTGCTGTGTATCATGGACACTAAACGCGCAGAGCCTGTCCCTGACCAGTGCTGTGTATCATGGACACTAAACGCGCAGAGCCTGTCCCTGACCAGTGCTGTGATTCCACTAGTAAATGTATTTGTGTATTCTGACAATTATTACCAACTGTTATTCTGTGAAAAAAAATCACATAATTTGTAAAGATACTTGGAAAATAGTTCTTATTGGCTAAGTAAGATTAAGTAACATTTACAAGGAATTTGACTGGGCATTTCCTTGAGAACCATGCAAGAAGACACATTTTAAATAAACATTATATACCACTGAATAGTGGGATTCCTGCATGATTGTGCAGCGAATGGTGTGTAACGAGAAGAGTAATATTGTAATATTACAGTACTGAGTGTGTAGTGAAGTGAGCTATGAATGCCTAGCCGTAATACACACACATGCTGCAGACAGGGTTCTAACCTGCGCAGGGAGCCTGCACCTCTAACCGCTCAGCCATCACAGGTGGCGTTAAACGATTAAGGACAAGCCCACCCAACACAATTATGCTTTTTTTCCATTCAAGGCCGTTAATGATGTCTGCTCTGGTGTGATAGTTGTTGGCTGTGTACGAGAGGTAGGGATGGCACACTGGCTTCAGACCCAGAAGGGTGCTGACACTCTGGCTCTAAGCCGCACCTTACTGACTTGCTGTGGTTTAAAACTCCGCACCTGGAAGCCGCACCGCAGCTGCCAGGCGCATTTGGAGTCGAATGACTTTCTGTTTCCTGTCTCCCATGTGCCGGTGTCTCCTTCCTCCAGCTGTACTTTCTGTTTCTCTCTCTCCTCCATCTCAACCCGCTGTTTTTCTGTCCTGCCTTCCATCTTTTGCTTCTCCCTCCCCTTGTTCCGTCTCCCTCTCCTCTCAGATTCCCCTTTTGTCTCTCCCTGCTCTCCTCTCAGTCTTCTCCAGCAGTGCCATCTCTCTCGCTCTCCCTCTTTCTCGCTCTCTCCCCCCCCCGGTCCCTCCTCTTTGTTTGTCCTCCCCTTCCTCGCGTCTGACCCGCCTCTCTCGCCCGTCGCCATAGCGATGAGCCGCAGCATCGTCCGCCAGAGCAAGTTCCGCCACGTCTTCGGGCAGGCGGCAAAAGCGGAGCAGAGCTACGATGACATCCGTGTCTCCAAGGTGACCTGGGACAGCTCCTTCTGCGCCGTCAACCCCAAGTTCCTGGCCGTCATCGTGGAGTCCAGCGGCGGGGGTGCCGTCCTGGTTCTGCCCCTGGCCAAGGTCAGGGGGGGCAGCTGCTCCTTCTCTTTTTACAGCGCGCCATTTTAAACTCTCACTTCCATGTTTAGCAGATTGGCTTTATCATTCGTATGTTGTCTGTGATCAAAAAAAGCGCCATCTAGGCATATGCAGCAGGGGGCGCACTGGTTAACATGTAGACCTAAGGTCGCAGTCTCGGGTAAAATGCTGCTCTCTAAGGTGCTTCAATTGGTATGTTGTAAACTTTCATTTGCACTGAATAAACAATAAGTAAACAGAAGGCAGGAACTGATAAACCTTTATTCCACCCTGTGATGGAATGGCTTTCTATCCAGGGTGTTCTGGGATAGCTTCTTGGGAGCTTCAGGCTGTGATGCAGAACCTTATGGATTAGCCTTTAGGCCATTGCTGTGCCTACGTTCATTATTATCACAGAGGATGTTATCATTGCCTATTTGTCTCACACAATAGAAAGATGGGATATGAACCAACATCATTGCGGCCACAGTTCTGGCTTTTTTAACCTCTGCAACGCCAGGCCCAGGACTGCGATCGTTTTGCTCTGCCTTTTGTCCCCTGAGCTGCTGCTGTGCCCCAGTCAGACACCCCCATGCACAGACCAACAGCTAAAAATAAATGCACCCTGCCTCCCCCCCCCACACCCTAGGGCCTTTTCAGCACCTCATCACTAAGCTATAAATAAAACCCTGGGCAATGGTGGGGTGGGGGGTAACAAGTGTTCACACTGACAATCCAGTAGTCCATGGCTTTGTGAGGAAGTGACATCACTGGTCAAGAAGATAGCCCTGCCCAAGGGGCTGATGGGAGTCTGCAACAAAATATTCTTATATTTCCCCACAATTTCTCTGGCATTGTATAACGGGAAATATGGTTGAAGTCAAATCCTTCATCAGCAGGGAATCATGGGAAATGTGGTCAATATCAAAGCATCCCTCAGGACCAGACCTGTCCCACAGTACATTTGTGTGTGTGTCTTCATTTGTGTGTGCATGCATATTTGATGGTCTTGCTCTTTTTGTTCCAGACGGGCCGTCTGGATAAAAACCACCCCCTAGTGGCAGGTCACTCAGGCCCTGTCCTGGACATCGACTGGTGCCCCCACAATGACAACATCCTGGCCAGCTGCTCCGAGGACTGCACCGCCATGGTAATCGACCCGTCAGCCAGTCGACACCTTGGATCCTAAAATACCGAAGCAATAAAACCTTCTTTCATAAGATAAACACATGCGGAGAATCCGCCATGGCCATGTAACGGCCTCCGGGCGTAGAACACAGGCGCCGCGATTAAGCCACCTCGCCTCGCTCTGATTGGTCCTGCTCATCACACAGGCGTGGCATGTGGACGTGGCACATAAACACTTGGTGATAGCAGGCTGTCCCTGGTGATGACAAGCTTTCCATGGGGGTAGCTACAATGCAATGACGCTGTATGTGTGAGTGGGGGTGGTGATCTCGGGGGGATGGGACTCTCGCTTACCTGCAGTTTAATGGTTTCTTAGGGGTGGGGCTAAATAAACCAACACTCATGGGACGACACCACATTATCACACGCGGGGCGTCACATTGCCTCATGGGTTTCGTTGCAACTTAATTCCACCAGGGGGCAGGCTGGAGCAGAGCTGCGAGGATTACTGGGAGGGAAACGGCTAGGTGTGAGGGAGGGTCTCGTCTTATGTGGGTGTTCAGCTTGAAGACGACTGCCAGAAATTCCACTGCAGTGGCCGGGACAACAGAAACAAAAGGCCGATAGATGTTTGGAACATTTGGCCGCCAATCATGCAAGAGGACTCTTCTGATTGGTCACGCCACTACTAGCAGGAGTCTCCAATTTAAGTTAAAATCCAGCATGTGTAAACGTGTGAGCTACAGTGTGGGCCTTGGCCGCGACCCCACATGGCCCCGCAGCTGTCCTGTCCTCACCAGCAGCCCGACACGCCCACCATGCTGCCCCTCATGTCCTGAGAAGTGGCTTACCCCTCTCCGGTGGAGCATCCTGTCCGTCAGCAGGGGATTATAGGGGCGCCCCATCAGCCTGTTATAGCACGATGCCTGCAGTGCCCCCTCAATCCCTCTGGGCCTCACACAGCAGTGACACAGCTCTCTGTCTCTGACTCCCCGCGCTGATTCCCTCCTGTCTGACATATATTTTAGTGTCATTTCACTATGTGAACAAAGAGGTTTTTTGGTTTTAATCACTCATTTTCCCATTTTGTGTGGACTGTATGACATCATACACCCCCGTCTCCTCCGCTTCCGTCTCATGGGTCTCTGTGTCTGAGCCCCCGCTGGATCTGTACCTTTATTGCCTGGATTCGGGTCTCAGGATTCCCCCCCCCGCCCCCCCATCTGTCCTGCCATGCAGGTGTGGCAGATCCCGGATCACACCCCAGTGCGCCACCTAACCGAGCCCGTCGTCATTCTAGAGGGGCACTCCAAGCGCGTGGGCATCATCACCTGGCACCCCACAGCCCGAAATATCCTCCTCACCGCAGGTGCGCCCCCTACTGTCCGCACCAAGGTCACCGGCGTAAGGAATACCACCATCACCTTCCACATCTCATCTTTCCTTTCCTCTACTTGAAATTCTTTTCATTCTCCAATAGGTTAAATATGTATTGTTTTAGGGTACAACAGCAGAAACTCTCCTGGTCTCTGAAATCTCAGCCATGCAGTAAATCTGGGTGACAATAATAAAAGCTAAATAAAATACTAAATTATGCTTAAATTGTCTCTACCAGTTAAGCACTTGTGACTAGACCTCTGACCAGCAGGCTCAAATTCCAGTAGGGCAACTGCCGTTGTGCCCTTGGGAGAAGTAGCCTCCCTGCCTCTATGTGTCCTCCAGGCAGTGATAACCTGGTCATCATCTGGAATGTTGGCACTGGGGAGCCCCTGATCTCCATGGACGACCACCCCGACCTCATCTACAGTGTCTGCTGGAACCGTAATGGGAGCCTGTTCTGCACCACCTGCAAGGACCGGCGGCTGCGCGTGTGCGACCCCCGCAAGGGCGAGGTGGTGGCGGTGAGCGTGCCCCCCAACATGGCTGACCCCAAGGATTTGACAATGACCCATAGCAATAGCATCACACAGAGACCACGTTTGCCATCTTGCTGTGTGGCTGAGGCTGTTTCTGTGATCAGTGTGTGACTGAGTCTGTCTGTTACTGTGATCAGTGCGTGATTGGGTCTGTCTTAGTCATCTGTGTTTAACTAAGGCTGTCTCTGTGATCAGTGTGTGATTGAGTCGGTCTTTGTGATCAGTACTTGACTGAGTTTGTTTGTTACTGTGATCAGTGCGTGATTGGGTCTGTCTTAGTCATCAGTGTTTAACTAAGGCTGTCTCTGTGATCAGTGTGTGATTGAGTCGGTCTTTGTGATCAGTACTTGACTGAGTTTGTCTGTTACTGTGATCAGTGTGTGATTGAGTCGGTCTTTGTGATCAGTATTTGACTGAGTTTGTCTGTTACTGTGATCAGTGCGTGATTGGGTCTGTCTTAGTCATCAGTGTCTAACTAAGGCTGTCTCTGTGATCAGTGTGTGATTGAGGCTGTCTCTCTCTGTAGTCATTGATTGACTGAGGCTGCCTGTGATCGATGTGCGAGTAAGGCTCCCTGTCCGTGGTCAGCAATATGTGACTGACTCTCTGTAATCTGTGCTTGAATAAAGCTGTCTGTGGTATCTGTTTCTGTGATCGGCATGTAATGGCTGCCTCGCGTCCGCTCGGCAGGAGCGGCTGGCCCCCCATGAGGGCATCCGGCCGATGAGAGCCATCTTCACCAGAGAGGGGAACATCTTCACCACTGGCTTCACTCGAATGAGCCAGAGGGAACTGGGCTTGTGGGACCCGGTGAGGCTCCACGCCACGCCCCGATTGTCACGCTTATGAGCTCTCCTGGAATATCACCATAGTGAAACCTGCACCCTTATCTCCCTCCTAGACGAGTTTCGAGGAGCCCATTGCCCTGCTGGAGATGGACACCAGCAACGGGGTCCTGCTGCCCTTTTATGACGCTGACACCAACATCGTCTACCTCTGTGGAAAGGTGACCCGGCGCGGCGACGCGCTGTCTGTATTCGGGGGCAAAAAATGACCATAAATGACATCTGTACTCCATGTCTTCCTGTTTCCCTGTCTTGTTTCTCCTCCCATATTATATCACTGTTTTCTGCCCCCTGGTGGCCAGTCCAGGTTCTCAAGGTCGTGCAGGTGTCCAGTGCTCCTCTTGCCCTGAAAGGGCGCAGATCAGTTGCTCTGCCAGCTTCTCTGGTGCAGTGAAAGCTGACACTGAGCCATGCAGCTCTCGGCGACCTCTGGGAACCAAGGATAGGCACCAAAAGCAGGCATCTCCTTCCTTAGCCTCTCTCGTTCTCCTGCCCCTTCCTCCATGCCACCTCCCCTCCCACAGGGCGACAGCAGCATCCGGTACTTTGAGATCACGGACGAGCACCCTTATGTCCACTACCTGAGCACCTATAGCAGCAAGGAGCCCCAGCGGGGGATGGGCTTCATGCCCAAGAGAGGCGTCGACGTCAGCAAGTGCGAGATCGCCAGGTCAGCAGCCGTGCATGTGTCTTCTTGCCCCACTAATACCCGCCGTGTAAGGTGACAGTCACGGTGTTCGGTGTCACTCACTGGAGTATGGCAGGCATTGGGACTGTAGAACTCTATTTTCTTGAGTTACTGGATCAGTGTAGTTCATTAATTCTAACACAGGGGGCAGCAGAGAGTTTGTGTCTCTCTGGCTCATGCTTTTTGATCAACAGGTTGTACAAGCTTCACGAGAGGAAGTGCGAGCCCATCATGATGACTGTGCCCAGGAAGGTCAGTGCTGAGACCCATGCAGTTTCTGTCCCACCACTCTGCATTTTCTGGATCTTCTAAAGAGCATGGCTACGCATCACCATCTTGATCCACAGGCAGAAACCTTTCTCTCACCCCAAACCCGCCCCCCCTTTTAATTCGAACCCACAGTCGGACCTGTTCCAGGACGACCTGTATCCGGATACAGCGGGCCCAGAGCCTGCGCTGGAGCCAGAGGAGTGGGTGGCAGGCCGGGATGAGGACCCAGTGCTGGTGTCCCTCCGGGAGGGCTACGTGCCCCCCAAGAGCCGGGAGCTCAAGGTGGCCAGGAAGAACATCCTGGACTCACGGCCTGTGCCACGTCGGACCATGTCTTCCTGCGACGGCAGCAGCCTGCCAGTGAGTGCCTGAGTGACATCAGCTCGTGACCTCTGACCCCATCATGTGGGGCCAACCATGTGTGGACAGTACCTGGAATTCTGATTTTTAATTCAGTGTCAGTCACAAGTGCTGAATGTTCCAGTAGCTGATGTAAGGTTCCATGTTCTCATCACACATTCTGTCATTTGTGTTACAGCCTCTATTCTAACATTTCTGGTGTTTTGAGACCTTATTTAGTTAGATATTATTGATGTTATTGTATTTTCTGAACAGGGAATACATGTGGTTTTAGGGGTTTGGGGCCTTGTCTCGTTAATGCAATAACTAAAAAGTTTTTTGACAGATCTTTTTCAAACTTTGAGGATGTAGTTATGCACAAATTTTGAGACAAATCAAACCAATATTAAAGCATCTGCACGTAGTGTTATTAAAGCAGGCACTTAATCTCTTTAGTGCAGTAACTCAAAAAGTATTTGACAGATCTTTTTCAAACATCCCAGGAACATTGTACAGGTAATGATCTTGGGCCTATTTTCAAAAGAATCATACAAAAATTGAAGTTCTTGCATGGGAAAGGACAGCCAGAAACGCAGATCTGATGAACCTGATTACATCGAGACAAGTCATGCAAAGTTTTGCAAGATTTTTTTGGAGATTGTAGAGGTAGTGGACTAGAAATTGTAGGAAATACATTATTGCATCTGATTTTGTTAGGTGTCCATTTTTGTTAGGCAGTTCCATTCTCTGACTGGTTCTGGTCTGGTGCATGTGTATCGTGTCGTCCTCTTCTGCAGTCCTCCTTTGGTGACTCTGTCTTGTCCCCTCTCCTCCTTGCTGTCCTTTCACGCTCATGAACCTGGTTGTTATGTGTGTATGGTCTGATTCGCTGGGTATTCAGTCCTCGCATACTTCTTTACCTGCTTCTTTTTTCTTTTCTCCTCTCTTCACCCCATCCTTCATTCCCACTCTTCTCCTTTCCCTCTATTTCTGTGTCCTCCTAAACCTTTGCTCCAGCCCCAATTTGTGGAGAAGCTGCTGGAGGAAATACAGAGTCTGAAGGCTACCGTCCTCTCTCAGGAAAAGCGAATTTGTGACCTGGAGAACAAGCTTTCAAAATACACCAATGGCACGGCTTAAACTCCCCCCCCCCCAGCTCCACAGCCAATCAGTGTTTCTTGGGACTCAGGCCCAACCCAACCCGACCCAACCTGTCCAGTTAAGCACAGGCACTACCAGACTCACAAACACCCAGAGTTAATATTCACTCGTTTCACTAGGGTTGTTACCTCTGTGATGTATACCTCTCTACATGAACTGTGTCCCGCTTTTTAATGTCCCATGCTATGGTGTCTGAAAGGTGTATTGTGGGTAAAAAGCTTCACCAAAGGTCACGGTAGCTGTCTCCACAGCCAACTAACCCCCCCTCTGAATTTTGTACTTATGACTTTTGACCCACGTCCTTGACCTTCTTGGACCTCATTGCCTCATCCCAGCAAAAGACTCTGGATGTTCATGGCCTTTAAAATTCAACATAATATTGTAAATAATATACAGAATGACAAGGGGGAATGTGATTCAGGTTGCAAAAAAACTTAGTTTTGTGTGTTCTGTATAAAATTAGTATTAGTAATAAAATTCAGATTTTTTTAAAGGTTATACTTGTTTTGTTCTGAGATGCACAACAGGACACCACTATACATATATACAGTGACTTAAAAAGACACATACTTCATTTTAATGGTTATTGATGCTTGGTATTTGTACCTAAATGTGATTTTTTTTGCAAATGTTGTTTTAGTGTAAAATCACTTCATGAGGGGCTGAAGTTTTGTTTAAATTTGTCAAAATGATCTGTAGTGGGGATGTTGGAAAAGGACTGGGTCTGTTTATTTGCCAGATGCTTTTATCCAAAGCGACTTACAAGCGAGGCAGGTCATACATCACAAGCGGTCAAGGAGACAGCTAGGCATAAATGCATTTAGACTCAATGAATGCCCAGTAAGAGGAGCTAGCATCTGAGCTAAAGCTATATGATACTTTACAGAAACATTGTAATAGCCTACCAGGAGAGCTGTTCAAGTGAAAGAAACAATGGAGTGTTCTTACAAGATGTAAATGTAAAAAAAAACAACTGCATATAGACAAGGGACCATAACTGAGGGATAGCAGAAGACTAGGTCAGGGGTTGGAGGAGCTATGTTTTAAGACAGAATTGGTCTTGGGGGTGATTGAATGTGGATGTAGCTCATTCGGCCATTGTGGAACCTCGCCTGAAAGCCATCTAGAGTAAGGCTTATTTTCTTGCGGTGATGGGATATTGAGGTGGTCTTGGTTTGTTGACTGAAGAAGGTGAGATGGGAGATCTGAAGACCAGCAAGGCACCAATGTAATATGCAAATATTTTGGCTGTTTGAATCCCTGACATGATGCTGATTTTGAGTCATCTGCAGTGCTTCACAAGCTGCTCTGCCATCATGAACGAGTTGTAATAGTCTAGTGAGAAGGTATGTGTGTGAGGCATGTGTCTGGACTAGGAGCTGAGCTGCATATTCTGACAAATAAGGCCTGATCTTCCTGATGTTATATACCAGACCGGGATGTGGTCAGCAAAAAATAGCTGGTCATCTATTATTACACCTAAGTTCCTGGCAGACCTTGATGGAGACAACATCAGTGATCCAAACGGTATAGTGATATCATGGAGAATGCTAGGGCTGGCTGGGAAGACAAGAAGCTCTTCTGCAAGTTTCGGCTGGAGGTGATGATCCTCCGTCTTTGCTGCGATGTTAGTGAAGCATGCGGCAATCCAAGTAGAGACTGTGGAGTCCTCAGGAGGAAAGGTGAGGAAGAGTTGGATGTCATCAGCGTGGTAGTGGAAGGACGAACTCAAGGTAGTGTATAGGAAGAAGGGATCGGACCAAGAGCTGAACCTGGGGGTCCTTACCTGATGTGACTTGGATGTCTCTGCACCCCACGACTTTTGGAATGATCTACCGGAAATGTAAAGAGCAGTGAGGAGGCCCAGATCTCCTCCCCAAGCTCCAGTCAGACAGCCACAATGTACATCTCATTACACAGACATGCCAGCATCATGACACAACTATGTGGTAAATGATCATTACGATTATATGCAACTGGCCACATAATCAGGGTTCAAATTACCAGGGAGTTAACGGGAACTCGGCTACCCTGAAAAGAACATGACCTCCCTTGAAAACCTCCCCTGAGACATTTAGGGTGAGCTCTAAAAAACTGTCCAGAGCAGAGGATCACTGGACATCCGCACGACCTTGAGAACCTGGACCGGCCACCAGGGGGCAGAAAACAGATATAATATAGAAAGAGAGACCAGAAAGGAAAAATGGAATATTGATATAACTGCACAGTTCCACAAACAATGATTTATCTCTCTGTATCGCCCTCTGGTGGATGAAAGTTTACCGTATTCTGAGGGTGACCTGGCAGGTCTTCTTTGAAGGCGTGACTCTCAGCTTGTGCACGCCTCCCTTTTGGCTTAAGGCCTTCAACCAGAGAATATCCTGAACAGATACTGAACAACAGGAGATGGGGAAACAGGAGGTCCTGTGGTTTCCTAACTGTACATTTCCATTGTTTCAGTAAAAAAAAAAACAATGAATGTCAGTGTCCTGCAGTATCAGTTTAACATGCTGTAATACCCACTATGTCCTTGAGTGAGTTACTTACTGATACTGCTGTTACTCTAACAGAGGTGGACTTCATTTCAGGACTATAAAACAGCCAATCAGCACCTCTACTGTAATTTCTCCTAAACTACAGGAAGCCACCAAGCAACGTGCTGCAGTTATGCCCCTTTCGTCCAGGGGAGGTTAACTGTCTCACACACCATCAGTGGTATGTTTCCCAAAAGCATAGATGCTAACAACATTAGCAGCTTACATAGTTGGACCCATGCAGCTGAATGGTTCCGCCTGCATAAGCTGCATACAGGAGCAGCCCAGGTTAATGTCTCCGACAGGCAGGGACATAGAGAGGGATGAAGGCATAAATACCATCCTAACCAGCCAGCTTGCAATGGAAGAGCAGGAGCTTACTGATCTGAGCTTCTGAGCTTCCCTGTATGAACCGGGGGGTGGGAACAGAATGATACGGAATGGCCAGATTGATTACTGAGGAGTCAATGATTAATGGGGAGAGGGGGGGTCAGCTCATATGGGCAGACAGAGCAGAAGAAGCAGCTAAAAAGCAGGCAGGCAGCTCAGGGCAGAGACCAGACACTGACTGGTGCGGCCTAGTGGTGGGATGTGGATCCCCAGCCTTTCCTTACAAGTCTCCCCACAATGGACCCACGTCATGTGGGATGGAACGCTATGCCTCCTGCCTTCACTAATTCTGCTTCTTGTCGCCCGTCTCCTCTGCTTGCCCCAGGTGTGGGGCCCCGTAGGGGGGCTCTGTCGGGCAGCACTCCGAGTGCTTTGGCTGTGCGTTTGCTGGTGCCTGGGGCTGCCGCGGGCCCCCCCGACTATCGAGACGCATTTGAGCCCTCAGCTCCTGTGCAGGCCCACGGCTCTGGCCCACTTCCTGCACCGGCGCTGTGCCTGTTTGTCCAGGTCCTGCCCAGCAGGTTGGCCCTGGGACGACCCACACCTCCAAACCCTCGCCGGGCTGGTGGGGGTCGGCGACAGGGATATCCGCTTCTCCAGGGACCACCTGCAGATGGAGGATGGGGGCGTGGTGGCACTGGACTGGGTGGAATGGCAGGAAGGAGCCCCCCACCTGCGTCTGCCTACGGAGCTGACAGCCGGGCAGCGAGCCTTGGGGTGCTACTCCTCCCACCCACCCGTGCTCATCGTCGTGCCGAATGCATGGGGTCTCGTTACCCCCCACCTCCTGCGGCTGTGCGCCCAAGCTCTTCGCCAGGGCTTCTACCCATTGGTGTTCCGCTCCCGGGGCATTGCGGGCTGCCCGCTGGTCACTCCCAGGCTGCAGGAATTCGGGGACCCCTCCGACCTGGTCCAGGCCGTCTCCTATATCCGCAGCCGCCACCCCAGCTCGACGCTCCTGGCCGTCAGCGAAGGATCCGGCTCCGGCATGCTCCTCGCCTACCTAGGGGAGCGGGGCTCCTCCTCCTACCTGACAGCGGCAGCCTGCCTGTCCCCCGTCCTCCGGGGGAGGCTGTGGTTCGAGACGGCCCTTCCTTCGCTGTACCACTGGGGGGTGCTACTGTACCGCAAGCTGCAGCTGAGCAGGTAAATCGCCACCGCTGTGACTAGTCACCTGACCCTGATGCTGCCTGTCTGTATATCACAGTGGCCCTCTTCCACTCCGGCAGGTATGAGAGCGCGCTCAGTGCGGTGATGGACGTGGGCCGGGTGCTCGGCTCCTCCTCTCTGCGTGACATGGAGGAGCTTGTGTTCTGTACCGGAAAGGCTGGTGGCAGAGATGGTGGGGAGGACTGGGAAGCCTACTGGGATCGGAACGAGCCCCTGCGTGACGCAGATGAGGTGGCGGTTCCCGTGCTCTGCCTATGCAGCCGCGATGACCCGCTGCTGCCCCCTGTGGAAGCCCTGCCCACTGCCCTGTTCTGCAACAGCCCTTACTTCCTGCTGGCTCTGACGGCCACCGGCGGCCATTGTGGCTTCCAGCTGCCGGGGGCCGAAGGTGGTGGCGCCACCTGCTGGAGCCATGAGTTGGCGCTGGACTATTTTGCTATGGTGGCCGAGTTCCTGCGGGCAGAGGAGACGGGCGGCATGCCGGCGGGAAGCGGCTTGGGTCGCCGCCACAGGACTGACGCCACCGTGAGCCGCAGACGGCACGCCGCCCAGCCGAGGAGGGACGGCCCCCCCTACCGGCCCCACACACAGATACCGACAGGGGGCACCAGAGGCATGGAGGAGCAGGTCAGTCCCACCTGGCACAGATCCTACACCCGCTGAGGAGCGGCAGTCAGGCAGCAGATGGAGGAAGAGAGAGAAGCGGAAGTTTGGGCCACAGAACCAGCCAGGTGCATCGGGGGGGGGGGCAGCTCTCTCGATACCACTGACCACACTACTCTGTCAGACCTTCCTATATTATACATAACAGAGACTATGAAGGATTTTGGGTACCATGTTGGTGGAGATTACTTATAAAGTGACCAGATAATCCATGTCAGGGAGGACACTTTGACCAAACTACTTTAAAACTGCAGGGCTCCTGTGCTCTTGCACTTTGATTGGTTAGATCATTGAAAGACTCATCCAGCTGTTTCACATTCAAATCAGTGACACATGCATGGTTATAGGAGACTGACCAATCAGCACGCAGCACGAATGCAGCGCGGAAATGCAGCAGTGAAATCTAGGTCTATTTCATTGACATGGTAGTTTACAAATCCTGTCCTAGCTCAAAGTGTCCGGGATGACATGGATTATTGGGTCACCCAGCAAAATGCGACAAAGCCAACCGGCTGACACATCGGAACCCTTTCCTGAGGATAAAAGCTGATGGAAAAAGCTTTTTCAAACCATCCGCTCGAATCGGCTCTCGGCTTGTTTACAGAGCTGGAGTGTACAGAGACATCACTTATTAACAAGAAGCTGAAGTAAACAAACGTGTAAGAAAGATTGACTTTTGTCTGCTTGCATCATTCAAAGCTGATTTAACAAAGCAAAACATGAGGCGAGTCACTAACCCCAGTGCCAGTTACACTAATGAATCTCAGCTTAGCTCAGCTGGAGTCACTGGCCTCCCGCGACAACAGAAAAGACTGCACTCCAGACGTACTAAAATTACTTTTATTACAGTTGATTTTGTCCAGTATCCCTCCGCCATCACAAGAAGTAATTACAAACAAAATATTACATTTGCACCTAAAGTCATCTGTTCATACTGCCCAGGCTCTTTTATACATTTAATTCACTTTCTTGTCTCTCTCATTTTAGGAATAATCTCTCTTGTTTTTTTTTAAATCTTTCAGACATTCAGTAACAAGTTTCACAATCTATACATTTTTAACACAGGTTATATATGGACTGCAATGGCAATGGTCAACTGGGAGGGTCGGTGGTGGGGGGGGGGTGGCATAATATGAATACTGACAAATACACTGTACATAGGAGACACCCTTCTCTCCTGGTTCCAGGTGCGAGGGGTGCTCAGCCAATCAGAACTCGCAATCTGCCCCTGTCCCACCGGCAATTAAAAGCAAAGAAGCAAAAGAAGAACGTGCATTTGGGGAAGGTGGCTGAAAGGAGGTGTGCTGGAGGCTTGGCAGCTCTGCTCATGGCACAGTGTTAGACCAAAGAGGCTCCCCGCTCTCCAGGCTGCTGTTCCCCCTAACTAGAGCACGCTACCTGGCAACAACAAGGCATTGGGGGGAGAAGAGGCAAGTTTCACACCAGGCGCAGTGCCCGATGCCCCCACAGGTGCTCTCTTAAGATAAATGGCGAACGAGGCTGCCGACAGACCTCTTTGGTGCCAACACATAGGGCACAAGCTGTCTGGCACAAGGGAAACTGCCCAGTCATCATTAAAAAGGAACACGACAAACCGCCCAGTAGGACGACCCAATGGGGGAGGTGGAGACTCGATCAGAGCCAATAAAAAAGGGGCTTCAGCGGATGTAGTGTAGAACCAGGAACAGCAGCGAGTAGCAGGCAAACCCTGTGGAGGACACTGCAGGGCGTCACACTCTGCACATGGATCTGTGTGTGTGTGTGTGTGTGTGTGTGTGTGCGCGTGCACGCACATGGATGCATGTGCATTTTATTCTTTTAAACATTAATGTTAGAAACCGAGTCATTATCTTTTGTTTTCACAATACAAGCAGTTAATTTGTTTATTTTTATTTCCACTTTTTTTTTTTAAATTCTAAATATACAATATAAACATTTGTTTCCTATACACCCCAATCAAGACTGTAACTGTATATATCCACGTCCATATCCACTGAAACATACCGGCCGCATCTTGCTCTCAATGCTGCGTTTCTTACACACACGTATTTTTACTACTCTTTTAAACTTCCAAGTGAAGGTAGTTGTGCTGGGTGTGTGGGCCCTGCCGGGCTAGCGAAGAGAAAGGTGGAGAGAGGGGGCGGAGCCAGAAAGGGGCAGGTCTGAATGAGTAGGGGGCGTGGTCAGAAAGGGAAGGGGCATGGCAGGGGCACCAGCAGCAACTCCCACCCACCCAGAATAACATTCAGCGGTCACAACCTGTTGCCCCCCAGGGCCAGAGACAGTGAGGGCCCTGTAATGACTAAGGGGGGGAGGGAGGGGGTAAGGGGATGGTGCGAGCAGTGTACCCAGGGTCTTCGAACAGAACTACATGTTGTACTTTTGGCAAACACTATGTGATGTGTAGTGGGTCATTTGTTTCGTATGATTACTGCTTTTTGGCACACTGTCTTAATAGTGACGCTTTCTATAACTTTGGCATATGGAGGTTTCCAGCTTAAAGCCCCCCCACACACACACCCAAACACTGAACTGGATCCTGCTTGACTGCCTCCCGACCTGACCGCAGATAAGCCCTGGCTGCAGCACCGACGCCCCGAACAGGGGCACAGAGCCCTGGAGACAGTGCCAGGCTCCCGGACCCTCAGGTCAGGGGACAGGCTGCCCGAAAGTGGTTAGGACCCTACAAGCCGAGCACCAGGACAAAGGCTGCATGCCAGTTCCGTCCTTGCGCCCATACTGGATTGGACTGGCCCCTGCACACTTTACAGCATCTCTCCTCATTGGCTCATCTTCCTGATCACGGTGGGTGCTGCCTGGATAGCCCCATCCCCTCTGGAACCGCCAAAACGTTCCACGGCCCTCTGCCATCTTCCACACCTGCTGCTGCTCCTCCTCCTGTCAAATGCTCAAAAGTGCTTCTCAACAAAGGCACCCCCCCCCCCACCTGCCCTGTACTTCCTAGAAGACTGGATCACGTCACACTGATGGACAAGCACACCAAATCCACTTCACAGTTCCTCACCTCCCCCCAATAACCCCAAGGGTTAATGATCACATTTTGCCTGTGGTGGTCAGGGGTGCCCGGTAGGTTGGATTTGGCACACAGCCCACCTTCAGCTTCCAAAGCTGCCCAGAGGGGCACGCCTGTGTCACTCTTGGCACAGTGTTCAAAAAAGAACAAAAAAATTATTTACATTTATTTTGTACATATCAAGTGCAGTCTGCTGCTTGCTCCAATGAGACATTAGCAGAAATATCTGACGTGCAACATAAAAGTCAGCAGGATTAAAGTCCTGATGGCTGGAGCTTCTGTACAGGGGGGTCCGTCTGCATACCTGCCTCAACACGCTCCCTAACTGCAACATCACTGTACAGTACAGGGGACCCGTCTGGATACCTGCCTCAGCACGCTCCCTAACTGCAACATCACTGTACAGTACAGGGGGGCCTGTTCGGATACCTGCCTCACCACGCTCCCTAACTGCAACATCACTGTACAGTACAGGGGGGTCCGTCTGCATACCTGCTTCAGCACGCTCCCTAACTGCAACATCACTGTACAGTACAGGGGGGCCTGTTCGGATACCTGCCTCAGCACGCTCCCTAACTGCAACATCACTGTACAGTACAGGGGGGTCCGTCTGCATACCTGCTTCAGCACGCTCCCTAACT
>JAODKM010000037.1:11256904-11272420 GCA_026780845.1 Petrocephalus sullivani | reverse complement strand
GAGGAGCTACAGCACAGGACACTGAGGTCAGTGCGTAGGAGAGAGAGGAGCTACAGCACAGGACACTGAGGTCAGTGCGTAGGAGAGAGAGGAGCTACAGCACAGGACACTGAGGTCAGTGTGTAAGAGAGAGGAGCTACAGCACAGGACACTGAGGTCAGTGCGTAAGAGAGAGGGGAGCTACAGCGCAGGACACTGAGGTCAGTGCGTAGGAGAGAGAGGAGCTACAGCGCAGGACACTGAGGTCAGTGCGTAGGAGAGAGAGGAGCTACGCTACATCTTTCTCCATGGAGGCCTGGTGCTTCTTGAGGAGCTTCTCCATCTCGGCGGCGAAGCTGCTCCTCTGCGTCTCCAGCTCCTTGTCGAGCCGCAGCCGGTGCTCGTCCATCTCGGCCTTCAGCTTGTTCTCCAGCGCCATCAGCTGCTTCTGGTGCTGCCTCCGCATTCGCTTGTAGCCCGACATCTGCTCCCGCAGCTCCGAGTCCTGCTCGTGCTCCTGAGCCTGCCGCGTCACCTGGGAGACACACGGGGAGCAGACACAGGATTGGGATGGGGGCGGGAAGGGGCGCATCGGTCCCTCTGCTCCTCCTCTACTCTACAGGGACATTATCTGTTCCTGCTGCTGGGCCCTGACACTGAGGGCCCTGAGGCGAAAGAGGGAGGGGGAGGAGGGAGCCAATCAGAGACCCGTCTGGTCGAAGTCAAACAGAAGATGGGGGTGTGACCTCATAACCTTTATTAACCCTCTAAGCACCAGACAGAGAGGACCCCGTACCAGAGAGGCGGTCCGGATGGTGGCGAAGTGCTCCCGGTTTCGGTACGGCTTCTGCCGGGGCACCGGCACGGGGGCCGCCGGCGGCTCTGCGGGGCGGCTGCGTGGCTCCTGCTCGTCCTGGTAACTCTCCTCCTCCTCCTAACCATACCAGGTAGGGTCAGTGCTCAGTAGAGTTAGGTATCCCCAAATAACAATGCACGATGCTCGACTTAACATCATATGGGTCCTGAAGAACGAGTCCTTAGGTGTCTGAGTGAAGGAATCTTTTAAGATCAGCACAACAACAATGTATTCCCGAGACACCCCCCAATATAATGCCTACTCCTCTCATACCCCCAAACCTGAACAGACAGATACCCCCCCCTAATTCACCAGATCTATTGGCTGTCTTATCACACGCCACTATTACATGGCTTTGCTTCAATTCTGGTGTGACTTCACTCAAACTCTGATCAGCTCCACATCTTCATCCATAAAATGTCCCCGAGGCAGGAGACGCACCGGCTTGAGGTGGATGACGGAGCTGTTGGACATGACTGTGTGGTCGCCCTCCATCAGCTCCGATTCGCTGTGGTCGTCGGCGGCGCCGGCCGCGTCCGGCAGGCTGTTGACGGAGCTGCTCTGGGAACTGGCGCTGATGGACATGCTGGGGATGGACTGGTTGCTGCCCACGCTGCTCACGGTGCCGGTGCGGCCCGCTCCGTGCTCTGGCTCCTGGTGGGGGAGGGGGGCGCAGCATGGAAGGGCCAGACAGTCAGCGAGTGAAGCACAGGGTAAGGCACCTAATAAAGGAGACTTATTATAGATGAAGCGAGAGCCAGTAGGCGACATGAATAATATAAGGAGAGCGTTATGTGGAGAAAGGCACGGGGCTGAATGCGGGGGGGTCGGCACAGAGGGAGAGGACAAACCCACCTCCTCTCCATCAGGGGGCTCTGCCACCGGCCCGTTGGGGGCCTCCTGAAACAGGATCTTCTTCATCTTGCGGTACTGCAGGTTGTCCAGTTCTCGGACGGCATCCTTTGTCCTCTGGATCAGGTCCATCAGCACTGACTCCGGCCGCTCCCGCATGAGAAAGGCATGCTGGGAGGCACAGAAAGACAGGTCCAGACCGACCAGTCCCACCACTTATATCCCACTGTTACTAATCTTCCCAGAAGAGCATGGGAGCATTACCTAGCTGTGTGTTAAAATGGAAACCTTTCCCCCTTGATAAGACCAGGGTACTGGGACAGCCACATCCCAGGGAGCATCTCGCACTTCGAATATGGTTACATTTTAACTTCATAGTTCAATCACCTCTTTTCGTAAAGGCTCCATTTAAAACAGCAGACTAAACTAGGAAACTTACTCTTCTCACCCAATACATTACATAAACGCATTTATCTGATGCTTATCCAAAACATCTGACAGAAGAGAGAGGGGTTACATTTTATGTGTGCTTTGGGATTTGAACCCACAGCCACTGCACTGTTAGCACGACACTGTACTTGGTGACCTACAGGAGCTACACAACGGCGTCAGAGTCCGTGGGCCACAGGCTCTATGACACAGAGATATTTTAAGCAGCACTTGACCAGCACGTATGAGACGGTACCACTGCGTAAGGCTGCATGGGAGGCATAAACCGGAAGCAGGGAGCATCGTGATGCCAGCTGCTGCCAGTAGAGGTGATCGCGGGCTGGGGACTGACCTTTAACAGCTCCTCCGAGTGCGGCCTGTCTTGAGGGATTTTCTGAAGGCAAGAATCTATAAAGTTTCTAAAGTAATCCGACCTGAAGAGAGGGAAAGATGCGTAAATGAATATCTGGATTAAAATGAAAGTGCAAACCTGATAGCAACATCACCATATAATCCTTGTACTATGCAACTTATAACCCTAAAGCTACATTATCAGGCGTGTATCAGAAGGCTGACAGTGCCATCTGGGATTTCAGTGCAGCACAGTGACGTTCCGGCCCCCTGCTGGCTCTGGGTGACCGGCGTCGACGTGGGGCTGAGCCCATACTCACCATTCACTGGACTGCAGTGCGGGGCTCTCATTCTGCGCTATGTGGTATAAGGCACTCATCGCGTTCATGTTGAACAGGGGGGGCTTCCTCTCCGCTGAAACCAGGAGGAGTTAGACATGGTGGGTTAGGGGGGGCCTGGGGGCGGCAACCTTCCACCAAAGACAAGAAGCTGCAAGTCCTCGGAACACGGGGGGCGCAAAGCCTTCTAGAACCTCCCAAGGGGAATGGGGTGTGGCCACTTTCGGATGCCACAGACGCAGCGGAACAGCCACGGGGCACCAAAACGGGGGAAGTGAGGGAGAGATGAAAATAAGGGGGCAGCCGGCGCCGCACAAAGCGGTGACTCACCGGAGAGGAGGAACAGGAGGAAGGAGCGAGCAGGAGGTCAGGAGCACAGGCACACGGACGCCGCATTGCTCACCTAACTCGATGCAGGTGATTCCCAGAGACCAGACGTCCACCTTGCCGTCGTACTGACCCTCATCCATGGCCAATATCACTTCGGGGGCCATCCTGAGGACGGGGTGGGAAGGGAGTCACTACGCTGCACTGGCTAATCAGAGGACATGTTCAAAGCACAAGGCTGAGCCCAGAGTGATCTGGGGGGGGGATCTGTTAAAAACTAACCCCACTGAAAGCGGGATGATGGGGTCAGGAGGAAGGGCGGTCATCACTTCTTACCAATATGGCGTCCCCACAAAGGAATTGGCGGGGGAGGCGATGGAGGCAGAGCCGAAATCTGCCAGCTTCACCTGCCCAGGTTCCGTCAGCAGGATGTTCCCAGCCTTGATGTCCCTGTGAGGCCCAGCGACACAGTGAGAACCACGCATGACACAGACACAGATCGCCAGACAGCACAGAGGTGCAGACACCAATGCATTCACCTGTGTATCATGTTGTGGGAATGAAGGTAGGCCAGGCCCTGCAGTGCACCATGGGTAATGGCTGCAATCTCCAGTTCCTGTAGGGGCTTTTTATGCACTGAAAAAGACGGCAGAGAAAACATTAGCTGCAACACATCAACACAGGTTGGAAATCAAGCTGTGCCAAAGCCAGAAGCTGAGGCACACTCCACAGGGAGTGCTACAGCGCATGACACTCAAATGTGCCATAATCACCTCTTCCCCTCCCCACTCTGCACGGCACTATAATGAAATCAGCGTGGGAATGTTACGGTAATGAAATGGGAAAAGCTTACCTTCCAGGAGATCGGAGGCAGAACCCAGGCAGTACTCCATGACCAGCTACACAGAGAGAGAATAAGCAAGCGAAGACAACGGGCCAAAGGCCTAGTGTCAGTTTGCTGGCCACATATCATCATTCCATCATGGATATAGGAGCCCAGCTCCACTGGAGAAACGCAGAGCGATTCCTCCATAGCAAAATAGTCCTTTATAAGTGCACTGGGCCTGTAAATGGCAATAAGGCTCTGCAACGTTATGCTTCAGCACTGGGGAGGCTCCCCCACTGCAGTCTGAATAAACAAGTAGTAGACGATGCATATTTAAACATCAGAAAAACGTCTCACCCATGCTGTGTGCTCTCGCAGGTAGCAGCCCTTGTACTCAATGCTGTTGGGGTGCTGTATCCTCTGTAGGAACTTCACCTCTTTGATGATGTCCTGCCATTTCTGGGGGGATTGGGGAGGGGCGGGGGGCACAGAGAGATAGGGTGTCAGCTTCACAGCTGTGTTCATGAGGTTTACACCTCACCCGAGAGACAAATGGACAGCAACAGTACTATATAATTAAGAGATAAATGCAAAAATACAGAACCAACAAGATTTGCATAGTAACAATAAAACCAAACAGGTGGAGGCGCGCTCTCTCAGGTGCAGCAGAAACCCCCAAAAAGCTTTTATGAATGGGATTACCTTCTACAGGTAACGCGTGCCTCTCACGGCTCGGTTTTCCATCTGCACATGCACCCCTAAGAATGCCTTTACATGAGCCACCCTGTTCTATCAGTGTAGCCGAACTCGGGTTTGACTCACACACTGACCAGCAAGCAGATGGTGCGTAACGGACAGATCTGTTTGCAGTTATTCAATTTGAAAACGGGTTATAGATCCAGCAAGACTCAAACATGAATACCCAAGAATTTGAGCAGTGTGGCCTTTCAGCTGAACGTGGATCCCGAGACACCAGAGGCGTAAGGCTTTCACCAGCTAATCATCTGATTCCATTTCTGTGGAACATCCGCCCCACATCAACAACTCAGCAGTGCCATCCATTTCTGATGCACCCAAACCAAAATGAGTAAGACACTGGGAAGGACAGAGATATTCTCAGCGTGAATGGGCTGAGGAAAACCATCCATGTAGATGTGGTTAAACCCTTTACCACAAGGGCAGGGCGTTCCTGTGTACACTGCTCACCTCGTTGGACTGCTTCCCGCTATAGGACATCTTCTTGATGGCCACCACTTCCGCGGTGCGCGCATCCCGCGCCTAAGATGGATACAGAGGAAGACTCAGTACAGCACAGAGTTACTAAGCCGCCATCCAAGCACCATGGTATAAATGGCCAGCGCACCACAGTGAAGTCTGTACAGCGTGTGTTGGTGTGAAAATTATAAATTAAACGTAAAACTGTGAGCGTGTAATGCAACACAAATACAGGACACGGTCCCAGCTGTACAGAGCTGTAACAAATTGTTAAATACGCTGGAACCGTACAGCATTAACTGGTGACACTATTGGTTAGGTTCTGACTTGGAATGAGAACAATGCATCCCCTGGACATCAGTGTCACCCCCTACCCCTATGCAGTCCCCAATCCTCCCACACCACCAACCTCTACAATCTCTAGCCCCCTACACACCTCCCCCACCTCTCAAAAAAATCTATTAAAAAGCCCAACTTTCTGACTTTTTATGACCAGAACTATGCCTGAGGCTGCCCTTCTCTTTGCTACCACTATGCGGTGGTTTCAGTTTGCTGTGACGAGTCTCAGAAATTGAGCATTTCCAGATCTACACCCATAAAATGTGTCTGCATAGTTTGAAAAAGATCCATCAAATACGTTTCAGTTTATCGTCTTAAAGAGAGAAGTGTCTGCAGGGTCGGCAGACCGATCTGTCTGGGGAACACAATAAACAAGCCCCCCTTCACAGACTCGTGCACAGTGGGGGTGGGGGTGGGGGTGGGGGCACCCCCCCGCCGCCGGACAGGTACGTACGAAGTAGACAGCCCCGAAACTGCCATGGCCGATCTCGCGCAAGTCGGTGAAGAGCTTCTCGGGGTCCTCCTTGAAGAAGAGCTCGGCGATCTCGGGGTCCTTCAGGCTCCCTGCGCGGCTGGTGGAGGGCATGCTGGGAAGGCGCCGCCGCTGCCGGGGATTATCTGGGCCTGCGACTGCGCTGCAAAAGCCCCCGGTCCTGGCTCATCTGCGACAGGACAGCGCCGTACGCATGGGCACCTGGCGGGTGGGGGAGGGCAGATCTGTAATTCAGTGTTTTGTGGTGTCATTGTAATTCTGTGCATCTAAAGGTGCTTTTCCACTGGCATGCAGGAACGGAGCCGGAGCCGGAGCTGAGCCCCACTGCAAAGAGAGACTAGTCTCAGCACGGTTGCAGCCCGCTTCGCTTTCCCACTGCGGATGGGGCGAAAGTGACGTAATACCAAAGAGACTTATTTACTGTTCACAAGGTGATTGTTTGTGTGCTAATTTCCACTAGCACGTCTGTGAGCTTCGCCGTCTTATGTTAGCGTCAAACACGATCCGATATTTGAATGACGAATATATTCCGTTCAGCTGTTCTACAGTACATTTTAAGTAGGTGGTTATTGGGAATGCATCAATACGTCATTCAATGTGCGGCACTACTAATTATGAATAATATACAGAATATGCCCTCTTTTCCTTCTGATAATCTGTGCATATCGACACAGAACACCGGAGCATTTTGACCAATCAGATGGTGGTGACTTGAACAGCACGGATTGGTCATGCTCTCTGGCATTTTGACCAATCAGACGGTGGCGTCAGCGCAGGTACAGCTAGGATAATTTACAATGGAAAACAGTTTGCAGTATGGCTCGGTTCTTGGTGGCTACGCTATGTGTCATGAGTGTAGGTCACAATGTCGAAAAATTCTCATTCTATGCATAGGAGCAGGCCCATTCCCACTGACAGACAGTAGTCAGGCCGGATAGCACAGGTACCCTATCCGGGTTTCAAGAGGGCCATAACAGTGAGAGGCAGCCGGAGTGGATTCGAGAGATGAGCATTAGTCAAGCTTCTAATAAACAACTCATTGTGCCCTGAATGCAGGCCGCACCCCCCGCCCTCAGAACAGCATGTGTGAAGGGAGGAGGGACTGAGCGGTGACTGGTGGTGGCAGGAGTGCAGCAGACGAGTCAAAGTTTGTTTGAAATGACTCGGTACGCATGACTCTTCCAGTCCCAGAATAGCATGGCAAATGTACCAATAGATAACAGCACTCAAACACACACTTAGAGCAAAGCACAGAGCAAGGCCTTAAGATTCTTGCTCTCTGGGGGCCATAACAGCACCGAGAAAGTGATGACACATGAGGCCCCCTGGTGGACATGGAGTTATGTGGCACGCAGAGGTGAAGGTGGCACCAACAACTGGAAGCGAAGAGGGGGCGGTATACACACTAATACGATTAAGGGGAAGAGTTTTACTTAAAGGTACAAAAGTCTGGTCAAAAGCCCAGTGGTTTGCTGGTTTCGCAAAGACCATCTGCCAACATCATATGCAAATGTCTCAGTGCCATCAAGTCTCCTGAAACTGGTACTAGGACTTCTGAAAAAGCTGTACCTTTCTGAAAGCTAGGAGGAGGACCTTCTCGTTAAAAGGCAAACAAACAAACAGTGGGTGATGCCAAGCACAACAGCGTGACAGTAACCTGAGCTTTCCACAGATATGCTTTCCTGCTCTTTGGACAGGGACACAAAGACGGAAATTCAAGCATTGGTACACTCTGTGTACTTCAGCACCATGCTATTCTAGCATCACTAACTGGGAAAGCAGCAGAGTGAGTGAATGAAAACTACAAATAAAAAAAGACACTCAATGTGCATGCAGCCAATGCATGGAGGAAAAAATCCCCCACATTAATGCTGCTGGCCCTTGTTGTTTTCTACAGGGCAAATCCTGTCACATGGAACACAAAAATGCATCCCAAGAAAGCGGCAAGAAGTAGGAAAAGAATGTCTGAGAAACAGTGTGCATTCAATCCAGTTCCCAGAAGGCAAATGCAATATTTTAACAGGAAGCTCACTAGGCTTCCAGTTTACAGTACATGCAGTGAACCATTTGTACTGCAAACAGCACAATTAATATACATAAAAATGCTGATCTCAGCATCATGAGTGGGAACACAAGCTAAGCACAGGTCAGAGGAGTCGTCCAGTAGTAATTTGTGATGTCAGGGATGAGGTTCTGCATGCACAGAATTCACCTGAGTGGCTTAGCGCCAATCAGGCCCCGGGCCGATACTCTCCAGACACGGCAGAAAGGACTTCACCACTTTATGAGGTCCCATGCCAAGGTGGACTGCAAGAGCTCAAGCAAACTGTGCGAGGAAACAAGCAATTTCCTCTTTGCCAATCATTATAAATATCCGGTCCATCCTGAGGTTGGATTCTCCTTCTGGGCATTTGATAGAAACTGGAGTTTACAATCAGAAAAGTCTGGAAACTTTAAAAGTGGCAGTTCCACAAAAAATTGAATCATGCAGCCTTGTACACGCACACCACTTTGTTCGTACATCCTGGTTAAGGTCATGGAGATCACAAACCCCACAACTCTGGAAGTGTGAAGCAAGAGTGCTAACCACAAAGCCACTGGGCAGACTGAATTACCCTTGCAAGGCCCCAACCTGCCCATTTAACCATGGAGCCCCCTGCTGGCTTGTCCTGCAGCTCCTCCACTGAGGCGTGCTATTCTCTAGCAGTGGCTCCAATGCCCCCTATCCTCACCTTGCTCTGCAGGAATTAGCCTAATTAGAGAGCTCAGGGCAAGCCCTTGACCGAGAGGCTACTTACACCTTACAGGGCGCACAGACCTACCTCAGGATGACCACCTGGACACAGAGCCTCTCTCGCTTTTACACAGTCTTCCATAGAAAACACAAAAACAAATTCAGTGCCACGACAAAAAAACACAACCATGAACATCACCATAGCAAAGCTCCTACAACAAGCGGTAGGGGTGTTTGTCAACAGAAAAAGAGCAGCAACAGCAGTCTAAAGACTTCCCACGGGCAGACTCCTGGGGGGCGGGGGGGGGGGTGGGTAGGCTCCTATAGAGAAGCCACTCCATTCTTCCACATGGTTGCATTTACTGATTTAAAATAACAGCAGAGGTTCAAAATACAAAATATAAAGAAACTTTTCTCAGACCTCTACACTGACAAAATATCATTAGCAGTCATGCACAAGCAACACAAAACGACTCCCTTTCGAAATAAAAGCTCCATTTAGCCCCCTGCCTTTATCTCACTGGCTGCAGCAACCATGTGGGGAGGGAGGCAGGCCCTTGGTCCCTGGAGCCTTGCTCAGATGATCAGCTGCACGCAGAGCCAACGCCCGGGTCACAAGACAACCCCCCCCCCCATTCCCCTGATTATGGAGCACTGTTCAACCCATATGGGAGGGGAGAATGGCTGAAAAAGGCCTGCTGGACAGTCAGCAACTCCAGAGCTGGAAAACAACTCAGCAATACGAAGCAAGGATGGACAAGACTCTCTTCTCAACAAATTTCAATGGCATTTAAACCATCATGCCCCACTGCTAATATAAACAGGAATATTGATTGAAAGATAAAAAGCACAGGTTTTTACATGTCTTTTTCTAACATATAATTCAGTTACAATGACAAGAGTAATATTCCTTGCCAAGGAATCTGTTTATCACGATAAAGGACTGCACGTTTTAGCATGTTCATGGACACGTTAGCTTAAAAGGTGGTATGGAAAAACTATATGAAACCATAGAGGCATCAGAGCCAGAGTACTTGCACCAACACTGAACTGCAAATCCTGGGGAAAGACACACAGGCACACACTTTCCATAAGCCTTACAGAGCTTCACTTTTAATCAGCTACAATCACAGCACTCAGACTTAAAGACAAAGTTAAAAACCATCCCCCTTCCACTAAAAGGCAGTTCTTCCCTAAGCGACAGACGACTGGCACGTTCCGCCATCAGGCGAGGGCCGTGGGTGGCTACGCACATCACCACACTAAAACGCTACAACGGACAAACGAGGAGAGCAGCACAAATACATCCCCACCTGCTAAGCAAATGCCGCATTCCTACTGAGTGCAGACAAAAGGGCGAGCAGTGGGTAATGAGACGGAGTCTTGACCGAGAGGCTGCCGGGTCAAGCTCTTGTGCAGCGGAGACGAGGCTTTTCTAGCAAAATACCCGCTTTGAATAGGTTTTAAGTCTGAAACCTAACCGTCTAAGTCACTCTGCAATCAAGCAGGCACATTAATAATGCATAAAAATAATGTGAAATGTGCTGATAAAACCAAAAATCTCCTGGGAGACCACAGAGAACTACACAGCACTCTGCCTACCTGTTATTGATCTGCTCATACAACAAATTGGCTAAATCAAGTGTGATCCTTCAATATCTTCCCATTCTGCTAAGAATATGAGGTATTTACTTCACCCCCCCCCCACCTTAATTCTCATCAAATACAGTTTCCTAATGAAGATCTATTAATTTAAGCGCAGAAGTGTGAAATGCAGTTTTTCCTTTAATTAGGAAGGAAACCTTGAGACATGGTAAGGCTCACACGGCGCTCTGGACTGCAGCGTTCTCAAAACAGCTGAAGACTGAGCTCCCATTAACAGAGGACTGTAGTGTTTGTGTACATTCTGGGAAAGGGTGGGGGGCCATAATATGGGGAATTGAGGGGAAGTTGGAGGGGGGAGAGTGAGGGGTGTTGGCTGAAATTCAGCTACTGTGAAGAGATTGTGCCGATACGACACTCCTCAATAAGAGCAGAGCGGTGGCCTGTGGCACCGCCTAGCCATAAGCGTGACGAGAAAAGGAATCAGTCTGTGCGGTGCAGGCGGGAGCTCCAGCAGGGTGGGGCGGGATTCCTCCCAGGGACACGCTGTTGCCACGTTACTCTGCCCTTTTTAAGGAGTCTGCTATACTAGGAGCATGCCCCCCTAAACACACAGCAGCATTTTCTATCCTGTTTCTAACCCTAGCACTCCGCAATAATTCCTATGTATGCTAAACATCACACTACTACTTGTCCAGCTTCTCAAAGTGGTCCAAATATTTCCCACTCCGTTAGACTAGCTTAAACCAGGGGTAGACAATCGCTGTTCAAACCAAGGTGTGAGAACTCTTCCACTAGTCAGTCCTCCAATTAGTAATCTAATTAGGCAGATGCAGCGAAAACCCGCACACACAAGTGCCCTTTCTGGATAAGCCTGACTATTCCTGGTTTAAACAAACCGGAATCTCGTGCTAACAACTGCAACCTGTGCCTCAAAGCATTTGCTTCATGATCATCAGGCTGAAATGACACACTCGATGGCCTTGGGGAAAAGACAATGAGCCTTTTACCTCTGTAAGCATCTTGTAGGATTACATTCAAGTGACTCCCCACACATGAGACCTCTTCAGAAGGCATTGCAATGAAGAAATCCCAGCAGCCATATACCTAGCCGGTTCACAACACCTGACCCCAACACAACATAATGAGCCATGCTCACAATCACAGCTGTGCCACTGGGACTTCTATAACCCCAGTTTATATTGTCTGAATGGAACACCTTCATTAAACAAACAAGTGACTGTAACACAAGGCTCACAGCGCAGGGTATGAGGAGGTTCATTACAGTCTAAAGCATATACTAGGCAGTCAATCACACATCGACAGCAGGCAACATTCTGTGTTTTGTATACCTGCTGCATGGCAGTAAAGATGGGTCTGTGTGTTCTTGCCAAAAAAAGGGGCAACTCCCCACCTTCCCTTTTAATTCAGGTTTAGGTTAATTTAGGTTAATCTCCAAATAGGGCTGAACGATTTATCAATTTCAAATTGAAATCACGATTTGAAATGACGCAATTGGAAAATCGCAAAGGCTGCGACCTAGGATATGCATTATTCAGCACATCTGACCCAGGATTTAACACAGTCGTGAGAACAGTTTTACAAATTCATGCCATCCTCCTTGTGTGACAGTCAGTCTAACCAAACAGAAGTGCCGTGCTCCTCGTGTGCCAGTCACACTCACCAATCAGAAGTGGCCCAAAGTGACTGTGTATACACCCACAACACAGACATGAAAACCAAGGAAAACGTTACATTTGCAGTGCAGAAAACTACTGGTTCTGCTGCTGAGCCGTAAATGAATTACCTACCTATCTCATGGTCAGAGATCGTTTACAGAAAGGTCAGATTATTAGGGGTCGATGCAGCGTTAGCCACAAGACTCCTATTGGTTTTCTTATTGGAATCATTTTATTTTTATTACTCTATTTATCTTAACACAGTCACAGCTTTTGTGATAGTTGCTTTATGCATCATTGTTCTCTGCTAATTTGACCCTTGTGTATATGGGACTTTCCGGAAACACTTTACTATGGGTAAAAAAAAAAGTGGCTGAGCTCTGTTCGCAAATGCGACACTTAAAATGTGCCTGTAAAAATACAATCACTTCATCATGTTAGCTAGCGACCCGGGACATTTTTGGCAAATAAATGACTATAAAATTATTTTAAGCTGTTTTGCCTTAAATTTACAGTAAATTGGGCTGAAAAGAAAGTGGCATGATCTGGTAACAGCAATCACACAAAATCGTATGATTGGTAAAAAATTCAGATTGTTTAGAAACTGCTCTTAATGTACGTCATATAGTGAATACTGAACTGAGTTTAAAAAATAAAAAATAAAAACGCAATCGCAATTTCTGTCAGATAAATCACAATAAGATATTTTCTTAAAATCGTTCAGCCTCATCTCCAAATGTGATGAACAAAACCCATTAGGCAGACACACATCTCCAGCTTTTATGCAGACTTTTTCCTAAATTAAAAGTATGGTCATGTAACCCACATCCCATAGTTCACAAAGAATTACAATGGGGTTACCAATTAAACTGATTCACTTTCACATTCTTTAGAACCTTCATAGATGAAGCAGCATGACATTTCTGGATACCACCTGAAAATTACCTAGATTTATAAAATACAAATTAAACAACATAATAAAGCTTCCAATACATTACTCAGACCTCCATATAAAGATGCCTCCTTGTTCAACACTCATTTTTAATTCCTGCTGCATAAACACTTATACTTTGGCCGTATCGACAGTAAGTGATAGCCATCTCATCTTTTTTGTACATTTTTCCAATAGACAGATCTATGGAACTGTCATGCATCTTCCACCAGAAACTGCAATCATCTGAATATTGATAAAGCTTAAATATTGGCCAAGAAAGACATCTGATCGATGGTGATGTCTTGATTTTTAACAAATATTGATGTTAACTGATACATCTCTAAAGTTTGTTCAGTTTTTATAGCAACAATATAATAATAATAATAATAATAATAATAAAAATGAGGGAAATATAGTGCTTAAGAATCATGAGAGAAAATCACAATATTGAATCTGAGTGCTAAAAAAATAGATTTTTTTTTTTTACCCAGAATCATGCAGCCCTACTATACAGTCAGCAATGAACAGCATCATATTTAAAAGGTTAATAAGGTGCCACTGTATTACACTCAGGAGGATGGGGGGCAAGCTGCCCATTTTCACATCTATCACAGCTTGTAACAGTTAAAGGTTTCACCAGATCCTAGAATTGGAGAAAAACACCAGGGATTCCCAATAAAGACAACGAGGGTAAGACAACTGTCAACATCAGTGGGGAGGCAGTGCAGTCACCAAACCTGACAAGTTCTGTAAATATCCTAGTTATTTAAGGAACATGGTCTATGGTGTGGTCTGGGATGCAGTCAGTCAAAACAACGTCAAACTGCTTCTCCTTAACAGCTTAACTAGAATTATGTCCCACTGATAAATTTCACTCATTAACATAATTTGCTCCAGAAGTGCTCATGTATTGTGGTTAAATACTGACAGTGTCTCCATATCACAGGAGAAGCTTAAAGAGGGACTTTTAGCAGACGGACACTGGACTAATTGCATTATTGTTGAATGCAAGAGAAAGTCCACCCAATCCCTTCCCCTGCTTCTTTAGCAACCTACTTAATGCAAAACCGTGTGTGTAGCCTATGAAGAAACACCCCACTCCTTCAGCAAAAAAAAAAAAAAAAGACTGCAGAAACCACACAAAGATCCACTCATAATACATAGAACATACTCATAAGACATACATACTCAAATCTCAGGTGACTCGAGGGGTCTCGAATGCCAAGTGTCAAAGAAAGGTGCAAACTAGCAGGCAGTGGGGTCAGAATGCAGCAGGTTTCACCAGTACTTTCCCAAGCCGAAATACAGACAGCTGAAATGTAACCCGAAACAGTAAGATCACGGGGCAGCTTCCCAAAGCAGGAGACTTGGTGCAGATGCTATAGCCAAATGTCCATGGCCCCTAGCCATGAAAACACACATGACAAGTGTCTAGCCACGAAATAAGGAACACATATCCTCCTCATTTAATATGAGTCTCGTGCATTTATTCAAGATTACTTATTAATTGGGGGTTTGGGTCTTCTTTTTAAATTACAAACAATCCCACATGGACCAACCTTTAAGAGACATATCAGTCAGGTCAGGTCAGGATAGGTTAGGTTGGGAAGTATGTACTGGTACAGCGCTTTGCTGCACCCACCACACAATAAACCTTGTGACCCCAGTTAGCAATGCCCCAGACCGACACAGGGTCCAGTCCCATCCTCCAGGAATGGCTGTCTATCTGCCACAGTCAGGTGTTATATGGGCGTCCCCTTAGGTTGGTCCAGCCACTGGGGCGCTTAGCAATGAGGATCCTGTGAGCCAGATCACCCTCAGGGAATCACACAACATGGCTATGGTGTATAACTGATGCTCCCTCACAGTGCAGGTAATGCACCTTATTGGGGACTCCCTGAGCAACTGCTTGTTCAACACAAAGGATTCTCTGAAGAGACACAGTACCAAAGGAGTCCAAGTCTTCATCAGTGGATAGCGTCCATGACTTGCACCCGTAAGCCAAAACAGGGAGCACCAGGACTCTAAACGTGTGGACCTTCAGGTAGATCAACAGTTACACAATATGCAACTTATAAACAAATTTCCCTACTCAACATATATATCCGGGCAGGGGAACGCTGCTGCAGGTCAGCTCCCCCCTCCATTCAGGACATTTACATCAGGAGATGTAAGACCAGGGCAGCTAAGATTATTAAGGACTTGTATCACCCCAATAACAGACTGGTTTGTTTCTGCATTCAGGCCGAAGGTTCTGTGTCATTATGGCCAAGACTGAGAGATTCAGGAGGAGTTGCTATCCACAGGTCATTCGACTACTCAACCAGGATATGCCACTCTCCCGGTCATAGGACTATCAGTTATCAGTTCACCCATACACTGCTGTGCTTACACTGCAACATTGCACTTTAAACCGACCTATAAGCATTTCTTGCACAGCATTTCATCCTGTAAATTGTAAATATACTCTTGCAAATTCATAGTTTATTATTAGGGCTGTCAAAATTGACGCGTTAACGCGGATTAATCCAGCGTTGTGATTAATCTGATTAAATATATTAA
>JAODKM010000037.1:11147827-11172367 GCA_026780845.1 Petrocephalus sullivani | reverse complement strand
TCTGCTTCTTTTTTTTTGCTCTGCCCGTACCCACGCGAGGGCGGCGCAGGCGGAGTGGCGGGGGGGGGGGGGGGGTGGGGGCGGGGGGGGGGGCGGGTGTGGTGTGGGTGGTGGGGGGGGGGGGGGGGGGGGCATAAAGAATATTTTATGGGGCTACGGAATTATCTGAAATCTGACTTGACGCAAAGTCAGATATCCTTAGATATCAACCTTCCTTATTTTTCTTATTTTCTGCCCATACCTAAAGACTAAAAGACTAAAGCAGGTTTGCGTGTTCTGTTCACACATTCGCCTCAGAAATGGCCAGCTTACGTTAACAATCAGGAAGACTGAGGTATACGGAATGGGACGAGGACAGTGTGTTACAGTGACTCTTTATTATGCTGCTGTATTGGTGTGTTATCAGTGAATCGGTCATGCAGATGTCAGTCAGCTTCATTGGACTAACAGCCTCAACACACCTTCCAGTGAGTCAGAGATAAGCTGCATTTCTGTCAATACTGTTCTCTAAAATCCAGAAATGGGTGCAGCACAGCTTCCCGGGACCGAGGGGGAGCATTATGGGGGAGAGACAAATTGCTGAAGTTCTCTAACCCTGGCCCTAGGGCCACCCTTCCTGCCCAGTTCCACAAAAGCACATCCATGAGATACACAAAGAGACCGGGATGCTTTCGGGTCACATCCAGGGTTGTTCCCCCTCTGTAGGAGAGGCGTTGGGGCTCTGTCTTACTGACTTTAATTGCTTTATAAAAATACCAGCTGTTGAAATAAAGCACCAAAAGCCACAGCAGTACTAGAGGGGTACTTCAGATTATTTATTAGACAACACAAAAAAATGTTCTAGAGTAAAACCATAGGCTGTAAACGAAGGGTTAACCATTCTGCATGGAATCTGCAATGTTATAAAGTTAATCATGTCTGTACATCGGACAATATTTCTTTGAACTACAGGCTGAGCTGTTCCTGTTTTGTCAGGTGTTGGACTTTTCTGCACATGCTTTAAAGACGCACTCCCTGCAATCCTGAGGCTTTATGTGTTTGAGTCGCCCCATCCTCGTGTCCTCGGGCCAGACTTACGCCCCTGGCTGACTGGTGCCGAGTGTGCATGTGCTTCAGGGTGGTGTCACGCGCAGATACCGGAGTCCTGCTCAGTGTGCCATGGCACCCGGCGCTGATGTTTAGAGGCTGTCTAACAGTGTCACGGCGGGGGTAGTCCGAGGGGTCCCGACCCGGACGCCCAGCAGCTGGCTGTGACCCCCTGCTGTATCTGGGTCAGCAGCACCAGCCATCTCTTAGCCATGTTTCAGCACCTTGGCTCTAGACTGCTTACTGGTAAAAATGTCTGACAGTACAGTAACAGTCTACAGTCATGGCTACTGACGCCTGGCTACGGTCCACCGGTGCACAGCGACAGGAAGCGCTCCAGTACCCCACCCCCCCAGCTCCTCCCAGGAAGCAGCACAGCAGGTTTGGAGCCCATGGTCACTCCTGACTTGCCTGACCCTGTTCTAGCAGAGAATGGTCTGACACGTTGCACGGTTCCCATGGCGACAGCAAACTTCCTGACCTTCACTGTGGGTGCCTGTGTGTCTCAGAAGCAGCCTGTGCCTGTGTAGTTGTATAAGTTAATGTAGACCTTTGTAAAGGCTTGCCAAGGCACTTGAGGCACTTTAGGGCACGGGTTTGCCCGGGCTGGAGCACAGGGGCCTCACCCACCCTTCACCCCTGGTCAGTAATTTTAAAAGAATGGGTTACTGACAATTCGAATAACCCAGGGGCACCCTAAAAATCCATCAGGATATGCCCCTGACACTCTCCTTAAACACTTGTCTGTGTGCATGCATGCTAATGGGATGACATGTCTATTTGTGAATTTACAGTTTGTGCACATGTACAGCTTTTGTTTCCATGTGCCCGCATATATCTGTATATACTGTATGTGTGCAGTTCTGCATGTAAGGCTTGAAATCTCTGTGAGTGCGGGTAGTTTTCTGTGTGTCAGTGTGTGTCTGTTCCTATGTGTAGTCAGGTGGCCTGAAGCCCTTGCAGCAGATATCTGTGACGTTTCGACCATAAACCAATGCGATCGCACCGTCTCCAGTTTCCAGGGCGATTCCCGCACCACTCCTCTACTTGCTCTGCTGTTTCCATGGTTACCGTGGCTTTAGATTGTTACTGTAGCAACAGCACCATGGTAACAGTCTACAGCCATGGTCGCCAGGGGGCAGAAACCACCCCAATTCCGGAATGCGGTGGACAGCAGAGGGTTATTGACAACAGAATACCTGTGGACCGCCATGTATACTGAGAATCAGTCAGTTAGTGACAGCAAGGGCACCATTAACCGTGTGAAAAGCAGAAATGCAGAGCCGTGGAACAGTGCAACTCTCTTCTCATTCTCCCCATGTCACTGTCTATCTCACTCTGTCTGTACACCATCTCCTCTCCACATCTGCTTGTGAACTTCTTTACCTAGCCTGACTGCTCAGCGACAGCGATGGAAAGCAGACTACAGATGGACTCTGGCACAGACGGACAGCATGGCAGAGCTAGTTCCGTGCCGTGAAAATCGCTGTTGGTCAATTCCCATTAAGGCTTCTGCTTACTCATAACCATAACACGCTTTAAAGGTCAGCTACTCCAAACTTAAACTGCAAACTTTAAACTGTTGTCATGCTGGTAGCATGAATCACGGCCCTGTGGGAGGAGAGAGACCCCGGGCCGCTGCATAATTTCGTTAGAGGCAGTGAGATTTCTGTGGTACCCCATACAAGTGCAGGGGGTAGGTAACTGTGATACACACAAGAAAATGTAGCCCACAGGATGAGAACAGAAGACATGAATACTGACTTATGTCAGAGGATAATGGAGATATGCAGGTGGGCATGTTGGGTAAAAGACCTGAGAAAACTAACTGCCTGTAGATGGAGGCATTTGGGTTCACCTAGTAGCCCTTAGAGGAGCAGAATCACTTTCTGTCTTTATAAGAACCTGAAGCAAACATTACAGCTCTGACTGCTTTAAGCTGACCAGCCACAGGACCACCCAGGGTATGCCTCGCTGAACACAGGCATTAGCCTTAGAGGACGAGATGTTATCACCTTATTAATCCCATAGGGTTATGAATTACGTCACTCCACCGGGGTCGTTACGGCGAGCGGCTTTGCGCCTGCGCAGTTAATACCGCAGTTCAGTGACGGAAAGCCTGCAGACTTTCCTGGGGGCGCCGTGGCCATGGGAGGGATCGGTGTAACGTCACGTAGAGAGTTCGTCCGCTGCCTGTAGCGCACTCAAGTACGGGGGTCGACTGAGCTTTCTGAAATGCAAGCAGGCAGCGCTTTACAGATACTGAATATCTGTGCAAGAAAAATAGCTGATATAATTGAAACAATGGCTGGGTAAGCTGACTAAAAATGATCTGCACTAAACCATCTATCACATGTCGTACGACACGCATCCGTATTTAATTAAAATCCGTCCAAAATCAAATTTTCCTGTACATGAATGTCCAGAGGCATGACTTTCTGGTATATGCGTCTGCCTATCGTTTTATCTTTTAAGGTTTTGATGTTTTAAAGTATGTATGAATTTTATATTAAAATATAAATGAGCAGGGGAGATTGTACACATGTCTTAGCATTTTCGCTCCTTATTTATTGATCGACGTTTTCTCGGTCGGTAACCCTGCATTTCGCTTCTGACGTCTCTTACACGTTCGCGCCATCTAGAGGTACAGAGCCGCTACTGCGGAGGAGTCACGCCCGCAAACGGGAGCGCTTGTGAAGCAAACCCTAAGTTAGTGGTGGACCACCGCTCCATCGCGATCGACAGGTCGATCTTTCAGACATTCCCAGTCGAAAGGATGATTAAATCCCCATCCTGGTTGACAACTTCCCAGACTCTTTATTTTTTTTGTAAAACTAGCTCTCACTGTAAAAATGTATATTCTCATTTTCCGCCAAAAAATAGATTAATGAATTATCGTGCGGAACTGTGTTCGGTTTCTAGCATGACATTATATGACAAATGTACATATTTGTTTGCAGGTGTAACAATGGCTGAGTTATGGAGTTTGGTGATACATCTCTGCCAAGTTTTGACCCAGAACTCTACCGTGAAACAATGTAACCGTACAATTGTTAAATACAATAAATATTTGAATGAAAATACATATAACAATAACACAGTTTCTTTCTGTTTTTTGTGTAGTAACTGTTAACCATATGGCTTAAAATGCAAAGGTGCCCTTATATAGCAATGTATATTGGCTTGTGTCAGTGTGTATTGTATTAAAATTCATTCTCAACAAACAAATGCATGGGTGACCCACAGGAGTGAGATAAGAATAGAAGGATGTTTTTAATGAAGAAATATATTATGTAGCTGGGTCCTGAACTCATGACCTTGCTCCATTCTTAACTCTTGGCCTACCACTCTTGCTGAAATGAGAGAACACGCACAGACACAGATGTAGAGACTGCAGAGGTGTAGATACAGATAGAGAGACTGCACAGAAGAGTCAGCCCAGACAGAGACAGAAAGACCACAGAGGGCCCCTGACAGAGAGACCACATTTAGCCCCAGACAGAGGTAGAGAGACTACATAGGAACCCAGAAAAAGGCAGAGAGACCACACAGAGGTCAAGACAGAGAGACCACACAGGGGCCCAGGCAGAGGCAGAGAGACCATATAATGGCCCAGATAGAGGCAGAGAGACCACATAGGGACCCTGACAAAGGTAGAGAGACCACACAGAGGCCCAGACAGAAGCAGAAAGACCACACTGAAGCCAGATAGAGGCAGAGGGACCACACAGAAGTATGACAGCAAAATAATAATCTTCTTGAGCTCCTGAGAGAAAAACAGAGACCTGTTGCCCTGCACTGTAAGAGCCCATGCGCTGACACAGAGTACAATCAGCACATAAACTCTTACTGTTCTGGGCAGAAGGCAGCTTATGTGTGTGGGGGAGGGTGGGCTGGACATAGCTGAACCCACACAGGTTGTCCCAGCATCACGCCCTGTCTCTCCAGACCAAGTGTTTGTGTCTGTGGGGGAAACAGAGCAGGGCAGAATTAGGGGTTTTATGGTTTCAGTAGAAGCTGTTTACAAGGCTCATCAAACATCACAGCGCTTTCAGAAGAGGGAAAAAGCCACCATCCAGGCAGCAGAGCTGTGGCTTAGACCAACCCCATAAATCAAAACAGGAGGGCCGTTTCGGGCACGTTTTCCGGGTAAAGGCGTCAGCAGATCACCCTATGGCTTCCACCCCGATGACTAACCCGTATTGCGGTCGTTTGAGGCATGTCCCAGGCCTGCCAAAAATGCAGTCCACCCCTGATGGAGAATGTGAGGTCACCCACATCTGCCCCCCCACGACCCCCAGATCACAGTGAGGGAGAGACAGCGGACTGATGAAGATAAAAGATTTTTAAGCAACAAATAAAACTGTAGGTAGGTAAAATGAAAATAAAGGAAGGGAAGAGATGCCTCTGGCTGGCCGATGGACGGGGGAAGGAGAGCAGGGGACGAGCAGGGGACTTTCTGTGGCTACAAGTGCAGGACACTTTGTCCACATAAACAGGAAGTGCCGTTTAAGAAGGAGGGAATGTAACAGAACTCCCTCTCACAGGCCCCGGGCGGCATGGCAGCATGCAGACTTTAATGCTAAAAGCACCCAGTAAAATCCAGCCAAATTAAACAGTTTCTGATACAAAGAGTGAAAAGTGGTACAAATAATACAAGAAGCATGGCACGTCGGCAGATTTTCCCTTTCTGCTCCCGGCCTCGCCTCTCTTTTCATCCCTTTTCTGCCACTCCCTCCATCGCCTGTCCTCCACATTTGCCTTTCCCTCCCACAGTCCCCATCTGTGTTTGTAAACACAGTGCGTGTGTTAGACACTGACGTCAAAGCAGCCTGCTGTTATTCGGCCATTCGGAATAATGTAATAATAAATCCTCTCCCCTGAAGCCACACCCACTCCCAGCACTCCAGCCCCCATTCTCCCATGGCCCCGCCCAAATCCCAAGTCCCGCCTCCCCATTGGTCCTGCATCTGATTGGACATCGCTGCCTTTCCAACAGTGCTGTGAGTGCCAGACTGGCAATGCATTTGTTATTAAGAACAGTGCATCAACTGCATACATTTACAAGCACAGTTAAAGTAAAATGAGGTGTTACACAGACAGATTGCACTAGCGAATTTGGCACTCTGAAATACACTATATTTACTCCTAAAATGTATATTTTATTTACTTAAAATAATTAGAGGCATATTTCAAATACGTCATTAATTCATCAAATACATGTTTATAAAAGGGCAGACATAATAATAACAATAATAACATATTGTTAAGGCAACAAGTTTTGAACTGTAATTCAATATAGAAAGTATTATTACAGACACGTCCATCATAATACCATACAGTATTTCTCCAGCTTGGTTAATATTTCTTGAACTTGGGATTTAATATTTTCCCCGTATATAAGGAAAAGACTGCATCTACCTGAAACAAGTTGCCCTGGACAGTTTGCGACGTCACACTGACACCCCCGGCTGCTCCCCGGAAAGAGAACAGGAGACAAGTTGAAAAGCTGGAAGTTTTCCCCTGCAAACAGGCACTGTGATTTAGCCGGTCGCTTGTAAACATCAGGTCAAAGCAGCATCAGGATAAAGCTTGCACTGGAGCACCTACATCTAGGGACACTAAAGTACAGTGTATGTGAATCCCACCTATACGCAGATATCTCTCCTCGCTTCCTCCCACCTGGGCTTGGCCGACGTTCCTTCCCAGCTCACTCCTCAGAAGTGCTGGATGGCTTCTCGGTACTCTCCAGAGTTTCTGCTTTGACCAGCTCCTTTAGCTTTACATCGTGTTCAGCGGGACAGGGGGGCAAACACCCCCCCCAGAACTGTCACTCTCCCAGAACACCACGACCTCTGACTTCTGCCCTGAAGTGAACAGGTCCCCGTGTGCTACATCACAGGCTCCTCACGACAACAGAGAGCAGACGGATCTCCCGATAGCAGCCTGTGCCGTGCACCCTGACACGGGTGCGCCGCTGACCTCTGGAACGAAATCATCTGTAGCCCCGCAAAACGAAACGAGCAGGGAACCGGATCGGCCGTGCCAGACAAGCAGATGGACAGAGGGTCGCACCCTCGCCTGGCGTAATTACACACCCACACGCACACGCAGCAACTCTGACCCCCCAAACTGCAGCCGGCTCAAGCATTTAGATTAGTCCCATCCAAAAACATTACTGTTTGAAGGTCCAAGAAACAGCTAAACAATTAAAAAGAGGGACAAAAACAGCAGAAGAATATAAAAAGGTTGCTGAATAAATAAGAATAAAGGATCCAACTTGGACCGTTGGGCTGCTTGGACCCATGAAAACAGGAAAGAAAATGATCCCCAAAGGAATGGTGTCAGTGTCAGGGTCCAACAGCAATGTCCATAAGAGCAGTGAGCAGAGATGTGCTGTCGGCCAGCCGGCTCTTATACCGGCAGCCTGCAGCTCTTCTCCTCTGTGAGCCTCTAGTACAGCCTGGGCCCCTGGAGTCAAAACACAGCCTTCCAAATAAACCCCCCCCACCACATGCCCCACGACACACTCCCCGAACCCTCCTCTGTCCAGCGTTGCACAATTTTCCCTCGTCGCCCTCCGCTTCCCTCCAACCTTGATGTCGTTGCGCAACGCGGATTCTCACAAAGCCGAAAGACGAAGGAGAGGGAAAAACAGAACGAATTCCAGAGTCCTGGAGTCACGGCTGCACTTTCTTTAAATAAAAAAAAAGTGAAATATCTGGATACACTATTTCCCCCCTCTGCCCCCCCCCCAAGTGCCTTCATTATAGAAACCATGTGTGAGTGTGGAGTTCACACCCCACCCACAGTGAAGTGTGTGGTGGACAGTGGGACAGAGGGGGACCGGGGGCAGATGGGTAGGTAGGGAGAGGGAAGGGTCACGCTGGAGAGAGAAGGAGGGAGAGAGAGGCTCGGAGAGGGAGAGAGAATGAGGGGGCGGCAGAGAGCGGAGGTGGAGAAACGTCGAGGTGGAGAAGATTCCGCCAGACTGTGCTCAAAATGTCAGAACTCCGGATTTAAAGCAAGCCAGGTGGGGAGAAGGGAGAATTTGGAGAGAGCAGAGAAAAGGGGGCCGCCGTCTCCCAGAAAAATAAACAGGCTGTCGGCTACGAAACGCACGGCCCGCCTCTCCTCACTCAGGAAGGAGAGGCACGCAGAAGGCAGCAGCGTGCGGGATGCGGGGGACGCAGACACCCAGATGCAGGCAGACCATTAGAACTCAGAATGACTCCCCAGCTGGCAGGTGTTCTGTCTGAGGCCTTGCTGAGCGATACCCGCCAGGCTGTGAGTTCTAATCCCAGCAGCTGCTGCCTTGTCAAACTCAACTGCAATCACTACGCTGAGATATAAAAATTAGGAGCCATGTACTATATTCTGGGGAACTTGTTACCGTTTTTAACACATTCAGCATAAATCTTTGCGAAGGAGAAATCTGAGATAATCATAAGTGAGTAGATTTCAGGCTTAAGTGTCAGCGAACGTGAAAAACTGACAGATAGCTCCTACTGCGTGCAATATGACACCAAACTTGCAGACAGAGGCGAATAGTTCTTGCGAATTATGATGTTCGCACCAGTCCCCTGCAGGCCAGCCGGCCGCTCGTGTGGCGAGGCCCTGGATTTTTCTCCGCTTTTGTGAATGAAAGCCAACACAGAGCGGAAATCCCTGCGCGGGTGAGTCACTGTTTTCGCTGGAATGGAGATCTTCATAGAACCTTCTGGAAGGACCTGGGGTGCGGGTGCCCGTACAGGCCGGAGCTTGGGTGAAGGCCAGTGGGTTCCGGTCAATTCCTTATAGCACGAGTACTTAGTTATTTTTCCCTGAGGTCCAGATTTGATCAGGCATACAAAGCCAAGCCACCGTCCGGGAATGTGTGTGTGTGTGTGTGTGTGTGTGTGTGTGTGTGTGTGTGTGTGGGGGGGGGGTTCCCCTCAGTAGATTTTGCCCACCAGGGGGGTGGGGGATGTACTCAGTCGCAAGGTCCCAATTACAATGTGTTTCGGTCCAGATGCAGACCACAGTCCACCATTTGAGTGCCACTGTCATATAGTGATTTTAACCTGAAAATTAAAATGTGCAATTGGCCACAGGGAACGTTCAAGGAACATTCAGGTTCAGGTTCTAGGTGTCGGTCGCTTCCCCATGAGGTTCTGAAACAAATGCACCTGGAGAAACGGCAGAGGTGCTAATTACTCATGTTTACTCCAAAGAAAAGATCATTCTGGATAAAAAGGGAAGACGAGCTTACTGTGTGATCACAGCAAAACCAAGGCTCAGCAGGCAAGGCATTGGGATCACAGCCCAGACGTCACAGGTTCACATTTTTTTGGGTGAAAGCATAAGATAAATATGTAACGTAAAGTATGCTACATATATGTTGGCCTGCCCAACTTCTGATATCAGGAAACTCTCATTTATAACCCTCATAAGGTTATAAATGCGTCCTGTGCCTTGTCTCTGACAAGCCCAGCGTTTTGGGTAGGGGCACTTACTCTCACTTACTTTTGTACGGGGTACAAAATCACAAGCCTTCTGTCAGAAATGAGTGAGGTCTTCCACAACACGCTGACGGTATGGTCAAAAGCAAGCAGAAATCTGGATCATTCAGAGACATTTTATTCATAGCTACAGGTCCAATTTGCATCTGAAGGGGAGCACAGATGAAGCTCGCTGCCAGTCGGCCTCTGTGGGACTAAAGTACTAAAGTACCAGGGTGGACATGAGAGCCCCAAGCATGCACAGAAGGAAAAGGCGAGTGCCAAGAGCGGCCAGAATGCCACCCCTGAATCCCTCTGATGTGGGATCACCAGGGTTCAGGAACTGTGCATCTGATCAAGGAGAACCTGGGGGGGTGCATAAAGTCCACTGGTCTGTTTGCTTTTGAAAACTCAGATATAACCTTCTTGTAAAAAAACCACAGATATGACTCAGACTTTTATTAATAAAGCTGTATTGGTTTGCATTAAACACTTAATGGGTATTTAATCCGCGATGCTTCATCACAGCATTCTTGATCATGTCCCACATGTTTCCCAGGTCCCCGTCATGACAAAGAGAGAAGACGGAGCAGCACTGACAGGGTGGCAGGGAGTTTTTGGGTGAAGTTTGCCGACCAGGTGGCATTTGGGGGTTTTCTGAAAGCACTGGTGGGTCTTTGAGGCTGAATGACCTTTAACCCCTTTCCGTAATGAGGCTGTGGCCAGTGGTGACGCACTTTGGTGGGACAGGAAGAAGGACAGGGGAACGGGAGCCCTCCCCCACACACACAAGTATCCATTTACCATGTCCCAAGACATAGAAAGAAAGTAAAAAGCCAGTAGCAGAGGAAATAGGGCGACCAAAACATTTGTAGGAAGGAGGGAACGGAAGGGGGCACCAGTTACTGAGATATGAGACAGAGGGGGGGCTGAAATTGTCACAGTCCCAACACATCTGGAAGTAATCCGGAATGTAGTACTCAAACACGCACACGCACACACACACACACACACACACACACCCTGACACGCGCGTACTGAGCACATGCCGTTCCCGCCTTGCGCACACACACAACCTCACTGCCATACAAAAACAAAACGAGACAGTGCCAGCAGACCTCATCCTCAAGCCAGCACTACTATTGCATCTCTTCTGGTGCCCCTTGTGGTCAGTGCTGGTATTAGAGCTGCTGCTATTAATTAATTAAATCTTCAGATGGCAACAAAATCATACATTTAAAAAAAGTGGATAAATAAAACAGTGATTTCTCTAGCTATGAAACTTACCTGGCCTATATCTCAACCAGACAGCCTGATATAATTAATCTGCTGTTGAACAAGCCCTTGATTAGCTGAGTCAGGTTAGTGATGCATCCAGATGTTAGAGAGCAACAAAATTGAGGTTTAATGCTTTGAAATCAAAGAGGTGACATGCGAAGCGTTCCCATATGCCATACATTTTTGTTGATACAATTACATTTTGGGACACAATTACAAAACTAAGGAAAATAATAGATGACAAACACCAACACATGTTATGTATCAGCAATGCATGACTTGACTGCATTTCAGCACAAAACCACTGGATCAGTGGTAAACCAGTGAATTTCAGTACAATGTTACTAACATTTCCCATGGTAGCATTTTAACATTTTAGAACATCCCTATGGCATTTCAAAACCACCATTGCATTACAGCTCCCTACCATTTCAGTACATTGGCTAAATTTCAGCACCACTACTGAATTTCAGTACTACTGCAAATTAGTTCAATACAACTGCTACATTTCAGCACCACTACTGAATTTCAGTACTACTGCAAATTAGTTCAATACAACTGCTACATTTCAGCACCATTAGTGCATTTCAGCACAGCTCCATAACATATCAGTAAAACAGTTACATTTAAGCACTTAGTGCATTTCATACAACTCCATATCATATCAATACAACACTACTGCATTTCAGTAGCACCGTCATGTTTACAAAACTATGAGGCCCAGATACAGATGTGCTTCTGCTGTGTAGCTCAACAGCTCTCACGCGTCAGTCAATATCTGTTAAACCAACCGCATTACGTGTCAGTGAGTGCTGAAATGACCAGCTTGCCTGAAATGCTTCTGAAGACATTCAGTGTTCAGAAGAAGATCAGTCATTCAGAAAATTATATTTCCCTCCACAATTTGTAACAAATAATGTGCATTTATGGAAAGGTGTTCTCACAAAGCCAAGCAGAACTGAAAACACTCTATGTAAAGAAGAGCCAAGTGACCAAGTACATCATCATCCTCCTCATCCTCTCACTCTATCCAGGACTGCTTACAGTGAGCCAGAGAGCTATTGGACCAAGCTAAAGCAGCAAACCACTGACAATCCTTCTATAACTACCCACTAGCAATCAAGGGCAGAGTGACTTTAGCTCCAGAGGGAGCCGTGTGAGAAGCCCGTTATGGCCGGAACTCTACGATAACGCATTTCTCAGCTCAAACTGAGAGCCAAAAGACACAGAACGGAAGTACACAATGCCTGAAAAAAACACTAAGATAAACGGCAAATGTCTTCTTAAATTCATTTCATATAGCACCTTTACTCAAACAATTTTCCCCCGAAGAATTTAAACAGCCTTGTTTATGATTGTAACTGTAACAGACTTACTATATACAGGTGGTCAGGCTCACACATGAAACACTACTGATCACACTGCTGACTATTTTCATAGCGTATTAATCGGAAAGGGGGGTGCCCACCTACACTACCAGTTTAGACAGGTTAATTTGTACTATTCTCTTTTTGTAACATATATGGAGTTATGTTAAAAAAGTATAAACAGTAAAACTAATTTGTTGTGGGAGGGGCAGCTCTGTGGATTGGGACTCAGATGGTTGCCAGTCCAAGTCTGTGAAATTGTGATCTTCAGCAAGGCTCTTAACCCCAATTGCTGCAAGAACTGGCTGACCCTACTGTCTCCTTTACACCAGTCACATGAGGCGGCCTCCTGGGATGCTTTTCCATCTGTCCTGAAGGAGGACCCACATATATGCTGAGCTCTCATTGGCCACTTTCCCAGCTGACCCGAAGGAGGACCCACATATATGCTGAGCTCTCATTGGCCACTTTTCCAGCTGACCTGAAGGAGGACCCACATATATGCTGAGCTCTCATTGGCCACTTTCCCAGCTGTCCTGAAGGAGGTTCCACATATATGCTGAACTCTCATTGGCTGCTTTTCCTTCACTCGCTGGTCAAACTCTTCCAAGACCATTTCTACAGAGACCAGGTCATGGGGTGCGCAGACTATCACTCTCCTTTGTAGACATCTTGGCATGTCGAAAATTTTGACCAGCACTGTATGAGCAATATGTGAAATACTGCACCAAGTAATACAATTGCATAAAGATACAGGTGTTGCTTCCGATATCTTTCATTTTGATCTTCAGATCCCATCCTCCCCTCCATTTTTGTTTCCCCTTTATCTATTTTATCTTTCTCACTGTATTCATGGAGCGGTGCATCTTTGGTAAATACCTCAAACAGAGGATCCCCCAAAGCAAACTGGGGAGGCAGCACTTCCTGTAAGGATTAAAGGGTGACACGGTGCTTAGGTAAGTCACCACAGGGTGCACGTACTTCCCCTCACCCTCCAAATATTTATTCTCTAAGCTGTAAGTGAGTGTGGATTTCAGCGCCATGCAGGGTGTATTCTGCCCGATGCATCCTGGGAGGAACACCACGCCTCCCGGGACCCTCTACTGGATAAGTGGTTATGGAGCTCAGATCTAATGCCACCAATCACTGTCCTCACTAATATGTGTAGAACAGCTCACTGCTTCTTGCCTATTAGCCTAATCCCTTCTACATTTGGGTCCACAGTTTTTAGAAAAACCTCATTAATGAGTACATGTAACCCCCCCGTTTACAGTAATGCTGCCAGCCACACATAAAGATATCTTAACTATAATCACCGAAAAGGATGTCCAATGGTCTCCTTCACAAGGTGGGGGTGGGTCCTCAGCTTCTTTCAGTTGTCCAGTAAATTGCCTGAGACAAAACCCTTGGAGTGGGCAGCCTCTCTCCGGCACTGCAGGAGGTGTATCTTGGGAAATGGGGAAGCGGAGGATTGTGGGATTGTGCTTATTAAGGCCACAAAAGGTGACAGGGAGGGTAGGTAATACTGTCAGGCTTTAAACTGAAAGCGAATACAACTGAATTTATGGACAGTCCATGAAATGTCTGGGTCCTTCAGGGATGCTGTGAGCAAAAAAAAAAATATATATATTGAAGTTATTGAACGGGTAATCGGCAGCTGCATCGCATCGCCAGTTTTATGACTGCAGTTGAAAAGAATCATAATCACTCAGCAAAGCTAATAACATAAGTACTTACACACATTTACATCGGCGGGGGTTTTTTAGAGACCACGATCTGCCAGTCAATTATTCGGAAATTAGGTAACGACAGAAAGACGCCAAGAAAATGAGGTTAACATGTCAGAGCACTTCATTAATAAAATACAAAATGTGAACGCTGATGGTTTATAGTCTCCAATAAGGGAAACTAAAAATGTTATAGACAAAGAATGCTGCATACTGAATCAAGCCTGCCGATACATCACCGCATCCAGCGTGCATCCCAGACTGGTCCCCACCGCATCCAGCGTGCATCCCAGACTGGTCCCCACCGCATCCAGGCCCCTGCAGGACCCTGACCAGGATAAGTGGTTTATTGGATTAATTCCATTACATTTAAATCTTTGTAGTAACTATATTCTATTTCACCCTTTGCCTTGGGGCAAATCTGTTGTGAAAGGCACTATATAAAAATAAATTGAACTGAATTATTCATGGATGGTGGCTCATTTGCTAGCGATATTGACTCTCATCTTCAGAGGTCAGGATTCAAATACCGCTTCTGCTGTTTGGATGCAGCATTCTACTTTAAAAAATAAATACAATGTAAATCACATCAAGCCTCACAGACGAGGCCGAGCTGACGGCATTCCAGTTCCCAGTCTAGAAGGTGATAGAAAAAAAAATCACTCAAGATCCCTACAAAGCACAAGACTACATCTTCACACAGGCCCCACTCAGTCCCAAAAGGACTGAAGGTAATTCAGTGCCAAGGAGGCCTTCAGTTTAATACAGCAGAGGATACCGGCAAAGTGACCATTTCACCGACTTTTCTTGAGCAAGTTCAAAGCCGGGTCGTTTTTTTATTCCATTCCGTGTTAGGAATGTTGTAACCACACAAGGACAAAGATGTTGAACCTGATAACAAAATTCGTTCAACAAATGCAAAGGGCCCAGGACAATATTAGGATTTCACCACTGGGGAAGCCCAGCTACTTTCTATGTGAGGGAATGCGGGATGCCAACCTATGGACTTATCACTACATTTTTCATGGGGGCCCCTAAATAGTGTCTAGAATCCCCAATGATGTCCAGTTTTATTTGTGATATCTTGTGATATCCCCCCCACCCCCATCACTTTTACTCAGTTAAAAGTCTAATTTTGTCAGAGAGAAGACAAAAAATGTGTTTGTTCCACGAACCATCAGATCTCGGCATTCTTTTGCAGCTCCACAATGCAGGGCCAGAACCGCTCCGGTTAAATCCGCGGAAGGACGCGTAATGAGCACGGGACAGAGCCCGGCAGCACGCCTCGGTTTATGTCCCTTTTAACATGATATTAGTTTTATTACCATTTTAATACAGTCACGGTACAGCCCTGCTCAGGGCAAGCTCGACAATTTATTTATGTATGACGCACACAAAGAATATCCATGCTCAGCTGTGTAAAAAAATACTTTAGGGTCACAGTCATACCACTCTGTCACAAAAAGCACCGTCTTTACTGATCCCAACGTCTTTACTGATAATTTCACAGGAAAAACCTATTAGAAAACTGTGACAGTAGGTTCGCAAAACGAAGACCCCCATATTTAAATACACTGCTTGTAAATATATACAGGGGTGGCACCACACAGGTTTGAGATTAGAACCAGCAGCCTTTCAGAAGCACGATTCCCTAACCATTACGCCACCACTGCCCTCATATTGTGCAGGTCAGCCTGATGCCAACAAAACAGCTCTAACCTGTTGAGCCATGGCCTCCAAAAGACCTTTGAAGGTGTCCTGTGGTATCTGGCACCAAGACGTTAGCAGCTGGTCTTTTAAGTCCTGTAAGTTGCAAAGTGGGGCCTCCATGGATCGGACATGTTTGTCCAGCACGTCCCACAGATGCTCAATCAGACGGAGATCTGGAGAATTTGGAGGCCAAGTCAACTGTCCTGTGGGATCAGACCAGGTGGGCTAGCCTCACTCATCATGCTCATCAGTGAGCCTTGGGTAGAGTATGATTTAGTTTAGTTACAACTTTAGTTGATTCATAATATAGTAAATTTGTTTATTTTGGGACAACTTGTAGAGGCTGCCAGTAGGTGGCAATGTTGGTGATGTCCGATGTCAGGAATTGTGAGGAAGTTTTATCATTTGCATGCCTAAGATTGGAGTGACAATGTTCATAGCGTAGTACAATTGTTGATAAAATATTAAACACAAAGATATCAGTTCCATCATTCTTTTAATAACAACAAGCTGCACAGTGTTATTGACAACAGCGTATCATGTTCCCATCTGCTAAGATGATAATGCTCTCATAAACGCTGCTAAATAAACTGTGGTTTTGTGAACATCAGGACAGGCACATGCCTTCCCTGACCGCCCCACTCATCAGATCTAAACATCAGGAGCTTTTATGGGCCGTTCTGGAGTACAGAGTGTAAAGAACATTCTCAACCCCTTCATCCCTCAAAGAACCATCGCTGACTTTTCTGTTTGAAGGATGATTAAATAGGCCACCACACTGACTTCAGGACTGTTGTATCAGCATTCCATGAAGAACCAAAGCTGCTCTGGATGGTGGCCCAGCTCCTTATTAGAAGCTTTTTAGATTCTCAGCTTTCCTTGCTTGATCCGCATGCCTATGATCTCTTATAAGAAAATGATGTAGTCTTTCCTCACATTCCTGAAGGCCCTCAGCTCATTAGCATGCCGCCCAATCCTGCTGCAGGGTTAGAAATGATAAAATGATCCACAGTTAGGTCCATAAGTGTCTGGACAGTGACACAAATGTCACGATTTCTTACACTGCCACAACAGATTTGAAATGATCAAGATGCGACACTTTCAGTTTTAATCCGAGGGCCGTGACAGAAATACCCTATGAGCCAATTAGACATTACAGCCATTTTTGGACTTGGTAACCCCAGTTCCTAGGGCTCAAAAGTAATTGGACGAACTAGTATAATCATAAATTGTCCATGTCATGAAAAATGTCCATCTTAATGACCATTTTTACTACTGGAAATCCCTTACAATCAACGGCTGCCTGAAATAGGTAACACATGGACGTGACTAAATGCTGCATTCCCTCCCCAGTGATGCTTTGCCAGGTCTGTACTGCAGCAGCCTGCAGTCGCTGCTTGGTCGTTGGTCTTCCTGCCTTTAGCTTTCACTTGAGCGAGTGAAATTCACCTTCCACTGGGCTGAGGTCATGTGACACACTCGGCCATTGAGAAATGTTCTGTAACACTCTACTTGATGGTCCATCTATAATGCATTATAGGCACCTTCATAATGCATTACAAAGTATTTATATGATCAGTATAGCAATTAGTAACAGCATCTTATAGTGCTGATTATAATGCTTTATAAGAATTGGTAGAATAACGTGTTCTATTATTGCTCTGACCTGCTAATGTTGCAGAAGCACCAGTGCATCCCTTCTCTTTAAGAATGTCTCGGATTGCTGATTCGTCACCTCTCTGGTGGGTTTTGCTTCATTTTTACCTCAACCTAATGACGCCGTGCTCTACCTGCATGCAAATCTTTGGACCTCATATTGAAAGTTCACAGCAACAGCCTCAAGAAATGAATTCCACACTTGGGATCAACTCTAGACATTTTACCTGCTTAATTGTTGATAAAATAACGAGAGAACAACCCACACCCTGCCATGAAGCAGCCTGTCAGTCAATTGTCCAATTACTTGAGCTCCCATAAAAAATGCTGTAATTCCTAAGCAGTTTGGATGTAAATACCCTTCAGTTAAAGCTGACAGTCTGCACTGTAAGCCTATATTTATTACTTTGCAGGTGTCCAAACATTTATGGACCTCACTGTATATTACGTGGTTATCTTCTCATTATCTAGATAATCAGTCAAGCCATTCATTTTAAATATCAGCAAATCTGGCAGTTTTGATTTATCAAAAACTTTCATTCAAAATATTGTGGTCTTTTTTGGTAACATAGTTTATATAAACACGTTTAAGCTTCTCCAAGGCGTCGTTGTTTTCTACACCTTTCCCAGTAGGGGGAGCCAGAGAGCAGAACGTTTTCGGGAGACTCTCTATTAGTGAACCGTACTAATTTCAGCTGCAGATTGCGAAGTATAGAGGCTAAATCCCATTACATTTTAAAAGCCGTCTTATATCAATTTCCCCGTATTCCTACCACGCACGTTTAATACTTTACTAACAAATGATGAGAAGGATGGACATAGAACAACTACAAAAAATTATGGACGAAGCGCTTTGAACTGCGTCATTTTAGGGCAAATCTAGTCAGCTATGGGGGTCTTTCACCGAAGAGTATATAAAGATCACATAACATGCAAAGATCAGTGAATCCTATAGAGAAATTTGTTTATAGGTACCAAATTATTTGAAGAAATAAAAATATCTTATTAAAACTCTTAAAAGATACAGCGGGTTGGAAGAATGTACCTTTGCCCGCATCTCTTTAGTTTCACACGGGGGAGTGTCGGACAGAGCGGACAGGAGGGGTCCGGCGGATCTCTGGGGGGTCTGGGGGAGACGTCCCTGGGGACCGCTGGAGACGGCTTGTCAGCTACGCAGCCTTGGTGCTGTGATATGGAGCGCAGGTAGCTGCCCCCAAACAGGAGAAGCAGAGCCGATTTAACACCCAGCTTCTGCAGCCTTGCATCATGTCCGCGTGACCGGCGAAGGGCAGCTCATCTGAGGCAGTGCCGCGGTCACTATAGGAGGACGTTTTACACGGCGCCACAGTGAACGTGACGTATTTATTTTTTAGGCGTTTGGGGGGGGGGGGTGCTTTGTGCATCATTCAAGACGCCAGTCTGGATGTAAACTACCTCTGGGGGCAAATAAACATCTCGCACAACAGGGTGCATCTGCAGATCCTCCACATCCCTGGGCAACTGCTTTCAAGCGCCGCTATGCTGCGTCTGGTTGGTGTGCTCCTGATATAAGCCCTTGGAATTATTTAATGGTATGTGATGTACATAATGTATTATTTAATGCCTTATCCATACAGACGTGATCTTCGGGCTATATACACATACAGGCCTGCAACTAGAGATGTACAGTTTGTTCAAAGAAATATAGGTGAATTCTTTCCCAAAAACTGAAGCAGTGATTTTGGGGCATTTCTTATAATTACAGCAATATACTGTAGGAGCAGTCATCTTACTTTCCCAAATGAGATATTTGTCATCTGCCGTTGACAAAGTCGGCGTGAAGTCAATGCACTCTTATATAAACACATTCCTACTTCATCCTTTGAATTTGAAATTGGATATGGGTGGCAAAAACATGACCTTCCGCTGTTTAAGAACAAGCTTTCAGCAGGTAGGCTATGGCTAGCGTTAACTTAGTGATACTATAGACTATGCACATTCTCCGGGGTAGTGCGTCTGCTGTTATCTGCCAGGCTTACCGTACGGTCCACACAATAACCGCACCTCTGACAAAGCGCGAGTGTTTATGCGAATATGGAATTAGTAAATAAGGACTTCCTTTTAAACGTTCCCAGTAAGTGCCAGAGGAGAGCGCAGAGGGCATTAAAGTGCCATTCACTCGCCCTTTCTGAATGGGAAGAGATTTCCGATTACATACGCCGGCGAGATAAGGGCTGTGCATTTTATTAAAGGTGTTATTCAAAGTTCCGTTTCCAATGAGGCTGACGTACATTTCCAGTCAGTTCCTGTACTCTGATTGCGCTGGAAATTGAATTAGTCTCGATATTTGAAAATAGGCATAAACGAAACGTTTCCAGGACTGTTAAACATCCTAGTATGACTCAAGGAGAGCGAGGCTTTGGTGAGAAGGGGCAGGGGGTCAGGCAGTCAATGGGAAGGTGTAAAAGGAGACGCCGTGCAGGTTATTTGTAAATTCAACGCTCCGTTGCTACTATTCAATTTCGCCATGGCTTGTCGTTGTATAAGGTAGTTTATAGAAAAGATATACTACCTTTCATTTCGACATCCCTCAGTGTCCATAAACCATATTTACGGGCAGCCCACATGGATTGGATTTTTAATGTACTTACTGGGAAACTGTAGTTACTTAGCGGATGAGACGGTGTCTCAGTTCCTTATTCGATTTTGAACACATTTTATAATTATTATATATTGTTATCACCACAGATGGTTATGATAAACGGCTAAACGGAATCAGCTTAAGGAGGACCCGCTCTTCAGTCTGTGTTGCTTCCTATATATTTAGAATTGGTATGCTACACGTACCAGATCAGGACCAACTCCAGAATATTGATAAGGAAGGGATATACACGGCAATAGATAAATGAGCGACATCAAAGCCTTTCTTCTTTTAAGTGGAAAAAAACATTTTCTTAAATTGCACTGTAATGATGATGATGATTCGTGTATATTCATGTAAGTCAGGGACCTACGGCATTTATAATTGCGTCATATTCGGGCATTACGCAACGGATGACTAAGGGGGCACCCGGGAACCTATCTAATTTCCCCGGCTCACCTTCATTCACCCGTCCAGCATCCATACCCCCCCCCCCCCCCCCCCCCCCCCCCCCACACACACACACACACACACACACACATACACGCGCGCGCGCGCGCGCTCTTCCTGCCCACCTTTTGGGGGAAAAAAAAACAGTTTTATTGGCTATAAATAAATATAACATGAGATTTATTCAAAATAACAGCTGCCCCCGTCCTTTCCCAACTTCCGCCCTAAAACCCCCTCCCCACAGGTTCAATTCAGGCATCAGGGAGAAACTGAGGAGGTGAGATTATGGAGAAGGAGGAACAGCGAATTTATATTGGTCACACGCAGACCTGCGCGCGAGCCGGAATAATTTGTGCTGGTATTCTAGTAAATGGGGTTGCCATGGAAACCCGAACACCCACAGTGTATTACAAATAAAATGAAATAAAAATATTCCGATAATCATTTTCATTGTGTGTATGTGTGTGTATGTGTGTGTGGGGGGGGGACCCCCAGAGTATCCTGCCACGTCCACAGACATGCCCACAAGCTCACATTTGATAAGGGTTTGCCTGTGAACAGTAGAGAAGGCTCCTTTACAATTTGCTATACATTATTGGCATGGTGCTACTTAAATAGCTCACGATATGTAATAAATATCTCTAGGAAGGACAGAGACGCTATCCAGGGTGCCCTTGGCTCTGTGTCCTGTGCCTCCTGGGATAGGTTCCAGGCCGTGACTGGATAAACAGTTATGGGAGATGGATGGATGGCTATATTTAGCATTTTGGATTTTTTTTTTTTTTATTTCAACTTATTTTATGCCACCTAACCCCTAAAATAAAATGGATGGTTTCAGGCCTGTAGTCAAAAATTAATTTTGGGGGCATAGATCCCACACTGTAGATTTTCCTGATCAGGGGTGGAACCCTGGTAGACTTTGCTGACTGACTGGGAAGGGGGGGTAAAACCCGTAATTTTACATCGTGGCTACGTGCCACTTTATGCCCACTTTGGCACTCGAAATGGCAACGGCAGGAATTTTGACCTTTGCCGTTGCAGTACCCATGGACCAACAGCAGGTGGAGTTGTGACCCTATTCTGAGATATAATTTGACCATGTGCAGATCAGTGCTGCGATCCATCTTACGGGTCAGTCACAGTTCCGTGTTCTAATCACTCTCATCGGTCATGTACAAATTAGTGCTGTGATATTCCTTATCGGGCAGTTACAGATTACAATTTTTCTTTTATTAGTCATGCAGTGTAACATGGCCGCAATAGTCAAATGTTGTGTCTGGCAGGACCCGCCCCTGGGATTTGTAGGCGTTGAGTTGGAGTTTAATGCATAAGTCTAGTTCACTGAGACTTACGCTGCCTACATGTGGCATGATTGGGGCAACCCTGTCAAGAAGGGAACAGAGAGCAGGGGCCAGTCGCTTGTCCACTCAGATCATGTTACGACTTTAATAACCAGCTTTAAGATCAAGTCACTCAGCTTTAGTCCTGAGGACTAGACCAGTGGAGGCTACGTCTTTCAGCCCCACAGCTTGTCTAGTTTTTACATCGGTCCCTAATTCCTTTCACAAAGTAGTTAATTGAATAATGCACTTCATTATTCATGCAGTAATCATGTGCTAAAAGGTATGGCCTGAAACCCTGAAATCCATTTTTAACCTTGAGGACTGTGGTTTCGCACCCTTAAGCTAGAAGGACAGGAGGGCAGTACGGACTACAGCATGGACGGAGCAGGGGTCACACAACCCCTGGCACTGTGCTGCATTAGCCAGGTATGCTATCAGTTATAATACAGCTGTCCACAAAGACACCAGGTGAGCCCCACAGGTGCAGCTGTGTATCCAAGGCATCCCGCAGGGGGCGCTGTCCCCGAGCGATGACACCCTCCTGTTAGGGACCTGCTTTATCCCCGAAAGTGTCTGTCTGCACAGGCAGAAAGACAATCAATCTTAATGGCCATCCAGGAAAGAAAAACACACTTAAAAGGCTGGGAAGCGTTTGAGACAACAACTTGATTTGTTTCCACCCACCATAGTGAGAGAGTGGAAAATAACAATGATTATTTAAAAAAAAAAGAAATCCTTCCATGAAGGATGTTTTTGCAGGATGAGGAAAGGTAAGCTTTGGATTGATTTTTTTTTCTTCTTGTGAATTCTTGGTAAATTGTCGATCTGTAAATGTTCTGTTTGTTCAGCAATTCTTTTTGTGACAGAAGCACGAGTCGTTCTAGTGAAGCTGTTTGCAATCTCAGAAAAAAAAACACAAAAAAATAATGCGGGCAGGTAAAGCAAACTTAGTCAGAAAGGCTGGGTGAAAAGAAGAGGGAGATTAGGTATGAGTTCAGGACACATGGTGTAAATCGGGGGCAGAGGTGGAAATGAGAGGGCGGTGGATACGTGGAAGATGGACGAGAATGAGATGAGCGCGCTGAGATCGCAGGGGGACCCGACAGCATTAATTCCAGGTGCAATCCTTCCGTAAGTGGATTTCATAATTGCGTGCCTTTTGTTTTAAGAGCCCTCTTTGCGTGCCGGAACGTCCGTGTAACCTAGGAGACAAAAGCCAGCCAAAGCTGGCCTCTGCACTGAGGGGGGGAAACATCAGGAGACCCAAACAGGCAGGATCACACGGCCAGGCGGAAGGAGACGCCCAGAAGGCCGTCGGCTAATGCCTCCGTTTCCGCACCAGCTTCATAGGTCCATAATTTCTGAACTCGGTTGCCGTGTCTTCAACATACAATCGATTGAAATGCATAGAATAATTTCTGCTATGTTGTACTGTGTGACAGATGTCCGTTTCGCCATTGAAGTGAGATTAAAATAACGAAGTGAAATGTTCTCATTGCAAATTTTTAGTAATATTTATGATTTGCGTGACATGCAGTGAAGGTCTTTTCAGTACGTGCTTTGCGTGGATGTTTTCTTTTCTTCTTATTCTTATTTTCCCAGCTCTGCCTCATCGTCCCCGTTTGATAGAGATGTTTGTGTGGGTATGGGCGCCTTCCAACAGGCAGGTGTCGTGGGCGGTGCTTTGAGCGGTAATTAGGATCCCTTTCGAAGTTATGAACCATGTTAACTAAAACGAGAATGTTAAAAATGGAAATTCAATTTAAGGAGGGTAAGTAAAGCTCATCCATATTCATGTGCCGTCTCTTTCCTTCCCTCGTTTTTCTAAATCACTTTCAGCCCTCTTCATGACTTTCTTTATGACTTCATGCAGATGCTTGAGCCCAAGCTACTCCCCCGGTGCTGCGGCAGCCTGCCTCCTGCATCCCCGGCGCGTTCTGTTGGGACCTCCTCCAGCCCGGCTCCCTGGCACGGCTTTTCTTGCTTTCTTACTCCCTCGAATGCCAGCGCTTATCAGCCGCTAGTTGTTATCTGGTCGGCGTGGTCAGGAGCGACCGGAGGAGCATGTGCGCAGCAGGAGCTGGCTGGCTAGTAGCCACGTAGCTGACGGTCACTGGGGCTGCAGTGTCTTCTTTCAGGTGATGGGGGAGAACATCTCGTTTCACTTTATAGTGTCATATTAGACGCCTTCACTCATGTCTGATGTCATTACTTGCTGTTTAATGTCTTAATGGACAACATCTCGTCTGATGTAATTGCTTGTTATTTAATGTCTTATTGGACACCGTCAATCACGTCTGATGTCATTGCTTGCTGTTTAATGTCTTATTGGACACCGTCACTCAAGTCTGATGTCATTGCTTGCTGTTTACTGTCTTATTGGACACCGTCGCTCACGTCTGATGTCATTGCTTGCTGTTTAATGTCTTATTGGACAACATCTCGTCTGATGTAATTGCTTGTTATTTAATGTCTTATTGGACACCGTCAATCACGTCTGATGTCATTACTTGCTGTTTAATACCTTATTGGACACCATCTTGTTTGATGTCATTACTTGCTTTTTAATGTCTTATTGGACACCGTCACTCACGTCTGATGTAATTGCTTGCTGTTTATTGTCTTTTTGGACATTGTCTCTCAAGTCTGATGTCATTGCTTGCTGTTTAATGTCTTATTGGATGGCTTCACTCAAGTCTGATGTCATTGCTTGCTGTTTAATGCCTTATTGGATGGCTTCACTCACGTCTGATGTCATTGCTTGCTGTTTAATGTCTTATTGGATGGCTTCACTCAAGTCTGATGTCATTGCTTGCTGTTTAA
>JAODKM010000037.1:11135608-11147727 GCA_026780845.1 Petrocephalus sullivani | reverse complement strand
TGTCTTGCTGGGCGCCGTCACTCACATCTGAATTCATTGCTTCAGTGTTGGACACCTAAACCCTGTGTAACTGTGGATAATTTAGCATTTCATTCAGTACCTGCTTCAAGTGTCTGGCTTGGCCAAGGAAATGCAACCCCAGGCCAAGGAGAATCGTCACCATGGTTGCACGGAGAGACTGCTCCTTATGTTCTCCAAGATGTTGCTGCTGGTGCTGTGAATGATGGCAAACAGGCCAGCAGGGGGTGCCCCTAGGAGCAGGCTTGTGGTGACAGCTTGCCGTTCTTCGCCGTTCCTCTGACATCTTCCTGTTCTCCCATGACTTCGTTTCAGTTCTGCTGAATCTCCTCTTCTGCCGTGTTTGTCCGCCAACCCCTTTCTATTCTCTGCATATTTACTCTGCCCATAAAGCCCTTGAACTAAATTGCTTTCGGGGTTTTGTGGTGTTTTGGGAGAAGCTCGATTCCAAATGGCTGATACTATCTCCAGTGTCTCCATCGTTCGCACGTTCCCATTTTTAATTTTAACTGACAAGCAGCTAATTCCTCACCCTCCACCCCTTAACCCGCTAAGCATACACAGTGTAAGACGTTCGTACACTCGATCAGGTGAGTAAACGGTCGAGGATCAGAGAAAATCAGGCATCACCACTGATATGTCACAATGGAAACACACACACACACACACATGCATGCTCCATTTGCATATACAATGCAAAAGTCACAGTCAAATTACAGACTCACATACTCTCTGTCAAATGCACACCTATACACACACACTGTCAGACGCAGGCAAGCCCACTCGCACACACACACACACACACACACTGCGATGCTGCAGTATTGCACAGGTAACAGCGCAGCAAAGCCAATCAGCGGCAGTTTAGAAAAACCACCCTGGGGACATTGCCATTGTTACCATCAGACAGGGCTATTTATGCATCTGCAGTCACTGTATAATAGGGGAAGAGGAGCAGAAGAGGGGGAAGGAGAGATACAGAGAGAGAGGGGGAAGGAGAGAGGCAGAGAGGGGGAAGGAGAGAGGCAGAAAGAGGGGGAAGGAGAGAGGCAGAGAGGGGGAGGGAGAGAGAGAGAGAGAGGGGGAAGGAGAGAGGCAGAGAGGGGGAAGGAGAGAGGTGGAGAGAGGAAGGAGAGAGACAGAGAGGGGAAGGAGAGAAGGAGGAAGGAGTGAGACAGAGAGAGGGGGAAGGAGAGAGGGGAGGGGGGGAGGGAGAGATAGGGGATGGAGAGAGACAGAGAGGGGAAGGAGAGGAGAGAGGGAGGAAGGAGAGAGGCGGAGAGAGGGAGGAAGGAGAGAGGCGGAGAGAAGGAGCGCATCATCCTCGGTCTCTGTGTCTCTCCCTCGCAGATCCTCCTCCAGTGCTCCCCACAGCAGAGACTCACACACACACACACACACACACACGCACAGCCGGTCCGTCCTGCTGTTCTGCCAAATGAACGCTGTGAGTAATGATGGTATAAGTGCTGCTTCTCCCGCAGGCCGCTCCTCTCTCCCGGCTGGTACCTGTGATCTGCCAGCCCCCACCCACCCTTTCCCCACCAGGCCCAGGAGAGTGTGCCTTCTCACTGGCTCTCTGCTGGTGTGTGTGAGTGTGGGAGCTGAGGCGGGAGCAGGTCGCAATGGCATTTCGGCCAGTAGCCCCGCCCACAGGTGATCAGCCGCGAAAGGCCTTTGCTAACTAACCCTCACTGTCGGCACGGGGCGTCGGTGCGGCCTCGTGTGTCATATGCAGAGCGCGAGCCGCCGAGCGCTTGCGTCACAGGCTCAGCGAGCGCCCTCCCTGCCACACTCATATCTCGCTACGGCATTTCGACGAGGCCTCCCGCTGATGAGATGCCAAGGCGTATCGATTTAGCATTTCGCTCTTCTCGCCTTCGACCGCGGGACGGGCCGGATGAGGGCGCAAAGTCAGGGTGCGACCCGGCCTCATTAACGCGTTATCAAGGTTCAGCGAGGGCTGTGCAGGTCTCGCTAACAAGCAGCCCCCTTTGACGTAACACACGGGCTACTGGGCCGCAGCGCGACATGGCCTTGCTCGTTAGGGAGGAAGCTCATTAATCATCCGCTGCTCACTTCCTCCCTGGCTTCCGCCCTTTACGGTCTCACGGGTACCTGTAGCTCACTCCCAGGCCAGACCGTGGTCATCGCCGCAAACCGCCAGACTCCGAGGAAGATCGGGGAGGCTGGGAGTTTGAAAGCAGCACGATTGCAGGGTGCGCGTGTGAGCGCCTGTGCGTGCGTGCGTGTGCGGAGAGAAAGAAGGCCAGGCGCTATGTGGGTGTGTGTGACAGAGAGACACGGGGCGAGTTCTGAGTAAAGTCAGACACCGTGTCTGTTTCATAACTTAACCACTGGTTATTTGCTAAAGCAGATACAGATCTCAGTTAATCGAACAATTTATATGAACAAATCTTGAGTAGGGCACAGCTACGTTCTCTCTCCTTCTCTGTTCCATGCAATTGAGTTAAATGTGATTCAATCCAATTATCTTCAGATCGAGTCGATTCCTTGTATTTGAACTCAATTAGCCTGGTCGGTACAATTTTTCCAAATTAGCGTCGCTAAAGCGTATCAGAACAATTTGGGAGGAGAGCGAGAGACGGATGGGTCGGATTCAGGGGCGCCGTTTGGGCTTGCGGGACCTCTGCGCCAGACCAAGACCAATGGGATTCAAAAATTCGGACAGTGATGTGAATGTTTCCCTGGAGACCCTTAAGAGATTCCATCCGCGGTTCCTGAATGTGCAATGGCTTCCCTGTGGTGGGGACAGGGTGTTAACCAGCCCCCCCTTCCCCCTTCGGGAGATCGCAAGCAGGGGGCGTGCTTGGAGCTGGAGGTGGAGGTGTTGCTGGTGTCCCAGGCGGACATCACGAAGAGCATGTAGGTGGACGTGGGGTGGATCCGAGGCGCTGCCAACAGCTCTGGGTACCAGCCGAGAGCAAGCCCCCCCGTACGGGACGCTTTAAATGTCCCACTTCGACTTTCTGGAGGTAGCATTAAAAAAACAGCAAAGGGTGAGCCTGCTGGCTTTGATCACTCTCCTTTGAAGGACCTACAGGGCATAAGCATAGCTTATATGCAGCTTCATAAGGTCTCTCTCATAAGGCTCTGGCCTTTCCTTGATGCCCTTTGCCTCCTCCATCTTCCTGTTCCATTCAGAACAGCACAGGTGGCACACCCCTGGGGGCTGGGGGGGGCATTTGGAGCCGCAGGGAAACTTTCTGTGTCACGATCTTCCGTTTGTCAGATGGTGGCTGTAATTGTTGCTTTGTGCAGGGTGATTAACGGACAGGGTGAGGAAATAACAGAGCTAGGGGAGGCTGTGAAATAAACCGGGGACAGGCAGAGGAATCATTAGAGATAAAAGAGTGTATGTGTGTGTGTGTGTGTGTGTGTGTGTGTGTGAGATGGACTGATGTAGTAGCAAGATGGAGGCTGGAGCCCCAACTACACACACAACCGTCCTCTCTCTCTTACTCATACAGACATATATACATACATACACACATATACATACATACACGCACACAAACGATCAGTTGGTCATACTCAACAAACTGACACTTACTAATGGACTGAGTGACCCTTAGCTCACCATTAACCCCTACCCAGGGGTAACCTTAATCATCATACTTTTGTCATTGTGTTCACAAATTTTTATAAAATTAAGTTTTGAGTATAGCAAATGCACAAAAATGCCCCCCGGTCCTCACTAGCCACATTTTTTTGTGGATTTGCTATACCTGTGAGGTCATTTGGTCTTCACAAGTGTAGTAAAACAAGGATCACACGCACACACACAGGATAATAGAACACACAGTAAATTATTTTAGGTATAATATGGGCCCAGCCCTGTCATGGTAATTTATGAAGGGCAGAAATATTCTAATCTCCTGGTGTGAGACACAGAGAATAGAATAAGGATTCAACTTCCCGGCTGCTCCCAGAGGACAACGTGTGAGAGACATAGTCAGTGAGACAGAGAGGGAGAGACAGACAAGGAGGGAAAGACAGACAGAGACAGGCTGAGAGGGAGAGACAAGTATACAGAGAGACAAGGAGGGAGAGGGAGGGAGAGACAAGCACCCAGAAAGACAAGGAGGGAGAGGGAGAAACAGGGATACAGAGGGAAAACAGAGATAGAGTGGGACAGGAAGGGAGAGACAAGCATACAGAGACAAGGAGGGAGAGGGAGGGAGAGACAAGCATACAGAAACAAGGAGGGAGAGAGAGAGACAGGGATACAGAGGGTCAAGGAGGGGGAGACAAGCATACAGAGAGACAAAGAGGGAGAGGGAGGGAGAGACAAGCACCCAGAAAGACAAGGAGGAAGAGGGAGAAACAGGGATACAGAGGGAAAAACAGGGATAGAGTGGGACAGGAAGGGAGAGACAAGCATACAGAGAAATAAGGAGGGAGAGACAAGCATACAGAGACAAGGAGGGAGAGGGAGGGAGAGACAAGCATACAGAGACAAGGAGGGAGAGGGAGAGACAGGGATGGTGAGAGAGGGAAGCAGAGGGAGAGACAGGGATAGAGTGGGACAGGGAGCGAGAGACAGAGACACAGTAAGACAAGGAGGGAGAGACAGGGATAGAGTGGGAAAGGGAGGGAGAGACAATCATACAGAGAGAACTGAGGGAGAGGGAGAGATTGGGATAGAGTGGGACAGGGAGGGAGAGACAAGCATACAGAGAGAACTGAGGGAGAGGGAGAGATTGGGATAGAGTGGGACAGGGAGGGACAGAGGGTCAAGGAGGGAGAGACAAGCATACAGAGACAAGGAGGGAGAGGGAGAGACAGGGATGGTGAGAGAGGGAAGCAGAGGGAGAGACAGGGATAGAGTGGGACAGGGAGGGAGAGACAATCATACAGAGAGAGCTGAGGGAGAGGGAGAGATTGGGATAGAGTGGGACAGGGAGGGAGAGACAAGCATACAGAGAAATAAGGAGGGAGAGGGACAGACAGGGATATAGAGGGTCAAGGAGGGAGAGACACGCATACAGAGACAAGGAGGGAGAGGGAGGGAGAGACAAGCATACAGAGAGACAAGGAGGGAGAGGGAGAGATTGGGATAGAGTGGGACAGGGAGGGAGAGACAAGCATACAGAGAGACAAGGAGGGCGAGGGAGAGACAAAGATGCAGACAGAGCAGGAGGAAGATGCAGCGAGAGTGATACACAGAGAGGCGAGAAGAGGGAGAGACAGGGACTGAGAAATACAGAGAGAAGAAAGAGGGTGAATGTGTTAATCACTCCATTCTTATAAGTTTGCTTTCCAGTTCCTTGCTATATTATTATTACAACAACTTAAATGCATTAATTATAATATGCTGGCAGTATTAGTTTCTTATCATGCTAATAAAATTAATTGATTTTGAGATAGAGGGGAGAGGGAAATGGAAGAAGGAGGTGGGTGATGGTAGGTCTGCATTCACAAACACATTCTGGAGGTCCAGTGAACGACATCTCACAATGCAAGCTGGAGAGAATTCACTGGCACAGGCAAACAAAAGCACACAGCAGAATGCTATCGGGAGCTATCCAGGCAGCAGGGGGAGGCAGGTTACCTGATCGCGGCGGAAAATACTGAACAAAGGTACAGAACAGAACAGAAAGACCAGAACGCGTGAGAGAGGACGAGGGAAGACAGGCTGAGAGGGGATAAGCTGAGGGAGGACAGGATGATGGAGGACATGCTGAGAGAGGACAGGATGAGGGAGGATGAAGGAGGACAGGATGAGGGAGGAGAGGATGAGGGAGGACAGGCTGAGAGAGGACAGGCTGAGAGAGGAGAGGATGAGGAAGGACAGACTGTGAGAGGAGAGGATGAGGGAGGACAGGCTGAGAGAGGAGAGGATGAGGGAGGACAGACTGTGAGAGGAGAGGATGAGGGAGGACAGGCTGGGAGAGGAGAGGATGAGGGAGGACAGGCTGGGAGAGGAGAGGATGAGGGAGAGGATGAGGGAGGACAGGCTGGGAGAGGAGAGGATGAGGGAGGACAGAATGAGTGGAGACAGGCTCAGAGAGTACAGGCTGAGAAAAGGAGGACGGGATAATGAAGAGGACAGGGTGAGAGGGGGAGGATAGGATGAGGGAGAAGGGATAGAGAGATGCTGAGAGAGGCTGAGGGAGGCAGAGGCCAGCAGCTTACTCTATGGCATAACTGGAATTTTGGCAGTAAATATGCATTTTGAGTTCATTATTACTGTTGTTATTCGCATGCACCTGTTTCTGTTGTTAGACACAGTGGCCATTTGTGTGCCTCCTCTATAATGAGGACACAAAAGCACTTTAACTTCTCATGCAGTAAAACAAATACAAACAGCTGGTTACTATCCAGTTATGCCCAACATAATTACAAACCGTAACCCTAACCCTAACCCCAAGAGACCATAGCATTGTGTGGCTGATAGAATTTGGACCATGGGGAAAGAGTAATTGAGTACCCCTGATATAGCTGATTAATGTAACTTGTTAACATTCATTTATTCCGCAGGTTATTGACTGAAGACACCCAACCGGTCCACTCCTACAGCAAAACCTTCTTTGGATCAGTACGAATTTTCAGCACTCCTCAGGATGCTTTTAATGTTCCCTCCCCTGCAATTTTTGAGAAAATGAACAGAACATTTAAGGACGAGTTTTCCTTGGAGAAGGTGTAGTAATTTGGAATCATCGGTGTAACGCTGTCATCGTCTTGGGTGGCTGTCGCCTCGGGGTTTGGGTTCGCCTCCCTATGTGCTGCCTGCTTGTTCTCCGGTGTTACACACGTCCTCTCTGCCATTTCTGGTTCTCCGCCACAGTCCTGACACATGCAGGTAGGCAAATTGACATCTCTAAATTGTTCAGTGTTGTTTTGGAGTGACATCCGATCTAGAGTGTGTCCCAGCCTTTTGCTCAATGCCTCCCCCGTAGCCGTGGTAAGGATTAGCCGCTGGGAGACGGACGGATGGATTATTTATCATCATTAGCTGTTATCGATCTTCCATTCAAAATGCCACTTCCACATTCCGGCCATTCTGGTGGTCCTATAAGCTTAAGGAGGAAATGCGGAACACAGTGCCTCAGTCCAGTCCAGTCAGATCAGTAATGGGCCGGTATTCAGGCCTGCTGAACCAGTCTGACCCAGTGTGGCCTGGTTAAGCATAGCTGGGCCCTGCTTGGCCAGGCACCATGTGCCCCAGGAATGATTCCCTCTCATGCTGCCATAGTAAGAATACAAACCGCACTGCCTTGGCCCAGCCCTCAGATTCCCCCGTAACCATCTGAGCTCCTCTCAGACCCAAGTGCATCAAGTGAGGTCAAAATCTGCTACAAAAGGGAGGGGGGAGGGAATGGAATGATCTTGGGGCAAGATGCTTGAGAATGAATGTTCCCTCGCACGCACACTCTGTTCCCCAGGCACATCACCGAACAGCTGAATGATAATTCTTCCTGTCATGTTGCCAAGATGTCATGTTATCACATTGTCTTACCTTCTCCCTCTCAGCACCCACACTGTTCATCTCTCTGTCATTCACTCCTTCTCTGTCAACAGTTATCTACCCCTACAGCCCATGTGTGCCATTGACCATAGTCAGACAGAAACATTATATTTCTGGGCTTCATTCTTCCCTATCCGCAACCTTATACTGTTTCTCTCTGAGTAGCATTCAAAGTCCAAGCAGTAATCATGATCACTAATCACATGACCACATCCTGCATGCATCCATCATCACATGACCACAACCAGCATGCATCCCTCATCACATGACCACAGTCCTGCATGCATCCATCATCACATAACCACAACCAGCCTGTTTCACTCATCACATGACCACAACTAGCATGTTTCACTCATCACATGACCACAACCAGCATGTATCCTTCATCACATGACCACAGCCAGTGTGTATAACTCATCACATGACCACAACCAGCATGCATCACTCATCACATGAGCACAGCCAGCATGCATCCCTCATCACATGACCACAGTCCTGCATGCATCCCTCATCACATGACCAGGGGTGCATCTGAAACTGAATACCCATTTGCTATGTACTATATGAAGTGAGCAGTATGTACGACCCAGTATGGATGATACAGTAGGCTAACAGTACCAAGATGACATTTCAAAGTGTGCAACCAATGGATGCTGAGCTATCCCATAAGGCCAATGGATCTTCAGCCAGAGATAAAGAACATTTCTTGCTCAGAAATTTGAATCACGATGGCAAAGAAAGTGCTGGCTCACTGCAAATGTCAGTAGAAAATAATACCCAGTTACATAAGTTGAGTAGAACAGGGTTTTTTTGTCATTGATTGCTTTTAACAATTTATAACTTTTGCGGAAATCAAGGTACGTCACTGATAAACATCTGACTCAGGCAATGTCCGTGATGGTGACGACATTATGTGCGAGTGCATGCGTCCTGTTCTCATGCATACATGCAGTATGTACTACATTAACTATTGAGCAGTAGACATCTAATGAAGATCAGTATCTACTGTGTAAGTCCTGAAGTTGATTTTGGACTTACCCTTTTTCTGATTCTGATCCTGCACGCATCCCTCATCACATGATTATGACGCCGCACTCATCCCTCATCACATGATTATGACGCTGCACTCATCTCTAATCACATGACCCTGACCCTGCATGGATCCCTAATCACATGACCCTGACCCTGCACTCATCTCTAATCACATGACCCTGACCCTGCACAGATCCCTAATCACATGACCCTGACCCTGCACGGATCCCTAATCACATGACCCTGACCCTGCACGGATCACTAATCACATGACCATGATGCTATACTCATCCCTCATGACGTGACCACAAAGCCACATACACCCCTCTTCCCATGCAAAAATGTAATTAAACATTTTGTCATTTCCATATAAACATGACAAACCAGCTGGAAAATGACATGCAAATATGTTTTGAACATTTTCCAGGGTGTTGTTAATGGAACCACGGTGGAAACGCTCTGCCAGAACTAACAGAGCTGTTGCCTTCCCCTCCCTGTCAAACTGGAGTTGTGTGTGCTTTTCTATGAACACGTGCCCATCTTTTGGTACCCCAACACCATAAATGTCAACCAACAGATTTAAGACAAATATCTATTGACTTGCCCGGCCTCTGTTTGTTTTCAGAGAAACATGCATGCAAAGACAGTAGAGCTATAAAACACCCAGCAGGCTTCGAGATTCTGGGATGAAAAAGTAGAGTAGCAAAGTAAGTGCCCGGGGTCACCCTGTACCCTGGTAATTTGACTCTAAATTACTTAGAGCAGTGTTTCCGAAGCCGGTCCTTGGGGAGTCCACATTTTTGCTCCATCCCAGCTCCCTGCAAGAGTCCACATTTTTGCTCCCTCCCAACGCCCTGCCAGACAGTCCACATTTTCGCTCCCTCCCAACGCCCTGCCAGACAGTCCACATTTTCGCTTCCTCCCGGCTCCCTGCCAGACAGTCCACATTTTTGCCGGGCAGGGAGCTGGGAAGGAGAGACAATGTGGACCATCTGCGGGCCCCTGAGGACCATATTGGGAAACACTGACTTAGAGCATCACAAACAACACTGGCCTCTAAGAGCAGTAAACATTAGTGCACTGGCAGGTAACAATTTTAAATGACAGCAAAAAGGCTTCATGCTGTTGCTTTCGGTCAGGAGGGAAATGGAAGATATGACCAACCACAGGAAATAAAAGCACACGGTTTCCCTTCCTGATTGAGGCAGGTTCACCAACAGGCTTCAGAATCAGGTGTGTGGGGCAGAGACCTGGCTAGGAACAGCTGAATGTTTTATACTTCACAACCTCATGATGAGCCCACATGCAGCGAGGGGGCATCAATTCGACAAAAATCCCCGGGATTTCCCACCAGATGGATCATCAGCCATCTAATTTGGCGGATTGCATTTTGATGGAGTTTGTTTTTCAGAATTGATCTAGAGCATTTTTAAAAGCTCACTGTTTACAATGTAAGGCCCTACTTCTCTCGAGGAATCTGAATTCTCTTTAGAATATATTACGATGTATGTCCACTCGTAATGCCCCATGGTGCACACTAAAGAGTGGGGTACAGAAAACTTCCCATAATGCACTATGACACTATGGTCAGTCTAGCAAACTGTCTCACAGAGGCAGCGGTCAATATGTGACCCATTGTGTATGAGTGTACATGCACCCTGTGATGGACCAGACAGCCATTTGGCAAAAAAAAATAACTCATCAGCTCTGCATTGTCAGTATTCACCCCAGAGATTAAAGTATTATCTTTGAACATGTGTATAATTATTAGAATCTCATGCACGCAGACACACTCGACACTGACAGCAAATTCTGCTCTGTTTCTCAGCACAGATTAAATTGACAGCAGAGTTGTGACCTTTAAGCTGTTACAGTAGTTAGGAATCAGATATCAGGCTTGTGGGATGAATATCAAAATGACAGCGGGCCTCTACATGAAACCTGCGATGGAATTGGGTCTGGGGGGCGGGGTAACCATGATAGTGGACAGCCTATTCTCCATAGTTCTTTTAGAAGTACTTCTGCTACAACCTGCTGTTGTGGAAAACAATGTAATGCAGATGCACTCCCAGGGTAATGCAGTCCGGATAACAGTGGCTGAAACATCAGCCTGATGAGAGAGAAAGAGGAAGAGGAGGAGGAGGAGGAAGGACAGACCCTGCATGAACTAATGCCTCTGTCTGAGCTTCTCAATGTTCATGTCTGCAGCCGGCAGTTCTGGTTGGCCCTGAAACCTAGGTAGGACTATAAGGGATATTCCCAAGCCAAGTCCTACTTTTCTGCAAGGAGAGATCCTGCCATCCCGAGAGAAATTTGCAGAGGAAAGTGTCACTTTGAATGTGGCACTTATTGTTCTGCGAGAGCGGAGGAAGCCATCTCTCTGATGACGCTGAAGCAAGCAGCAATGCGGAGAGTGGTGTGGGCCTGACCATAAACGCGCGGGTGTCTGTATGCGTAGGGCCTTGCGGGGGTTTGTGTGTCTCCGTGTGTATATGCCTGCGTGTGGGCCTACAAATGCAGACTGCCCACTCTGCTGAGTCACTCAGATGGGGGGGGGGGTGCAAAGAAGCAGACACTAGCTTGGGGGCCAGTAGAGAAACCATATCGGACTGCATTTCGTTCTGAACTAGTCCAGGTGGCTGGTAGCAAAAATTTCACCGCTGTGTGTATGTGAATATTGTGTGCAAGACCAGATGTGTGTGTGTGTGTGTGTGAAACAAAGGTGGAGCAATGCTAGGAATGAGACTGTGTGCAGACTTTAATTACCCTTATCAGACCCCCTTGGAAACGTGAGATGCCAGTGCTGAAGACAATGAGGGTGAGGACACACACACACACACACACACACACACACACACACACACACACACACACATCTGCGTACTTATCTAAATGGAGACCATCTATTCATTTCTATGGGGAAAAACCCCAATCCCAATAAAACACCCTTAACCCCTACTCATATAATGTTTGTTATTAATGTATAAATGTATATTAATGTATAAAGCTGTTAAGGTATATTAGAATGTGACAGTATAGTTACATGCTGCTTATGAAGGTGCAGTTAATGTAAAACTTTAGCAAGGATTCTGATTCTGATTCTGAAAACGCGAGACTTCACACCTAGGCCACCCCCCCCCCCCCGAGAGTCCCAGTGCTCGGCAGGCCTGTGGAATACTGATCCGGCAACCCCTGATCTCCGGTGTCGGTTCTGATGGGGCGCATCTACAGGAGGAAGGAAGCGCGGTCACACAGAAACACATCCTGCCTTCCTGGGCTGATGCCTGCTTCTTTAAAAGCTCCTCTTTCATTTATTAATTAAGTCATTAAGCTGGGGGCACAGCCACCCCGTCCAGTGTCACGGTAAACTTTACCATGCAATTTGTTACCGCATAAACAAGCAACTCTGAGCGAGATGGATGATTTGCCTGCCCCCCCCCCCCCCCCCCCCCCCCCCCCCCCCCCCCCCCCCCCCCCCTCCGGCCCGCCCCCCCCCCCCGCCGGGGCCGCCGGCCCCGCGGCGGCGCCCGCTGCGCGGGGGGAGCCGGCCTCGCGCCCCGCGCCCCCCCCGACTGTG
>JAODKM010000037.1:10966840-10998075 GCA_026780845.1 Petrocephalus sullivani | reverse complement strand
ACCCCCCCCATCGCCCCCGCAACCCCCCCAACCTGTCCCCGTCCCCCCTCTGCCCCCCCCCCCCCCTTCCTGCGTAGGTCTCCCCTCTATCCTGCCCCTACTTCAGAGACCCCGCTGCCAGTAACCGCCACAGACCCCATTCTGGGTCTTATCATTCAATCTCTCACATAAATTTGCAGCCGTTTCTTTTTCTCTTTTGGAAAACATCTGTGGACCCTGCCAGTCAAAAGTTTGGACACACCTACCCATAGAAAGGTCTGTTTGTACTATTCCTTACATTGCAGAATAATTATAACGATATCAAAAGTATAAAAAAAAAAGAAATGGAAATATGCACTGACCAGAAAAGTATTAAAAACAGTATTGAAAAATAATAATTTGTTGAGGAGGGGTAACTCTGTGGGTTAGGACTCAGAAGGTTGCTGGTTCAAATCTCCAGGTAGGCAAAATGATCCAAACTTTGGGCCCCAGACCAAAATCCTGAACCCTAGTTGCTCCAGGGACTGCGAGACCCTACTGTCTCCTCTACACCAGTTTCATGAGGGGGCCTCCTGGGAGGCTTTTCCAGCTGTCCTGAAGTAGGTCCCACATATATGCTGAGCTCCCATTGGCCGCTTTTCCAGCTGTCCTCAAGGAGGGCCCACATATATGCTGACCTCTCATTGGCTACATTTCCAGCTGTCCTGAAGGAGGTTCCACATATATGCTGAGCTCTCATTGGCCACTTTTACAGCTGTCCTGAAGTAGGTCCCACATATATGCTGAGCTCTCATTGGCCACTTTTCCAGCTGTCCTGAAGTAGGTCCCACATATATGCCGCGCTCTCATTGGCCGCTTTCCCTCTGGCCGCTGTTTCTCTGGTCAAACTCCTCCAAAACCATCTCTCTTGCGTCTAGGTCAGGTGGCCTGGTCACGTGATGTGACCCTCTATTACTCTCCTTTGTAGGTAGCTTGGTGTGTCCAAGCCATTGCCTGGTACTGTACATGAAAACATTTCAGTGATACACATGCTTTCCACAAGGCTCTGTCGAGGAAGCGATACTTCGCAGAGAACATGGGCTCCCATCTGTGTTTGTTACTCCACAACATAAAAATGTGTGACAGACTTTCAGAAACGGTGTAAGGAGAAGACAATGTTAGTTCAGAAGTAAGCAGTGCTTAATGTATATAGTCATTACAAGAAGAGGAGACCCATTAAATGGAAAAGAATCCACTTTTGTTAAAACCCAATACTAAAGCAAAGGTGTGTGTTAATAGAAGTAGAACCAGGACCATAATAAAAAGTAGCAATCAATCTACATAAATACCTTAATTACCGGGGGTGTAATGACCACATGCAAGACATACTATTTAAGTAAAATAGCTCTCCTGGTATTTCACGTAGGCTTGTAAACTGCTCGTCTAAGACGTTGTTTACCGTTCTTGAGAGCGATGTATGTGCTGTATCATTTTTAATGTCTGCACGCCTCCGGTTAAATAAATAACTGTTTCAGAATTTACGCCCAGACAGCCTTACAAATGAGATACGAGCCGGCATGCGAGAGACCCTCGTGTACACGCCGATATCAACACAAGGCCTTTGGCAGCTTAATGAGACAAAGCGCCATCGACGGCATCGAGCAGCTTAAACAGAAAACGAGAAAAACAAGCATAAACAGACAACAGGCAGATGGTGTTAGCAGCGGACCGTCTATGGCACAACGGAGACAGCAGAAAAGGGGCCGTCTGAACAGGTGTGGCCAGTTACCAGAATCAGCAATAAAAACAGCAGAAATTCAGTGGTTGAGAAAGACAATATGGTAGAAATGTATCCATGGAAACGAAAAAAAAACATGCTAGGTCACGTTATTTGAGTTCAAGACAAGCCGGTAACCCTGTACAGCAGCAAAAGACAAAGCTGGCCAGTAAATGGATTCATTTCTTTCACGGTCCTGCAGTCGCGGCCAAGGAAATGTTTCAACGGTCAATATTTTAAGAGAGTTTTTTTTTTTCCAATTCAATAACATGCTTCATCTTTTTCGAGATGTTATGACCAAAAAAAAAAAAACATATAAATTGGAGAGCCATTCACTCACAAATCCTGGGATTTGTCCATTGTAGATATGGAACGGACAGTTTGCTGTGTACATTCTAAAGGAGAAAAAAAATTATTTTATTTTTTACAAACGTGAGGATTTTGAGCATTTACATTTCTTTATTTAGCAGATAATACATCACAAGCATAAAGCTGTCAGGGGGATAACTAGGTACAAAAGAGTTACAATTTAAACAGGAGTGACTGCAAATAAATAAAATATGACTTGCTGACTCTGAAAGAAATCAGGCTACAGTATTAATCACTAGCATATAACTGACTCATATTGCCATCTGAGATTCCCTCTATGCGGAAATCTGCCTAGCAAATATGTAATAATAATGATAAACTATGCATTATAAGAGTGATGCTTGGGAATCAGTGGCCTTGCTGAAAGAAGTAAAGATAAGGAAGACTGGGCAACCAAAACATCAAGACCGGCAACGTCTGTGACCGTGAGGCGCATGGGCAACGAAGCAACTGTGTCACAAAGCACAGTGTCAAAAGCACAGTGTCAAAAGCACAGTGTCACAAAGCACAGTGTCAAAAGCACAGTGTCAAAAGCACAGTGTCAAAAGCACACATAAGGAAATGTCAAGGGCACAAGGCAACTGCGTGACCTCCAGATGAATCAGTAATCAGTCTCTGAACACGTCAGGACATATTCACAGGAAGACACCACACGGTAGCAGCCAAGAGAGATGAGAGGAATTGAATTAACACAGCGCTAAGCCTTTAAGTTCTTCCTCTGTTGGCACAGAGTGACCTACACATACATAACATGTCTGAAAAACTGTTAGCAGCCCGTTCCAAAATACCATCTTTTGGTTTCATCTGTTCCAGATCATACATATTATTCCTTAAGTTTTTATTTATCACGTGCAAAAGGAATCAATAATTTAAAAAACAGAAAATAAGACTAAACCAAATTACCTTTGATCACAGCAGCAAAAGTCAGTGGATTTTTTTTCATGGGGGTAAGCTGAATGCTTTCTTGGCCAAAACTTAATTTAACACATTAAAAGGCGTCAATGCAAAAAGCCTCTCGGCGGAATACAGTTGGGGGATCAGAGCACTGTGACTGACATTTCTCAGGCATTTCGCACTGTTTTTTTCTTAGCTGCATAACAGACCAACAGATCCAGACTGGCTTGGGTAGTCTACAGTTTTTACACCTCACCTCAATGTTTACTAACACAATTCAATATGTAAGTCTGCTCAAGAACCAATCAGCACCCAAGATGGTCTGCCAATGTTTTAGTCACATGCTCATTTCGCAATTACTGTGTTATTTATAGCCCAGAAACCGAGCCATGTAAACACCAGGGTCCCAAAAGAAATTAATTACTTTAAAGAATTACAGTAAAATGTCCCAAATGTATCCCAATCTAATGCTCAAAGTTTCAGTAAAATGCTTACATTTTTATACTTCATTTAAGATTGTTAGTGACACTTCAAGAGAATTTTTTTTTTTTTGACGGACACACAAATATAGTGAGTTTTGGACAGTGTTTGTGACTCTCAGATGTGAAGATTTGCGTTAATCATCCAAGTGTGACAAGTATTTAATCATCCCAGGCTGACAAGTATGACCTCCGCTCCCACCAACTTCCAAATCCACACGTGTATCTTGGACACAGAAACTGGACAAGAACAGTTGTAGCTAAAGGCAACCATCGCAAGCTAAGGCTGAGAGGTAGTGATGAACCATTTGCTGTATTTTCTGACCCCACTAGGTAGTGCTCTCTGTTCCAAAAAGGGCTGAAAGCATGCCCCAAAGCAAAGCAAGAGCGCCACCTAGTGGGGGTCATAAAATACAGCAAATGGTTCATGAAGCTTCATTTAGCCATCACTACTGAGAGGTATACCACATTTTACGGTATACCGATGTATTTTCAAAACGAGATACAGGATGACACAATATAATTTTTATTCATATACATTTTATTGTGTGATAAGCTTGGGGCTCAATTGAAGATTTTTTATTGAAACGTAAGTACTTCCTGGTTGTAAACTACGCAAGGGACTCGGTTGTGACGTTGCACATGATTCCCAGTATTCATAGCTAAAATCAAACCATTCAGTTAATGTCTCATGGCGGAGCTGATTGAGGTGAATAATCAGTGTTTCATTTACTTTTGAAACATGTTAGAAATATCACGTTAGAAATATAGTCATTTGCAATTTTTGTTTTGTTTTGTTGAAGGGTAATACCTTAAAATGTGGGTATTTCCAGTTGTTAAGTGCACTTTCCCTGGCTGGCAGGCTTCTGTTTTGAGAGCCATTTGCCAAATAGGTTTTAGATTTAGATTTTTTGCTCATAAACATTAACCTTCTGTTTTAAGAGCAGGGTCATAAACCGAGTAAAAAGGAGTCTGTTGGTAGACATTAGGTCGTAGCTGCTTTATTGGACCCATACAACACAGATACAGGCAATTAATCTTTATCTTCTTTGAGACCTCTGTTTGCGATAATGAAAAATGCAATATGGGATAGTTATAGTTGTATATTTACATAACAGGGAAGGAAACCCTGTGTTTGTGTTTGATTTTGTCCACATTGTTTTAATTAAAGTGACCTAAAAAATAACCAAGATATATGTTGTGTGTTACTATTCTGGCTAAAAATATCAAGATATGGTCCATATCGCCTCGTTCCATCGCAAGCACCGGGCAGCACTTAAAATGAGTAAAAAAGCCTGATTCAGCCACAATGAGACTTAATGAACAGCTGTCTCGTCTAATTCTGAGAGCATGAAGAAAGATCTTCCCATAGCCCACCACTGGCACTCAGCATCACGAAGCAGCACCCCTTTCCATTACTAGCTAGATTGGATGGCAGAGGTAGGAAGTACAAATCCAGACCTAGATTTTGTTTCAACCCACCAGACAAGTATAAAGAGTCTCAGTCACAGAGCACTCACCTGGTTCGTTGAAACTAAATCTTTTTGAACCTAAACTATCCACCTCTACTGAATTCCAAGAGGATCCATTACCACCAATGGCTGAACAAAAGTAAAACCTAAGAGCTCTGCAGCACCCCCTAGAGGGCTGGTACAGAACACACTAGCTGATGGTCTGATGACAGCCTTTGGTCAGCAACGGAAATCAGTAAGTAAGCATTCAGGCAAATGGGGTTTGGGCGGTGGTGCAATGAAGGAATGTAGGGTTTGGTGGGGGATGACAGATTCCCAGAAGGACTTAGGGCTGACTGAAGATCCTGTGCTTGCCAGGAGATTCTGGATGTTTTGGGGATGTTTTCCTTATTGTTGCACGACCCAGAACAGCATTACCTGTACAAAGGCACTTAAGAGCCCTTAGGAGCTGTTCAGACTGAGAACTTCTACACAACAACACAGGGCCAAAAAAAAAGCACTTAATTTGTTTTACCCTTTCTTCACGCGTACATTTCTTACCCCCAGGGGACAGAGCAACGTCACACTGCTTGAGGTTAAATAAGTAAGTTATTTCAGTGAAAGCTCGCCTTTTTTTTTTTTTTAAGATCTCGGCTCTCATCACTGACAGTGCTGGTTGTTATCGCCATCATCTTGACCAGGAGAGTAAGCAGATCAATAGAGAAGTGAGGAGTCTGAGCTTGTTATGTGTCTTATAGCCAGAAGTGAGACAACACCGAGAATAAAGTCCAAGTGCACTCGCTCCCGCTCTCTTTCATCTGTATTCCTCTCTTGCTCGTTCAGGGAAATGCAGCTCTCTGCATGCAGCGTGTCAATACAAATGAAGCCACCACGGCGCATGATGACCCCACAACAATAGCAGCGTAACCATGGTAATCAGCAGATTTTCTAGGGCTATATATACATACACATTCAATTCTTTGTGGTCGATCAGTGGTGCACATCTACCTCCCAACCCTCGCATGACTAACTGCAGACACCGATAGCCATTACAGATTTTTTTTTCAGCTACAGACAGTCATTGTTAATAATGTAAACACTGTAAGCACTCGGAACATCCCAGAATTTCAATAATGGAGTGCGGAGGATCTTAGAAAGACCTTTGATGAATTTTTGAAGTAAAAAAAAAAAAATGTACAACTCAGAAGCATATCTGACCATCCAAGCTCATCTTGCATACAATTTTGAATAAAATAAAAATCAAAGTGACAGTTGGGAAGCCAGACATGGGGTCCCAGAGCTCAGCATCCTAAAAACATGGGGAGAAAATCTTTATCACATTTCTACAAGCTTCTTCTGAAAGCCGCGCCAGCCAGGACTCATTTGATCAAACTCCAGTCCCTTCCTAGAGAACCTCTACCCTAGTTGGCCCGTACCAAAGAACATGTCATCTCCAGTCTAGCAAAGGCAAGACAATTTATCAATTAAAAGAGGTAGAATTACAAAGCGGCCTGACTCCATTCCTCTGTAATTTTTGTCCCCTTGAAAACTTCAGGTATCTTCAATCAAAAATGCAAGAGGAATACCCCAAAAAGGGTTGTTGTGTGTGTGGGTTTTCACTGCAACTCCAAAATTAGATTACTAATTAGAGGACTTATTGGCCAAAAGTCCTCTCACAACAGGGTTTGAACAGCTGACCTAAAGGCTATTCTAAAAACCTGCGTACACACCGGCCCTCTGCAGATAAGATTTCCCACCCCTGCTGTAATGCATTTTTATTCTTATACCGAGCATTATAATGCATTATGAATGTATCTATAGTGCCTTATAGATGAGGACTTCATAGGCGCTTATGAAGCATTATAATCAACAGTATAATGCCTTATGACTAATAGAATAGAAGATGCTGTAATTCTTTAATTAATTAGTATTCCGACCATCATAATGCATTATGAAGGCATCTATAATGCATTATAGATGGCAGCTTTAAGTGTTACCAACTTTTAACAGAGGAGCGGGGACTAAGCAATCAGCAAATAAAACAGAAAACAGGTCAAAATAATAGGGTGGAAGGAAGCAAGCAGCCTGTGTAGCTCTGGGAAGGGAAGGTACAAATCACCATGATGGTAGCCGGCAGTGATTTTCTGTGACAGCGCCATAGTTACCCGTTACCCCGTTCCTCTCCGACACGTCATTCACTCCACTGACACTCACGGCTGACATGCTGGAACTGACAACATGCCGGCGCTACGGAGGCGGCATCACAGTGGCGTGGTTAATGCCCGTGCGGGAATTACGGCGATGAGGCTCCCATGCCGGGCACAAACAGGGCACGCGGTTCCTGCTGAACTCCATTGGCTCATGAAGGGGGAAATCGGGAACTGTACCTTTGCAGCAGGAGAGGTCCAAGTACTGGTGGTTTGAGGTCTAAAGGTGAGCATCTTTTGGTCGGCCGCGGATGGGGAAAAAAAAGGTTTCAAAAATAAATAATAAAAAAACGAGCAAGTCAGCAGCCCGGGCCCTTAGTCATTAGCTTCTTCCGCCGCTGAATGGCTCTACCAAGCGGCCAGACGATGCTGAGCGAAGCGTTTTAGCCTCGTCATTTTATACAAGCTGAGTTTAGCTCAAAGCCGGGGCACGCGCCCAAAAAAACCTCACAGATTCGGGAATATACAGGAACGGCATTAAAATCGGCCTGCTGAAGAAGAAGATCCCATCTAACCTTCCCCGGCAGTGTGAGAGCCTGAAAGAGACTTTAAGCTGTTTGTTTCGATTCCCCGGGCCAAGTGCGTTTCTTATCCTTGTCAATCTCACTTTGTACAGGCGGCATGCCATGCAACATTCAAACTCACTCAGCAAATCTATTCCACAAAATGAGACTGAGTGACATCAAGAAGCAGGTTATTAGCAGCAAACAAATGGAGGTTATCCTTAACTAACCATAGGTTTCCCTTCTGGATCATACAACCGGAATTTAAACAGCCTTGACAGGCAGCCTTACCACCTGACCACGACTCCTTCAAATGCGTCATGCAATATGTCCACTGCAATTGGTTATCATAGAACAGGAGAAACCAGGCCCACGGTTTCTCATACAGTTAAAACAAATAAACAGGAGGATATTTGTCCTGCACATTCATTTCCTTCACAACTTTTCCTCACAAACAAATTCAAGCCAGCTGGAAAGGTTCAATCTGCACATCCACAACAACACCCCCCCCCAATAAAAGAAAAAAAAAACTGCAATATTTCCTCTAGTCTTCTTGGAAATTAAACAAGTAAACTGTGGACCTGGGCTGTAATTAAAATACAATATGGGTAAACACACCCAAGCACATATACACAAAACCATATTGACTAACAGATATTTTTATTGTGATACTAACATATTGTTTTGGCTGGACTCAATTACTGAGAGCAAAAAAAAGATGAGACCATAATTACTGGGCAAGATAAGGCCGGGACTGCCGAGCCTCCAAGTGGAAAATATAAACACTTTGGAAAGCTGCTGGCCTCACTAAACAGGAAATGAGACCCGTACTGTCCAACAGCAAGGCTGACTGGAGGCGAGGGGAACCGGCATCAAAGCCGCTCACCATCACTTCGGTGAAAACTAAATTTCCACTGTGGTGATCCCCCCCCCCCCCAAACTTATCTTAGGAGATACTGTTTACTCTGTCTGTCAGGAGGTGCCAGAGGTCGTTTGAAAAATCCCAGCTATGTCATGGCAACAGTAGTAACCATGCTGAGATAAGAATTAGAATTTGTACTGTTTGTATTCAGCATTAAATGAGCAGGATATAAAAACAGAGAGACACGAGGTCTAACTAGCTGGTGATTAACCTAGTGATACAGCAATGAATAGAGTTCAACAAGTTAACGCAAGAGTATTTTACTCAAATTTCCCTCTAATGCAAATACTGAAATTCTTCCCTTGACTCTAGAGTGTCACAGATATTCACTATACATGCATAGAAAGTCTAATCAAATTTTCACATCCCAGTAGAATATTCAACCGTAAATCCGTAATTCAAGAATTATGCCCACCACCGATAATTTGCACAGTTGAGACATTATTATTCAGAAGACAGATGTAGGTCGCCCCCTGCTGGAAGAGAAAACAATTGGTTATTTAAAATTCTGAGGAAGAACACCTTTTTCAGTGTGGGACTGGGGCTCAGAGTGGCGTCGGGCACGTCTCGCCTCCCTGATCAGGATAAGCAGACCGATAAAAAAACCTTTGTGGGTACAAAAATCCATAACATAAAATGGTCAATCTGAGGAAAAAGTGGAAAAAAATATATGGTATAGTGTTGTTTGCTTTCTTTAATGTCATTAATTTAAACCAGGGGTGCCCAATCTTACCTGCAAAGGGCCGCTGTGTACGCAGGTTTTCGGGATAACCTTTAGGTCAGCTGTTCGAACCCAGGTGTGAGGACTCTTCGGCCAATCAGTCCTCTAATTAGTGATCTAATTAGGGAGTTGCAGCAAAAACCCACATACACAGCGGCCCTTTGCGGATAAATTTGTATGATCATCGGTGATCGAAAATGGTGCCCTCAGAACCTCAAAAGTAGGGCACTTATGGGAGCCTAAGCCCGCCTCCGCACATACCTGGTCCTTACAGACAGACCCACCTTTTTCTGAGTAAAAGGCAGAAGCAGTTACGATGTCAAACATGTGACACGACTTATGGGGTATTATCCCCTACAGAAGCTTCTCAAACTGTGGGTCGCCAAATAACTGGGAAGGATCACAAGAATATTTTTGAATATGCAAAAAAAAAAAAAAGAAGTAGTATGTAATCTTCTGTGGCCCTAAATTTTATCAACAAGACCCCCACCGATCGTGAATTTAATCATATCAAAAGAGTTGTGAGGCTTAACCAGTTTTTTGGGGGATCTGTAGACGAAACGTTTGAGACCCACTGGCACACAGCACAGGCTGGGACGGTCCAGACACACAATTATAGCTCATTGTGGCCCACTATGATGCTAGGCTGCTCTTTAGGGTGGACACATAACAACAAAGCCAAAATGAATAAGTCCATATCCTTACCGTGCTGTGGCCTTGACTGCTTTTTCATTGATAGTTTTCATATGCAAATCTGTGCTCTTTTCTGCAGTATTTACAAAACATAAAGTGCCCGCAGGAGGCCTTTAGGCCCCAACAATTTCTCTGTCTTCCAAAACAACACCAGCATATTAATTGTGCTTAATTTAGTCTAAAAGACACACTGCATTTTTTTTTGAGGAATGCTGGCCTGCCTTGTTTTTGTGTAGCTACTCAAAGGCAGCAGCATGCATGTTCAGTCTGACACACGTGTGGAGGCTCATGCACATTTGGCTGTTTGTCTAGGGCACATTTCTGGCTCCGTGCTGCTGTAGTCCCATGCTCCCAGACATGTTGTTTTACATATCCGTCTAATCTGCCCATGGCTTTAAGCACACAGACTGAAACTGTCTGCCACACAAACCACCGTCTTTGCCGTTTCATCTTCCACATCTTCTCCCTGCTGGGTGGCAGCTTTTCGGCTGAGGAAGCTTCTCCACGTGGCTGCAGCTTGGACTCCGTGTGGGGCTTGGTGGTGATGGCGGCGGGCGCGGGCTCGGCGGCCCTGACCTCACTAATTGAAAGGGCCTGACGGGGGGAGACCGGGTTTGAAGAGGGCATTCCCCCGTCCCACTGGCAGTGTGGAGAGAACCAGGAGAGCAAACTCAGCTGCGGTACTTTCTTACTGGGGCTTTGGCCTACTCCGTGTATGTAGGAGCAAGCCCCATACTACTCACCACCCCCATCACGTGCATCTCCTTCTGGAAGTCAGCACAAAGGCAGCGCAGCAACAAAGCATTTCCTGCAAGCCCTGCGAGATCGTGATGCTCATTCAGCATGTCACACACACACACACACACACACACGCGCACACACACAGAGGCAACCCGAAAACTGCACTGAAAACACAAGTTTGGTCAATGGGCCTTTCCCCCTTACTCAGATCTTACCTGTCCAGAGCCTAAACACCGCGGCTACGGGTCAGGTCAGGACTGGGCTGCCCACCGCCCATGGCAAGTCCAAATTGCTCCACCTTGTTAAAGGGGGTGCATAAGTAATCCCAATGAAAATGTTCAAGTGTCGCCACTGAGCTGCTGCGGGATGTTTACATGATCACTAAAAAGCTGACTCTCCCCCGCAGGTGCCCCCCCCTACAAAGGCAGGCAGCTTTGGTGAACCTCGGGGTGGGGAGGTGGAAGTGGCTTGTGTTCTGTCTCCAGGAACCCGAATATCAGCTGAAGGACATTTGCGTCTGTCATTCGCTGTTCTGGCTTTTGATGTTGTTTACTGAGAACATGGTACCAATAGAAACTCCTGCACTGTGCCGCACAGAGACACCTGGAAGCTGGGCAGGGGGTCTCTGCTCCACTGGCCTTGACTAGTTTTTTTGATAGCTAAAGGATTATTGAATTCATCATGCCATATATGAGTAGCCCAGCCACTGACCTTTACTCTACTGTCACAGATTTAAAGAAAACAGGCATTCTTATAATGTTTTGTGTTTCCCTACTCTTCTGTGCTCCTGTTCCTAATGTGTTCCCCTGCTCCCCAGGCTGCTGAAAGTGCTGAGCACGCGGCAGAGAAAGGAGCATCTCCCCTACCATTGCTGGACAGCTTCTTTCCTCCTTGTTATCCTGCGTTCATGTTGTTTCTGTATCCGACCTTGTTTCCTATCTCTTACTGATTAACCTTGTGCGCGCCTGGTTCCCCGTGTGCCCAGGGCAGCCCTAGTCCCTAGTGTTTGATTGTGATTACCGTCACCTGTTCCTCGCTGCCCATGCTGATGATTAGTTACAGCCCGCACCTGTCCCATGCTGAAACCCTCGTTGTTATGCACATTTAAGTGCCTGCCGCTGGCTTGTTCCGCTGTTGGTCGTTTCATTTGTTTCGATTTGCTTTATGTGCTGTGTTTTGTTTGTTTTTGTTTGCTGTATATGCAGCATTGTGTTTGCTGTATGTGTTTTGTTGGTTTTTGTTTGCTGTATATGCAGCGTTGTGTTTGCTTGTTTTCGGTATTAAAGTGTTAATTTTATTGTGCAGTACTTTGGTTGACACTCGTTGTCTTTGAAATGTGCTATATAAATAAATTTGCCTTGTGTGTCCGGCGCTGTTTGCTCCTGTGGCACTCCCTGCTTTTGTTATTCGGATGCCTTGTGGTTCCTTTGGTTTTTTTTCCAGCTGCAATAAAGTTCCTTGTTGTGTGTGTGGGTGTTTTCTTTTTTCTTTGTGCGCGTGTGTGTGTGTGTAAGCCACAACGTGGCTCGTCTGTCACTCCGCCACGCCCCTCCGTAGTAGAATAGCCGATTCACCCCAACAATCCTGCGGTGTGATCAGTGTCCCGCCCATCCTTCACTGTCCTGAGACTTGCACAGACTCCAAAATTAGTATGGAGACCTGCTTAAAGACCCAGGCACTTGAAGGTTTCCTGAGCTGGAGGACACATTCACACAGGTTAGGGATTGGTTGGAGGAGCTCTCACCAGAATCAGGGGCGTGGGACGAAGATACCTTGGAGGATTATCTACTTCCCAAGGAGGGACTGGTGAGAGTCCCTGTCAGCACAGACCCCTCACTCTCTGAGAGTGCCAGAGTTCCTTTTATGTAAGTGAAACTGTCCTCTCACCTTCTGAGACCAGTCGCCCCAAGCCCTGCAGGAACCGACCCATGTAAGGAAGAAGACAAACACCTCTGCACAGCCTTTGCTTCCCATCCAGGGCAGGCTGCCACATCTCCAGAGCCCTGCCCAGGGGAGGCCCAAAGGCGGCTGCCCAGCCCAAGTCCCCAGCGCCTATCTTGCCAGCTCCAGAGACCAAGAAGGCCACCTTGCCTGCATCTGTCCCCGACTGGCCTCTCTTGCCAGACCTGGGTTTGCCAGCTCCAGAGACCAAGAAGGCCATCTTGCCTGCATCTGGCCCCGACTGGCCTCACCAGATCTGTACCGGGACCCACAGGCAAATGTCATGGAGAAGATCTGGAGTGGGCCCCAGTGAGCATCGCTCTGGGTCCAGCCCCAGTGACCCCGGCTCCAACTCGAGAGATGCTGTCTGAATCTGTCCCTGTCGTATCTGTTTCCCTGTTTGGCCAGCTGATGTTGCTGTGTATTAAGGATGGAATATTTTTTCATGATCTCAGTAAGGATGGGGCTACAGTCCCAGGAGCCACGGAAATACCCGAGAAGCTCCCTGATCAAGCTTTTTCACTAGTGCAAGATTTGCTTTTTACGTGTTACTGAAAAATGAGAAATTTCAGGCATTCAATCAAAGATTTTATTAAAACATCAAGTGAAGGGGTTTAAAACGAAACCATTTAAGGGATTAGTTGTGCTGGTCTAACACACTCATACACCTCAACAAATATGAGGGTTAATTTATGATATCAGTGAGTACTTAACTAAGAGGGTCAAACCTTCTAAGATCAGTTAGCAATATGATAAGTTGCTGCTCTCTGACATTTTGTTGATGATGCCGTAGATGTCAAGTCCCATTAAAATTCTGAAACAATGTTGGTTAGGACCAACATGAGTACGCCTGATTGACAGGGGCCTGATTGTGGGCTGGGGGGGCTTTTCAGCATACTCTGTTTGTATTGTGTACTTATAAAGGACTGTCTGCACTGTTTACTTATTCGTGCTAAATTTGCACTTCGTCTTGTTTTGCAGTGTTCGTGTGCACTAAACTGGCTGGTCACATACACGCCGCTGCATGCCATTCGCTTGTACGATTCGCGCGAGTATTTAAAACGTCATGACGTCATCATCGACGTGACCACGTCTCTCCTCACGTGCCCAAACTGGAGGCGCCGTGCACCGCAAAGAAGCTGCTCAGAACTAGGGCGCCATTTTGGCGCTTATCGCACACGGGTCTAGAACCTATGAGCCGAAATGGCCGCCGCACGGCTACAGTTTCCGGAGCTACACGGACCCCGAAAGCCTACATCGCTCTCACGCGTGACTCTGTAACGGAGTTATCCGCGTTGTGTGTCGCCTTATGCTCGCGGAATGGACTTGCCGTGTTCTGAGTGGCAGAAGCACGTCGAAGAGAAATGGGGTCGCTTGTCTGCTGCAGAGAAGGCGTCCTTTTCCTCTCTTGTAGAGGTGGATGATATTTCCTCATTTGCTCAGTCGCAGACTGAGTGAGTACCCAAGCTTCGCGAGCCAAGGCCCTGGTGTCATGTCATGTCCGCTAAAGGCCTGTAGACTTAAGTTATGCATGGTAACTTTTTAGGGGGGGGTTCATTGTGGCGTAGCTGGCTGCAGAATAACGTGAGAATATCTCGCATTAGCAATAGCGCTAATCGCCTTAGCTCAGGTGTCAGACCTGGCGTAGTGGGAACGGGACTCTGCAGCATTCTGTGACTTTTACTTAAATTAAATGGCGACATTTTACAATTGCATGTCTAATATTGCAGTTGTTGTCTTGATTTGTGATCGTCACAGTTTCTGCTGCTAGACAAGACAAGACTCGGTCCAAATGTAGCCAATTCTTTTCTTTTTAAGCAGTGGAAACCGTCCAAAGAGACCCCTGAAGCACACCCTGACATCAGGAACTCCACCTCCAGTGAATATCAGCAGCTTATCTTCCTATGTGTCTCACTTGTCCACAGCAGCCGTGATGTGACCTTCTTATCAGATATCTCCAAGAAGCACCCGCTGCAGAAAGACCCAGACAGTGCCTCTGGGCTCAGGGAGACGGGCAATGCGTGCTTCCAGGCCCGGGACTACAGCACGGCCGCCCTGCACTACTCCCAGGTCCTCGTCCCCACGCCCCTCAAAACTCACACGTAATGACATGTTAATTACACCACCACTCTAGCCCTCTGAGGTCCGTGTCTCCAGTGGCACAGAACCGCAGTACAACAGCAATCAAGCGAAATCAAAGTTTATTTAATGCACAACCGTACATGAGACGGTGGCAGATGTGGGAAGCGAAATGAGCCCCCGTCCAGGCATCTGAATCGAGGGTCTTTTAATCAAAATTCCAGTTAACACGGCTCTGAGATTGAGTGTGAAATGCTGTGGGGGAGAAAGAGGTTGTCAGCGTGCTTGGAGTGGCTTTTCTGTTTGACATTATAAAAATAAAGGTCACTTGCGGCTAGCCCTCTTGTGCTTGTGGGGGATATGGGACTAGCTTATTATTGCCCAGCCGTCCGTATCCGGGGGCTGGGGGCCGCTCCAAGCAGGGCCAGTGCGTTTCATTTAGGCTGCCTGTGCACGCAGCGCTGTGTCAAACAGGGTAAGTGTTTTCTAAAGCACTGAGTTTACAGTATCACCAATTAACAAGTGGTAACTGCGGTATATAATTCTAAAACATTCAACCATAACACAGCTCTCTGTGGTATTTGCATACTAAACATCCATATTCATATTTAAAGTGGAGCCTTTGGGGTCATTTGCATAGTGCCCATCCATATTCATATTTAAAGCGCGGCTAACAAGATCATTTGCATACCATGTTTCCACATTCATATTTAACGCCTGAACAGTGCGGCGTTGCTGCTTCCCCGCCTCTAGGGGTGCGGGTTCAAACGCAGCCCTCCATGTAGTGCGAGCCAGCGCAACCCCACCCCCCCCCCCACCCGCCAACAGCCTTGCAGCCTCTCTCCAATTTGATAAGATTCTGTGTGTCACATGCACCGCCATGCCGGTACAATTAGCCGTGAAATGAAGATCTGGCTCTACTGTGAATAAAGGGGGTACAGATTCATGAAATTAATTAGATAAAAATGGGGGTGGGTGGTAATAAGATAAAAACAAAGTATTAATAGAAGATGAATTAAGGGCTATGTGCTGGGTTGGCAACCCTGCATAGGACAAAACTGTATGGAAAATGCATCGATGGGTAAAAGGCTATATATAGCAATAGTGATACATGGTAGGCAGGGTGGAGTGGTGCGCTGGTCATGTCCATGTTTGGGAGCCTGGTGGCCTGAGGATAGCCACAGTGTGACAGATAGACAGTGTGCCCCCCTGAATGCTTATGTTTTCACCCCCACTCTGTCTCTCCAGGGTGTTTGCTGTGCCCCCCCTGGCTCAGAGGAGCTTGCCCTGTGCTACGCCAACCGCTCGGCCGCCCTGCTCCACCTCCACCTCCACCAGGTGCTCTGATCCGGCTTCCACATTACGGCCTGTGTCATATGTAGCGTGGGACCAGCCTAGCCGGGCAGCTCATGTGGTCGACTGCATTGTCCTGTGATCTCTGCAGTTTTTAAGACTGCCCCCTCTGTGGTCCCTAGCAGTACCAGGCAACTCATTGGATCACATAGGCGGTTGCCTAGGGCACCATCTTCTGAGGGGGCGCTGACATAACAACCCACCGGCGCTGCCCGGTTCCACATGGGTTTGAACTGCCATTGGTTCCTCCTGTGCGGTAAAAATGAAACAAGACCGACACAGTCTGTTAAAGAAGTCAGAATGTGGATAGCTAGGAATAGGTCACTTTGGCTTCCTTCACATTGCAAGCTTCATTGTCCAAATCAGAGTTTTAGTCTTGGCAGTTCACATTCATAATTAATTACTAGTAAGTGACCTGTGTCTAACTGTAGCAGGAACACATCTGTCCTGCGAAACGGCACCCATGTGCAGATTGAAAGGTTGCACAAGTCACCCACAACAAAGAAATGCCGAAAGGGACACGTGTATCGGCAGAAAACACAGGAATTGCGATCTGACCATTAACGTTCAGGTCTTACGACCACGAATCAGATATGTATCCGATCTGGGACCATATATGAAAGTGATTCCAATCTGGTTTAAAAGGATCATATTTCTGTGTCCACACAGCCCTGAAAAATCAGATCTGAGTCGCATTCAGGCAAAAGATCGGATTTGAGTCACTTCAGCCTGGTATAGTGAATGGAGACCGTCTCCCTTCTTGTGAGGCACATAGCCACATAGTAAAGTTATGGGTTTGAACCCCAGGCCACCTCGACCAGGCATGTATCTAGGTAGTAAAATAATGCATTTCCGACTCCGGGCCTGCTTCTGTCTATTACATTCCTGTGACCTTCTGTGTCAGATTATGGCTCTGCTGAGGGATTGCGGTGCTCTGTTTTCATTCCTGGACGTTCTTTCCTGTAGGAGTGCCTTGAGGATATAGGGAGGGCTCTGAAACACGGCTACCCCGTCCATCTGCAGCAGAAGCTGCTGGACAGGAGGCAGCAGTGCCTGAGACACCAGCGGGGGGGCGAAGACGGCGCCACAGAGAGGAGATCCGGCACAACGTCTGGGTGCGAGGGGCCTGGATCGCTCCCCCACCTACCCCCTGCAGTGGAGCTATGCTTCAGCCCTGAAAAAGGGCGACACCTGGTGGCCAGGGAAGATGTGGCAGCTGGAGAGATTTTGCTGGAGGAAAGGGCATTTGCCTGCGTCCTGATCCCAGGAGCTGGCGTGAGATCTGGGGCTCAGAACAGTGCAGTAGTGACGGGGAATGAGAACGCATTTGGAACAGAACACCTGCTCTGCCACCATTGTTTGTCAAGGACCAATAACCCAGTGCCCTGCCCAGGCTGTAGCCACACCCGCTACTGTGGAGAGGGGTGCCGGCAGGCGGCATGGGAGGGCCACCACTGTTGGGAGTGCCCTGTCGGGGCGGAGTTACGCTCCGTGGGGGTGCTGGCCCACCTGGCACTGAGGGTGGTGTTCAGGGCAGGATTTAAGGAAGTCCAGAGGGTAAGGGAAATGGCGCCACCTAGTGGTCAGGAGAGGTCACCCCGCACCTGCCCGGACCCCCCACAGCACCAGTTAGACGGCTCGTACCTGTGCGTCTACAGCCTGCTGCCCCATGTGTCTGAGCAGCCGTCCAGTCTGCGCTTTTTGTTGGCTGTCACCGTGGCAACTCTCTGCCAGAGCCTCAAGGAAGATGGCGCCCTGCAGAAATTCCTGAATGACGGACGTGGCGGACAAGAGGGTGGGGCCTGGTGTCCGGAGCCGAGCATTCTGGGAGCTGTAGTGCTAAGGCATATGCTCCAGCTGAGATGTAACAGCCAGGCGGTGACTGTGCTGAGAGATTGTGGTAAGACAAAAATGGCGATGAGTGCTGGCACTGGGGGGCAGGGTGACGTTGTGCATAAAATTTCGGGTGTAGCAGGCAGTATAGATTTGAGTGATAATTCTTCTGCTGCAAATAACTTGATTTGTAGCTGGATTTTGGTCTTTCACAGCTGGGTAACCTTTGCCCTCCTGCCACCCCTTTGCCCTCCTGCCACCCCGCACCCCCCCCCACAGACACGGGCCGCTCCTCAACGCCCGCCGTGCAGGAGGTGCGGGTCGCTACGGCCATCTTCCCCGCCCTCAGCATGCTGAACCACTCCTGCCGTCCCAACGTCGGCGTGGCCTTCCGGCCAGGGGGGGCCCCTGTGTCCCCCGGGGGCCGGCTGGCTCCCGTCTGCGGGGGTGTCACAGTCACAGCTCGTGCCTCTCGGGATATCGGTGCAGGACAGGAGCTGCAGCATTGTTACGGTGAGCGGCGCCCTGCCTTCCCGCGTCTCCCTCCCATACCCCAGGGGGCGCCGTGCCTGAGTTTCCTTCCCTCCTCATCCCTTAAAGGCCCCCATTACAGCCGAATGCCGGCCTCGGAGCGCCGGCGCCTCCTGCTGGAGCAGTACTTCTTCCTCTGCCAGTGCGACGCCTGCCTTGAGCACCAGGGGGCGCCCTTGTGTCTGCAGTGTCCCCGCTGCGGATGCCCCCTGCAGGTCAGCTGTGTCATTGCATTCTCTAAACATGCATCAGACTTAGCCGCCTGGTCTGTTGCTAATGCCACTGTGCTGCTAATTGCTGTGTGTAGCGCGCCGAGCTGGGCTACCTCTGCCCACGCCCAGGCTGCCATCTCCAGCTGGCCCATGAGGAGCTGAGCTGCAGGCTGCAGGGCCTACAGCAGCTGCTGGCCCGGGCCGCGCGCCTCATCGAGATGGACCGGCCAGGTGAGGGGCGTGGCTGTGGTTATCGGGCAGAATGTTTGCCCATGATGTCTTTTCAGTGATAGCTGTACACTGGCCCCAAATGGTTTTTAAAGGGGTGTTAAATGCACCCCCCCCCCCCACTTCCATAGATGAGGCAGCACAGGAGGTCCAGGTGGCGTACAGGGATGCCAGCCGCTTCTTAGAGGAATCCCACCCGCTGCAGGGCCAGCTGGCGGATACGGCGGCAAGAGCCGAGGCTGCCATGGGTAGGGCGTCCAGAGCCGCTTAGCACTGCGAAGGGCAGCCTTCTGCAACTCTGGGGTGGTCGATGGTTGGCCGTCTCCACATTGTCATTGAACCTGTAATCCATAAATGGTGTGTGTCTGTGACAATGTCTTTTCCTGGGTTTTTATATACCCAGTTTTAGGTTTAAATTTTAACATGTATTCCTGCAAACCTGATTCACAATAACCAGTTTGAAGATGGATGGATGGACAGAATGAATCATGTGTCTCGTCCTCTTCAGGCAACTGGAGGCAGGCTGCCACCCAGCTAAGCCGCAGCATAGGTGCCATCCAAGCCCAGTACGGGGATGACAGTGCAGAACTGGGGCATCAGCTCTTCAAACTGGTCCAGCTACACTTCAATGGGTAAGAGGACCTGGTGCGAGCAGCTCTGGTTTTGTACACACTGATGATGGTCATATAGATGTTTTCCCCGTCTCCTCCTCTCCGTGACCCCGTCCCTCATTCAGGCAGCAGTCCCAGGAAGCACTCTCTCTCATCCCAAAAGCCCATCGTCTCCTCTCCCTCCACTGTGACCCTTTGTGTGAGGAGCTGCAGGAACTCAGGGCCATGGAGGACTGCCTGAAGGGGGCGCTGTGACATACACGTGTACAACCAACTCATTCCTTCTCCTTCAAGGATCTGCATCATGCCCATGGCGGCAGCAGTTTAGGAAATTAACTTTACCCAGGGGACTATGGGAATAAACCCGATATGCGTGCCTAGGTCATACACAGGTTTCGGGAAACATGCAGTAGACGGAGCCGTGTGGTTTCCACTGGAATTGGGAGCATCTGGGAAATAGAGGGATGTAAAGATCTGTGTGCTGTTGGCAGTTGCAGTTTGGGTTCATACTTCAGAAGCTGATATGCCTTTAATACCTGCTGGGTGAGCATATGATAGCGCACAGCGGCGCGCTAAGCAGATGGTACTGGGGCGACTCGATCAAACGAGGACAAAGCTGTAAGCAGGAGTTCTGTGCTTCCAAAGGGGTGCCGCGTTCGTATGTGGAACGGCAGAGACGCCCGGGCTCCGTGGATGGAAAGAGGATGGATGTGAGTCAGCATTCCCGACAAGCTCTGCCACCCTGTATTATGGGATGGTTTCCCGGGATGCGTGACTTCCAGAAAATGGTGAAACGGAGCTGCCTGGAATCGCATATCCGTGTGGAATGTTCCTGGGTGTCTGTGTGTGTGTGTGTTTCTAGGCTGCAGTAACCCTGACCATAGATACACACCCACCCATAAACAGATCCATCTGGACAGGCTGACAGCGGAGCTGCACGATCCTTCAAGTGCGGAGCAGATGTAGACAGACGCAGAGTTCCCTGCCCACACCCAGCATGTCCGTGACCCCACAGCCTGGTCCTGGTATGTGTCAGTGACGGCACCACGTACAGCCCTGAGCACACAAGTGAACCTTTTTCATTAACTACGGTGTTTTTTGCTGCAGTAACCCATAAGAAGAGTGACCTCTGCTTGCCATTGGTTACTTTATTGGTTCCAAATAGTGACTGACAGTTTATGTTAATCCCACCCACTGCAGACTTCTCCAAACACTAGTACCTGCACGTGTCTAAATCAAGGAACAGCGTTTCATACACAAACCAATGATTAAATATACAAGCAGGGGTTTCTTCCTGGAGTTCCATGTTTGTCTCAAAATCATAAAATAAACAATAGCCTGTAACTTCGTCTTCTACATCTGTTGGGGCATTGTTTCCACATTGGCGCGTTTCCTGTTTTCCGGACATCTGGCTTTTCGCAAAGCGTCAGTGATTCTACAAGTTTCGGAAGGACAAGTTTTCACAAACATATGTTCCCTGGGCAAAATCCAAGCACATACAAACTGTTAAAAAGTCTCCGGGTGTATTGGACATGCGGTGTGGATGAGATGATCAGACGTGACGATATGGGCTTTATCTACAGGTATTTTTTAAAAAAAAAGCATCTGGGGTCAATATGACATATATACATTATAAGCATAAGGCAGATTATGATGTGAGTGTCTGGCAGGCTGTCGCCTGGGATGGTGTTGCAGCCGGCTGCAGTTTTTCGCAGGTTTTGCATCACATCTGCAAGTAGCTGCGTGTGTCTGTGTATGATTTTTGTCACTTTCTGTTGCTATCGCGTGTGCGTGTGTGTGTGCGTGCAGTAAGTCAGGCCCAGCCCTCCCCATCACGGCTGGTTTAGGTCGCGCGGGTTCAGCACTTTCCCAATGAGCATGAGTGCCCCCGACTTCTCGTCCCGCACCAGGAAGACGAAGGGGCGGTCCACACGGAAGGGGTGGGCCTGTGCCAGGCTGCCAGCGTTGGGCTGGATGCTGGGATACTGGCTGCCCTCCGGGGCGGTCTCCATCACCACCTTGTGGCGAACCGTGCTCACCTTGGCTGGTTGGTTGCTGATCTTCAACAGGTCGGTCTGAGCTAGCCAGTCAGACAGGCCTGGGGGAGGGGCAACATCTAATTAGTCTTCATATTCTACTCATTATAGACATTTAGCTTTCTGTCCCAGGACTGGGGGTGTTGGTGCTTCGAAAAAAACCTGCACATATTTGACACAGCGGCACAAGAACTAATTATGGACAGAGGCTTAAGAGCAGGTGTGTATACAGATAGTAAAATTACTGGTTTGACCCCCCCCCCCCCCCGGGTGGCAAAATCTCCAAGGGGGACCTATCGGTAGGGATACTGGACACTGACCTGTTTAGAGTAGATACATTTATAGAGGGAATTATATTAATTCCTGTGTATGTAACTTTACAAGTGCTCATCGTAAACTGAAAATACTGTAAGTGGAATATATGATATGATAGTAAATAAATAATAACTGTCACTGAATAGGCAAATAAATAATCACTGTAATGAAATACCAGTACCTGAGTACATAAATGAATAGAAGTCCATCCTGTCATTAAATGTACAGTACTCTTTGGTTAAACACGGAAAAAACACCCTACATTATTCTGCTGAATACCTGTTGTACCCATTTCTTTCTCAGAGGAACTATGTAAACATGTGAATGTAAATAATAATAAAAGATAAGGTTACTACATAATAAACTTATGTCGTTTTTAAAGCTTACGGGGCGGGCTATGTGGGCGTAGGTGTTATATACATCACAGCTGAAGGTGGGGGGGCAGACTTTGAATCTGGCTGGCAAATGCGGTTAATGGCGAGCATAATTGTGTGCGTGTAGCATTTTGAAATATCTTTTGTTGAAAGGTCAGTTTAATTTGTACATCAGTTTCATTTATGGTATTGTTTTGGAAAAATGAAATAAAAGTTTATACGAATATGGTGAAGGGTGTACAAAAAGACTTTCCACAGCTTTTGTTCGGGTTAAAGAAGCGGATGGAGCGATTTATGGGATGTTTATGCTCATGATGGCTGCAGAGACTGAAAGTGCCATCGCTTAGCATCAGTACGGTATGGGATATCGCTACCTTGGGAACAGATCAAAATTCAAAGTTTGATGGCTACTGAATGTGCATCGCTATCACGCCATCGTAAAGTCAAAATATCGTAAATCAAACCTTTGGAAAGTGAGGAGCATCTGTATATGAATGCAGAAGATGCTGACAGTCACTAATAATCGATGAGGTACACTATAGGCGTATGGGAGAAAAGGCTCCCGTCAGCTTGCAGCTACGACGCTCACCCATGCCGGAGAGCGAGGTCAGCAGGTCAGTGGATTGACTGAGCTTCAGCACGGGGAGGGTGACGTCGACCCGGACGGGGTGCAGCGTCATGGCCAGGTCCTGCACGAACTCGGCCGTCAGGGCGTCCTCGATCAGCGAGGTGTTGGCGGTCACCTCGTCCGGCAGGAAGAAGATCGTGCTGACATCACCGTCCATCTGCAACTGGGCGATCTGGAAAATGGCGAGGGGGGGTACCTGAATTTAAAGGGCTTTCTGTCGAGATGAAACCACAGGTCACCAGCTCCTTTGAAAATGCCACAAAAGTCCACAGGAGAAATCTTGCATCCCCGACGGCATTTCCACAATCACCGAAATCACCAAAGAACAGCTCGTCTTCTGACTCGAGTGCTCCGAAAACAAACAGGGAAACGTCTAACAGACCCCATGTGTTATTGCAGTAGAGTCTTCTTCCTGAGACTGATGGCGTTTGCTTATGGGATTCTAGCACTAATCAAGAGTGGGCATCACAATGAAAAGGAGCTGTGACGGTGAGGCAACACTGAGGCTAGAAAAAGATGTGGCACATGCATGAGAGCGCTTGAGGCCATGGAGGAGTACGTACCGTGCAGCCCAGGTCTGGGTCATTACCCAGTTTAACGGGGTATCTGCCCTCCTGCATCACAGGCACTTTGATGGGTGCCGCCCCTTCCACATTGAAGTCCTCCAAGTTCCCGCTCTGGGTAAACCGGGTCACCCACCGTCCTGCCAGCAGAAGAGCACACACACAGGTCATCTGCTGTCACCATGGTAACCTTTGACATACATCATATGCTATTGGCATTCATCATGCACGTCACTAATGGCAACTATACTATGCCACTGGCTGAAGCCAAAAGAACTGAAGTTAATTGCTGTAGTTTGAGCTGTCCACCAGGGGCAGCAGAGAGCAGTGAAGGATCCGGCTATCTGAGTTTGTAAAACTGCAAGATGGATTGAAGTGTCAGAAAAGCTATAAAAACAGAGGAGTGCTTGCTCCAGATGACCTTTGAAGTAGCCAGCGCTCAGTGGCACTACTCCAACCCCGCGGGGAAACGGTGCGGTTAGGAAGCGGTCCACTTTGCTGCCCGTCTGCTGCTTGAACCAGTCGTTGATGTCCTTCGTGTCCCGGAAGGAGCCCAGCAGCACTTTGGGCCGCATGCCATACTGCTTCTCCACCGCGTTCAGGTAGTCTAGTCTCACCCGCAGCTCTGGTCACAGCGGCAGTCATAAAGGTAAGCAAAGAAAGGTACATTCATACATTAGGATCTGAAAACTTGCCTTTTCTCCATTGACTCATCATGGACTGAATTCCTCGATGCAGTTACAAAACATAACCTGCGTGTGGCAGTATAGAGCATCATGGTGATGACTCACAGAACTATGAAATTTTAACTCTGCTATTGTTTTGTTTAAGCTGGGCAACCAATGTAAGAACCATTATTTCTGGTCTTACTGTAGAGCTAGTGTAAAAAGCTACAGATCCCACATCACAATCCAGGGTCCCCATTGTTTTATGCCCAGTGCTTCCTGGGATAGATATCATGCTGACTGTAATCCTGTACTGGATAAATTAAAGAAAATGGATATATGGATGAATTACAGTTTTGGTAGTTGATTCGGTCTAACACAGAATACCCAGTTGGGCAAAAGGGCTCCAGAACTGAATGATAATGGTCAATGTTACGATAATGGGAAATTGTTAGCAGGGACTGTCTTGCAAGTGGCAGTCGGGCACTCATGTATGCTCCATGTGGCCGCGGGCAGAAGGTGGGCTCTGCCCGCGCGCGGCTCACACTCACTGCGCTCTATGTAGACGCGGGCAGCAGAGCTGAAGCCCTTGACCGGGGCACGCAGGGAGACCAGCAGGTCACGCAGCGTGTTGTGAAGCTGGGGGTCCACCAAGTTGTGGTAGCGTAGCACCCGGTACAGCTGCCGCTCCGACTCAAGGGACGCCCCTGCATGGGGGCGAGTCAAATCAAGGAGAAGGTTTACATCACCGTAATGGGCGAACAATCCATGAACGACGGGGCTTCATGGTACAGCCACAGAGCAGGGTCATGGCAGGTGATGAAGTCAGAGTCATAATACTGTGGAAGCACCACATAAAGTCCCAGCTTGAAACAATTGCTTCAAGGTTTGTGGCTCAACACGCTGAGCAGAAGGTCACCAGTCCAAACCTCAGCAGAACAGTCACATATCTGTTAAGCCCCTGACCCAGACCACCAAGCCCCAAATGTCACTAGCATGTCAGATAAGAAGGCAAACCCTGTGCTGAGACCCCAAGCTTAACCCTCAAACGTGTGTGTGTGTGTGTGTGTGTCTCATTAGGAAACCAAGCCAGGATATGCAAGAAGAAAAGTATTCTAACACAAATAAAAGCCTCATTCCAGATGCGTGCATTACCATCGCCCCCCCCTCACTGAGCCGTGACTTTAAAAGTACTATTTGCCAGGCGGGGGTCCCAGCTCACCCATGGAGAGCTGAGTGAGGGCCGCCGTGACCCCGATGGGGGACAGCAGCACGCTGGCCTTGGGGTTGCTACCGGCCATCTGGCGGAACAAGTTGTAGCCGAAGTCGGACGTGGCGGCGGCCAGCTTGGTGGTGGGTGTGAGGAACAGCTCCACCGGGATCTCATCCTCCCCCTCTTCCTCCTCCGGGACCGGCTTCGAGATCCAGAGGAGACCAGAGAAACAGAAATGAAATCACACGCTCAACACCTCGTGTGCCAAGCATAGTTACAAATTACCAGCATTGCAATATGGAGACGAGTGCAGAGTGCGGTGAACTGTGAGCAGTAAATAATAACATCATGCTTGGCATTTAAAATATCAGAAAGAGAAAGGGGTAGGTGGAGATATGGGTAGTGATGGCCAAATGAAGCTTCATGAACCATTTGCTGTATTTTATGACCCCACTAGGTAGTGCTCTCTGTTCAAAAAAGGGCTGAAAGCATGCCCCAAAGCAAAGCAAGAGCGCCACCTAGTGGTGGTCATAAAATACAGCAAATGGTTCATGAAGCTTCATTTAGGCATCACCAGGTATGGGTGTGAGAGTGTGGCGCCACCTGCTGGGCAAGGGAGGAGGAGACGAGCACAGTGATGCACAAGAGAAAGGCCCCTCTCAGCATCATGGTTCCACCAGCGGGTAAGACAGGCCTGCAAACAGAAGAAACAGCCAGCTGACAGAGGGACACCTGACAGTAACTGCAACATTACTGTCATGTAGGTGTAGATGTGGGGACAACTGCCTTAAGTATGCATGCACCATAATTAATAATCCCTATGTCTTCAAAAAAAGGGGGACAATAAGTGTCTGTTTAATTACGTTTTGCATGTCTGTGTTCAGAAAACCACCAATGTGATCAGAAAAAGAACAACACCTCATCAAATACCCCAAACTCGTTTTCTACTCTGGCTTCAAATAGCTGCAGGGAGGATTTACTGAAGCCCAAGAGAGTGTACTATTACTGCCATTGCTATATTCTGTTTGCCAGATCCTCCAGTAAACAGGTTTGAATGGTGGCCCCGGCTTCAACAGCACCGTTACCCTGGCAGTGGGCTGTGGGGGCTTGGAGCTTAGCAGCCTTTATATACATCTCAGTGCCACCTGCTGACAGCACACATGCATTATATGCACAAATCTATGCATCTAAATTGTCTCTCTCCTGCTTTCACCTGGCCACAAAAAGAGCTGACAAAATACATTCCTTCAGCCTGCCTCCCACTCCAGGAAATCTGTGTGAAGTTCTTTAGAATCCAAGCCATGGACATCAAACAGAGCAGTAATGGTGTTGATGCTACGGTTAATCGTGTCTTTTCCAGTCTCAGTCAGCGATCGGCGGCCTCCGCGTGCTAGAAGCGACAACGCGGCCCCACGTCGCGCACGGCAATCTCGCGGCCCCACGTCGCGCAGGGCGACAGCCGCATGATTCTTCCCCCTTTTGGCAACCTCACTGAAGCTGTCGGTAGAACACCGACCCTGCGTCTGACAGGCCGTCTCTGGGGTTTCGGGGGGGGGGGGTTCTTGCAGCACAAGACACTTCACAGAGCTGGGAGCACATTGACCAAACAGAGTGCCACACAGCTCAAAGACTCTGCAAGGACTCACAGGCCGACTGACATTTGCTGTAATGGATTTTAGATGTCAGTGAACAACATCCTGCCAAGAGGTATCCCACACACACCCCCAGCCCTCCATCCATGCCCTCTCCTCTCACAAATCCCCCCCAGCTTGCAGAAAGTAGCAAGATTCAGAAGGAGGGGTATTTAGTAAAGGGATGTATGTATTCTCCCCAGATGTGACTCTTTGCCCCTCCCTTTAAAACATCTGGATGTCATCTAGCTCCAACTGTGTTTTCCCGTTAAGTGAAGCGATCTGCCCAGCCCCTCCCCCCCGGATTTGACGGCTCAAATTCATCCTCACATGGGTACGGCGGCCTGACACCGGTCCAGCCAAAGCAGTGCGCTCATTTTTCAGCTGTCAGCACGACGTGGAAGATTTACTGCGCTGCCACGTGGACCCTAATTACAGGTCATATCATTTCTGAACTTTTCAACTTTCTACCCCTTTTAAGATGATTGCGCTTTGATTCATTGGGCTCCTCAGAGGGCCTCCGAGATTTAATGATGTGTTCCTTGCGTTGCGGGTTTGTTGGGACTGGCCCGCCAAGGAAATAGCGCGGAAATAATTACTAAGCCGAAAAATGAGAAACAGTTTTCCAAGTGAAAGTCAGCCATCTCCGACCGGAGCTGCGGCATTTCCAGGCACCTTAAACTCAAAATGCATGGATATCACAAATATGCACAAGCCGAAATGCCTCTCATCCGTCCACTTGGATCAGAACATTTACCTAGGCAGGAAGTTCAAAAGTGTGCTTTGGATACTTAAGAGAACTCTTACAAGAATGTGCAATTTTACGGTCCAGCAAATCTTCCTTTTAAAGTGTGATCGGTATGTAAATATAGATAAATAAATAAATACGCCGGTAACAGACCGTGGGAGCGTCTAGCTGTCCTGCACAAAAGTGATAATGACTTAAAACAGTTTAGCACCGGTGCATTTAATGCATTGTAAGGACTGACCTGCAAGCGGGGATTGTCTGGTGCGTTTCTGCTCGCTGCCGACCAGCTGCCTCCGCGTAACTGTGTTGGTTATAGAAGGGGGCGCGTGGCTTTATCCCCTGCCCCATGCTGGGCCGGGCCGTGACGTCAGCTGGTGCTGTCTGTCGCGTGGAGGATGGGGCTTTGGCACGCTCGGGCACGCATTTAGCACGCATTCTGCACACTTTTATTTTATGATTCGGCCATAGAGCTTGACGTGAAGAGGCGTCATTTTTGTGTTACAGTCGAAGAAGACCCACAATGCATAAAACCAAAATATTCTCAACGTTTTGAGAAATGTTGCTGCTGGTTAGTTTTGACGCCCCAAATGCACAGGGTTCGAACCAACTGGTTTTGTAATGTAATGAAAAACGTAACACGGTGGTGGTAATTGTACCAAATTTGAGTTACAAGGCGTACATTACAATAAACTTCACCTATGAAAGGATGTCGTAATAAGTATGGAGCCTCAAAAATAGTTATTTGTTGTAAACGCTAGTTATCCTCAGTTATGCCGAGGCTAAAGTGCGTTGCCATTTGATCACTGCTTTTTGAGTAAATGTAGGTTTCTGGGCGCTGGAGTGGAAGGCTGACATTAAATTTAAGGACGCCCTTCCAGGTCAGTATGGCGTTGATTGCTATAAATCTGGGGTTCTTAACCTTCGGTTCTTTTTGACTCCTTCGGCAGTCTGGTAAAGTCATATGGAGAACTTCTCAGGACAACACCTATATAATACTACAGCTGGTTATCGCCTACGTGCACAACTGAAGGACATGCAGCATTTCATTTAGAGGTTAATAAAAATAAAGGTGCACATTTTCTCATCCAGTTCACCGACCACCTGAAACTGCAGACCCCTGTTATAAAAAGGGGCGAAATTTAGGGGGTGGGTGGCGGCCGAAGGGGGGTTAACCCTGATGGCGACAATTTTTTTTAATTGCAAAACACAATAGATCAAATGTCTAATGCAAATCATTCATATAACAATTTTGGCTGAATCATTATAGTCTATGATAATATATCTCAAATTTAGCCGATCGATCCACCCTGCGATAGCCCCCCTCACACACACACACACACACACACACACCCTGATCGGTAAGCGTTACCGCCGGCACTCCGTGCTCCTATTAGCATATTATTGCTGCCCCATCATTTTTTAATTCCCCTCGCTTTTCTTTCGGCTCCAAATATAGCAGAAATGGCCATTTAGCCCCCCCCCCCCATCCATGTCAGCATAGGGCCTCCAAATTAGCTGGCTATAAACCTTCCCCGAGCTATATCGCCTTGTGCTGTAATCGCTGTTGTGCTTCAGATAAAAGGCGTCAGAGGACAAATGAGCAATCATAACCATCGCCCCGTATAACAACGGGGTTTGAACGCATTAGATGGTCCATCCACCATAACAATGGGTTTTAAACACATAAGATGATCTACCTGCGAAACGCACTAAAAACAAACTCAGAATCGGCACTTGCCATAATTATCGTGATAAATCTGTGCCTATAAATTTCCCCAAACAATTGCATAGATTACTCTGTACAGGTTATTCACTGTGGAGAGTAAGCAAGGGCAGGGGGAGTTTCCCGCAGTCAGATGCCGGTGCGCTTTGGCCCCTGTTTGTGTGATGATAACCTTCCCCTGGCTCGGCCTCTGCACCGAATACCGACCGCTTAAAATAGCCTGAAGTCGGAAGTGGGCGGGAGGGCAGGCCGCTCTCTGCGGCGCGCTGTTTTGCTGTTTATCAGAAAAGTGTCGGCGGGTTACACTGAGGCATGGTGTTTATCTGCCAGACATGGATTTTCGGGAGGGGATAGGAGTCCTTCTTACTTTCTTACTGTCCTTTAATCAATAATATTACAAATATGCTTTAAGCCACGGTTTTTAAATTCCAAAGAAAAAGAACATTATTTGCGTTATTATCAAACGAAATAAACAAAAAAAAACTACAAACATTTCCAGACACTTTTTGACAAAAAACCCCAAACAAACAACCTGCCATTTACCACGTACAAGTACGTTTATACCAGTTTATGTTATGTGAGTGTGTGTGTTTCATGGGATTCACCAAAGCACTCTAAAAATCAAATACTAAGTCAAACTATCCCCAAAGTGAAACATATTAACCATTCTACAGTTATTTCCAACACAGCTATGTTACCCAGACCAATAGTCAGAGAACTGCACTAATTAATTTCAAATGCATTTCCCTGAAATTTAAGTACAGTGCGGAAAATGAACAGTAGAACGGTTAATATTAATTAAATGTAATTAACTAGCGCAGGATAGATTGCCTAAAGGGTACAGAAAGGCTCTCACAATCCATGTTTAACGCAGACTGGATTTTGACGTTAGAAAATCCTCACTGGTCTATTTGTGTCTGTCTTGTGCTCCCCCTGGTGGCTAAAGGAGGGTAGCACATCTTCAGGTTGATTGCGCGCTCGCTCTCTCGCCGTCTTCTTGGCAGTCAGTTTTATTTGGGCGGGCTCAACTGTATGCCGTCAAATTCGTTGTTGTGAGGAAAGGTAGCGTTGTCAGGCCGGTCGCCCTGCATGGTGATAGCGTCGGCTCCGGGGTTGGGGTTAGTGACCACGCCCAGGAAGAGGGGTGTGTGCGTAGTGTCGTCCATGAGGGCGAAGAGGAACGGTTGGTTGACGGCGAAGGTGGGGTTGGAGCGGGAGACTATGACGGCGGTGGCGGCGGCCGCCTCTGCCCCTTCCTCGTGGAGCTCTATGCTGGACTTGTGCTGCACGCTGGACACCTGCAGGAAGCCATCAGCGATCCCTGACAGGTCGGGTTTCACGAAGAGCTGACCCAGGCCTGGAGATAGGGGTCGGCAGGGAGAAGAAACCAGCCAGGGTCAGGAGTCTGCACGCACCTGCTTAGAATGCATCTGTCTCTATTTCAGCCACATTATTCAGCTTATACTTAAAGGTCTTGAGGCAATGAAGTAATACATGTAAAATATTGCAGCGGCCAAGAGAAGCGTTCAGCATCTGAAAACGTCCTTGAATGTTAGATTCCTCAGAATAGCCGTCTTTGCCTTCGATGACAGTGCTGCAGACTCTTGGCATTCCTTCTACCTGCTTCTAGTTGTAGCCACCTGGAATGCTTCTCCAGTAGTCCTGAAGGAGCTTCCACAAGTTCTGGGCACCAGTTGGCTACCTTGTTCTTACTCTAAGATCTTACTCTAGAGTTATGGTTGAGGGATTGTGGGGGGGGGGGGGGGGGCGGCGCTCTTCCGCCACCCCCCCCCCCTGTCCGTTCAAAGGGTAGCACCACCCTAGACAGGAACTGTC
>JAODKM010000037.1:10937477-10951949 GCA_026780845.1 Petrocephalus sullivani | reverse complement strand
ATGTACTGCTCATCGAGTGGATGACAATGTAGGGTTTATAGATGAACATGTACTGCTCATCGAGTGGATGACAATGTAGGGTTTATAGATGAACATGTACTGCTCATCGAGTGGATGACAATGTTGGGTTTATAGATGAACATGTACTGCTCATCGAGTGGATGACAATGTTGGGTTTATCTTAGTGTCGGACCCACACTTGTTATCTGAGCCAAAGTGCATGTAGGAAATCTCCGTCTGTCCCGTCACAAATTGCACTGAGACTCAGCAGCCAGTTAGCCTCAGCTCAAAAGCGGTAGTTTACGCAGCTGGGAACGGGGCCGTGGCACCCCGTCCACAGGGGTTTATGCAAAAATGCTACATATAATCCCAATAACCTCGCTACTCGTTAACAGCATCCATTGTTTTCTGTTGGCCACTTGTGTCAGTACGCTGTGTATGGCAACAGGAGGCGTGTCGGTTAAGGAATGCAGATCTCAGCCAATTAGATTCCGGGGAGGGACCAGTGCAAGTGAAGGTGAAGGGGCTTGAAGCAAAAGGAGGTAGTGTGTCACGTTTACGTCGGGAGGAACGACCCATACTCGCAGGCTGCGGGGTTAATGCCCTTCACAAGGGCATTTATTAACATAAACGGGAGACTGAACAGGGCAAACGTGAGTGCAAGCACAAGACGGCATTGACAATAACGGACCAGGAGGACAGGACTGGGGCAGACTAAATACAGGGACGTTGATGATCAAACACTAAACAGCTGAGGACGGGACGGATTCGCACGAGAGGACCGAGGGGGCGTGGCACACGGGAGGAGCGAGGGGGCGTGGCACACGGGAGGATCGGACGGCAGGGCATGACATAGTGAGTCTATTGGACTCAGGGGTGCCACTGGAGAGTTTGGGCCCCATGAAAGCAAACTAAACTCGGCCCCCAATCTAGATCAACCCAGTTATGTTCCAAATTGTAGCAGGGCCCCTTGGAATCATTCTAACATTCCGTCCCCCCAACTGGAATATAACCACATGTTTGATAAGCCCCCTAATGACTTTAATACAGTGAAATAGCCAAACTGAGTCAAGGGCTTTGTTCAGGGTCCTTTCTATTGGATGGTGTTTCCCAACCCAGCTCTTGAGGGGCCCCCAGCCAGTCCACATCTTTGCTCCCTTCCAGCTCCCGGTAGCAAAAAGCAAAAAACGTGGCCTGTCTGGGGGGCCCCAAGGAATGTATTGGGAAACACTGCCGTATGATGTTTTTCATGCATTTTAACTACATGGAGATGACAGGTTTTTGGCGACAAGAACCCACTAATGGTTGTTCATGTCAATCCTGTGAGGCCCCTCTCTCTGGGGCCCACTGAATCAAACCCAGATGCTCTCTCAGTTTCCGTCACGGCTGAGAGCACTGCCAGCAGTTGTTCGATGTGACACGTGGTGCCCGGCTCTGAAATTGCAGGCGTGCACGCACATTTCCATACACCGATGCGCATGCGCATGCGCACGCACAGTGACACGTCCACATGCACACAAAGACGCATTCACGCACGTGCAGGCAAATACTCGCACGGTGAGATCCGAAGAGCCGACGTGCCCCAAACAGTTTGGAATCACACCAGACACTGCAATAGCTGCCAAACTGCTAGAAAAAACGTCGGCTGCCCAAACTATTAGAAGCGTGCCGTGACGCCCGGCAAGGTCCCCCAGCCTGGATGTGTGTGTTTCAGCGAGGGTGGTGCAGGTCCACAGTCTCTGCATATTCTGACCGGGTTGCTCGCTGCTGCCGCCCTGCAGGAGGCGGGATGCAGCTACGTGATCATTCTGATGGCGGTGTACTGGTGCACCGAGGCCCTGCCATTGGCTGTCACAGCCCTGCTGCCTGCCCTGCTCTTTCCCCTGCTGGGCATCATGGAGTCCCAAGAGGTAGCGCCTTACCCATGGCTGTCACAATAAGGGCTACACAACTTTCTCTCAATAGAACAGTGTTTCCCAACCCGGTCCTCGGGCACCCACAGACGGTCCATGTTTTTGCTCCCTCCCAGGACTGTCTGGCAGAGAGCTGGGATGGAGCAAAAATGTGGGCCGTCTGTGGGTCCCTAGGGACCGGGTGGGGAGACACTGTTATGAAGAATCTCTATATAGAATTGAATCTTAAGCACAGTGCTGTATTCTATTTAGAAGCTACACTGACCATCTACTAAGTCCCTCAAACTGGATACTAATGAGAAGACTAAACACTAACTCTTTGACTAATGCACAATCTGCATGAGGAATAGGTCTTAGGGTTAGGGTTAGAGCTCCGAATCTTCAGTTATTATTGATACTTGGTTTTAGTTTGGAATTAGATTTAGGTATGTATGTGTATTAATGTGTGTGTGTGTGTGTCCCAGGTGTGCATGCAGTACCTGAAGGACACCAACATGCTCTTCATTGGAGGCTTGATGGTCGCCGTGGCTGTGGAACACTGGAACCTGCACAAGCGCATCGCCCTGTGGGTTCTGCTTCACCTGGGTGTGCGGCCCGCTCTGTGAGTGCGACCCACCCCGTAAAACCGGCTATTAAATGCCTCCGGGAGCAGAGTGTAGCTGTGTTCTCATGTACCGATTTTACGTCGTCTTCCATTGCCGAAGACCAACTCCAATACTAAGAACAGAAGTACAGAGGATGGTAAAAATCCCCCAATGTCATTCCTCCCATGATTCATTGCGGCCCAAGTTCATTCTTGGCAGACAAGATGGCAAGTCCGCGATTGATGTCGATAGACTGCCCGGGTTTGCTAGTCATGGCTGTACATATATGTGCATGAGCTGTATATGTGTTTGTATGAACAGATATCCACACTTTCATACCCCCTACCAGGTTGATGCTGGGCTTCATGAGCGTGACGGCCTTCCTGTCCATGTGGATCAGCAACACGGCCACCACGGCTATGATGGTGCCCATCGTTCAGGCTGTGCTGGAGCAGCTCAATGGGGTCCAGCCTGAGGAGCCCCACGCCAGCAATGCTAATGGTCAGGCCTGGACCCCCAAGGCAGATGCCAAGCAGCCTGAGGACCACGGTGAGCGAGAAGGTGCTTAACAGAGCTTACACTGCAGTGGGAGGGTTGCCGGGGAGAACGTTACAGCGAGTGAGTTTTACTGCAGATCTGTGGGTTTTTCTGTCTCCATAATGAGGGAGTCACTGGAACTATATTACAGAACTGTATGTGTAACTGTACTGGAGATCTCCTGGTTTTTCAGTGGTTATACTAGGAATTTAGGGAGTTGCTGGGGATAAGATCTGTAGGTTTTGCTGTGAACTGAGGTTTTCCTTGGCATTGTCGCTCCTGGGGGCTTTGGGCAAGGACGGCATAAAGCGCTTTGAGATAATATAATGTTGTGAAAATCCCCTATACTAATAAAATTTAATTGAATTGAACTGAATTGCTGTGGTTAACCTGGAAATATATACGTCTCAACGTGTTCAAGACAGGGGCCATATTAGCAGTAGGGTTTCTGGGCTTGCATGAGAAATCTCTACCATGGCAATTCCAGGGTTATAAACAAGAGTTACCAGTGAGAATCGGTTGATCGGAGGTGCAGGAATCCTGGGTTTGGGACGCACACAAATGAGAGCATGGGATGAGGACTCCTCCTCACCAGTCTTGCTTTCCATTCTGGTGGCAGTGGTGGTGACCGGGCTGAGCTTGGCCACGCCAGAGGCAGAGGAGGAGGAATCTGAACAGCGACGCTTCTGCAAGGGCCTGACGCTGTGCATCTGCTACGCAGCCAGCATCGGTGGCACAGCCACCCTCACCGGAACTGGACCCAACCTGGTGCTGATGGGTCAGATGAGCCAGTGAGAGCTCGTTGGGTCCACAATTCGGGATTCCCTCCTAGGCACCTGGAACTGCAGTTCTGCAGAATTTGGTAGCCTTATCAGGGTTAGGGCTGGGGTTAGGGTTAGAAACCAATGACGGGTGGGATCACTGGTAAAGACCGCCTACTTTAAACCAGTGGGAGCCAATGCAGTGTGAGGAAGTCGATGATTGACAGAAGCCTTGCTTCTCCATATACAGGGTGGGCCACGGGAAAGTAGCCAGCCTCCGGCTATAGGATGATAAGATGAACGAGCAAGTGAATTGTTTTTATTTACTTACCCACAACAGCTGCTGAAAGTGGCCATAAACTCTGGCTCAGATGGAGAGAAAAGGGCTATGGCCTCATGCAAAGAGCGTGGCACCGGTATGGGAGGCAGGCTACTTTTCCATGGCCCACCCTGTACATGGTAATACCAGATGGAATAACTTCATATGTACACTGTCACTACTTGGAGATACCTGATCTGAGTGTGATGGCCCAGGGTTGTGTGTTACGGAATTATGTCAAGATTCTCCAAATTTGGCACAGCCACGACTCTACAGGTTACACAGTTTACCAGTTAGTTAGTGATTTACTCCTGGAAGACGAGGGAGAGTGAGTCGTTGCCCAAATAACTGTATCAGTTGTGCTTACTGGTGGAGGCGGGGGTGAAACCAAATATATTGTACAAGTTCTGCAAAATTTCCCAGATTTTGCAAGAAAGGTTATTTTATTTAAGTAATAATACACTGTTGATTTATGCTGCGGGCTATCAGCCCAAAATAACTTTTAGCGGGGGAAGATGCCAGGAAATCTGATAATAACTGTGATCACCCTGTCTACAGGCTCTTTCCTGAGAACAATGACATCATCAACTTTGCCTCCTGGTTTGGGTTCGCCTTCCCCAACATGGTGCTGATGCTGATGTTGGCCTGGCTGTGGCTACAGCTGGTCTACTTGGGGACCAAGTGAGTGTGGTTTCAGCTACTCGTCAAAGGGACCAATTATAGTGTCAACTTTTGAGCCTATAGAGGACACAAGTCTCAACAGCACTACCCGGATGAAGCTTTCGACCCATCTGGCATTGTTGCATGCATTTCAATGCAGAATGTAGAGACTGATAAGGTGACATATCATATCTCTAGTTTCCGGAAGACGTGGGGCTGTGGGTCAGCAAAGACCACGAAGGAGATTGCGGCCTACAACGTGATTCGCAATGAGCACCGGGCCCTAGGTCCCATGAGCTTTGGGGAGCTAAGTGTGCTGGGCGTGTTCATCCTCCTGGTCCTGCTCTGGTTCACCCGCGACCCAGGCTTCATGCCTGGCTGGGCCACACACCTCTTCAACTCCCAGGCAGAGTATGTTGAGAAGTTACACACGTGCAAATAAAAGCCTCGCCATGCAAGTGTAAGGGAAACCTATACTTACACACAACATTCACACACACTGGAACATGGGCGGACTGGCAACAAAAGGCAGCCGGGGATTTTGCCGCTTACCGGAGGGATAGAGGGCCAGGTAGTTCCCCTTGGTATGTTATTCCAACAACCAAGTCCCCCGTGGTCTATTTTCTTAATCGTGATCAACTGGTTAGCAACATATAAATTCACTGTGATTGAGTAATGGGTTGGGAACCCTTGATATATAGGCTATATAGTGCTGGAATTGAGGAAGATGGGAAAATTGGGAAAATTGGGAAAATTCCCAAACTTCCTGATGGCCAGTCTGCATCTAAACCATAAAGACCAAAACACGCCCAGGACTGTAGACTCAATGTACACAAGCACCTTGCCTGGCTTAACGTACAACTTACGCGTTAGATGAGACAAAGAACCATAGAGTACTTCCCAGACTTTATAAGGGCCTCAATCCCGAGAACACAACAATAAACAAACAGGAGCTGAAGCTGTTCTCAAAGAGGCCAACAGCCTCAGCCAAACTTGGCAAACATGGCTGAGGAAAAACAAACAAACACTTATCTAGAGCACTTTGACGCTAAGCCAGTCCGCCAATCAGATGACGGCCCACAGACTAGTGTAGGGTTCTGCTCATTACCTAGTTGGCGAGATTTAGCTCAAAAGTCATCCGGCTGAACCACTGTAATGAAAAGAGCTTAAGAATGAAATGAGGGAGCAGCCACGTCCCTGCCATGATGAGGAAGCCAACGCTGATGATTTGACCATTTCAGGTACGTGACAGACGCAACGGTGGCGGTCTTCATCGCTGTACTGCTCTTCATCCTCCCAGCCAAGGCGCCGCGGCTCCGCTTCTGGCAGTTCGAGAGCACAGACACAGGTGATTCACACTTGCCCACAGACACAGGTGATTCACACTTGCCCACAGACACAGGTGATTCACACTTGGCCACAGACAGGTGATTCACACTTGGCCACAGACAGGTGATTCACACTTGCCCACAGACAGGTGATTCACACTTGCCCACAGACATAGTGAGTGATCTGAGATGAATTTTGACGCGCAGAAATGAGCGAGTTTTGCAGTGAGGTAGCACAGAGACGGGTCAGCAAGTCGCCTTGACTTGACTTCAGTCAAGTTGAGTTGCGCTGACGTTGAACAAGCAATGAAGCAGTAAGTTGAGTTGAAGTGAGAACTTGTTCCTGCACAGAACCTCAACCCTCCGCTGCGCTGCTCAACTGGAAGGTGGTCCAGAAGAAACTTCCTTGGAACATTGTTCTGCTTCTGGGGGGTGGTTTCGCTCTGGCCAAGGGCAGTGAGGTGAGCAGGGTGCTGGATACCCATACAGCAGTGCGTGCATCTGCATGTGTACCTGAGTACAACTTTGCATGGTCTTCACAGGTGTCAGGCCTCTCCAAATGGCTGGGGAACCAAATGACCCCTCTGCATGTCATCCCCCCATGGGCCATTGCCATTGTCCTCTGCCTGTTGATCTCCACCTTCACTGAGTGCACCAGCAACGTTGCCACGGCAACGCTCTTCCTGCCTATCTTGGCCTCCTTGGTGAGTTGAAACCAGCACAAGATAACTACGATCAGTCTGCTGATTGGTCCAGATTTATGATGCATTCAAATTGGACCTAGAAATGTGTGACACTGCTTACAGGTGCTAATTTCCGGGTGGAGAAGGAGGTCTGTGTGCCAACTAGATTAAAGTTCAGTTCATCCAACCCAATCCTTTTCCTTTTCCATGGGAGGCAGGTCCTGCTCTGTAGAATGTTATATTCACGTCAGTCTCTTTTGAAGGCACCAAGACACAATGTTGCAGGGGTTGGACTTCTGGGCCAAATGAGATCCTAGCTGCACTTAGCCAGTGTATCTTAATTATACCCACTTAACTGCTTCTGGGTCCAAATTACAGGACCCGCTCGCGATGGAATTATGGGACGGTGATTTCCGCGACTTTTTTACAGCGGCGAATTCAGTAAAAATGAGCACGGGCCTTGCATTGTAATTTTCTGCATCAGAACTTTTACTTCAAAGTTGCTCAGCTTCGCAAAGCAGGAGACAACTTTAAATACATCCCTCTGGGAGATGGCATTTTACTGAGGGTGGCGTGTTATCATGGGCTTTTCGCAGTCTACAGGAATGAGCTGAGGACACAGTTCCCCCTTGGTTAGTATTGGTCCGTCGCAGTCTAGGTTGATGGGGTTGACCTTGTGTTTGTTACAGTCCCAGTCCATCGGCCTGAACCCACTCTACGTCATGGTCCCCTGCACTCTGAGTGCCTCCTTTGCCTTCATGCTTCCTGTGGCCACGCCCCCTAACGCTATCGTTTTCTCCTATGGCTACTTGCAAGTGTCTGACATGGTAAGTGTTGAGATACTGCACACCCGCATAGGGTGCCATAGTATACGACCATCTCGTTTTATAAAGAGTGGTGGCACAATGCCCTCCAGAGGTTCTCCATCTGAGCCTCTCTTCTTGCGCTGTCTACATTAGTGGTTTGGGTAGACTGGTATCTCTAAACGCCTGTGTGTTATTGCCTGTCCTGTGCTGGAGTGGTGTCCACTCCAGGGTTTACTGTGCCCTGAGCTTCCTGGGATAAAGTCCATGCTCAACACAACACTGTAGCAGACCTGTGGTTGTGGAAACTGGCCAGCCCAAGGAAATGGTCTGATTTAAACCAGACCTACCTAGTGTTTGACTGATACACAGAATCAAGCTAGTTGTCTATGAATATGAATCGACGTGATAATTCATTAACCACAATGAAATCAGTTCTTGCTGAGATATCAGACACTCATTCACACGCTCCTCAGGCTTAAAGTTTCCACTGGGCTCCTCAGACACTAACGTTTGTGTAGGTGTTCCTGTAGGTTAATGACTGAACCGTAAGCGGCATATCGAGATGCCAAGGTGTGCAGGGAAAGATAATCATTAGTTAATTCTTTATAATTCTACTGAATCACCGGTCTGCATATTCATCCCTGTGTGGCTGTCATGCAGCTCTCTTGGGCTAGCTGTGACCGTAACACTAATGGTAATTTAAATCCAAGTATGAAAAGATATTACTCCATTCAGAAATTGCATTCAAGTGGAACCGAGTGACATAGGGTGTATATTTTTAAATGCATCATTTAGGAGTCTTCATTTTTGTGTTTGTGTGGAATGCATTTCACAGTATGCATAATTATATTCTGTTGCATTAGCAATTTCTAAACTTCTTTTTATATCTGTATTTTGTTCATGTTGGCTGTGTAACAACCTCTGATCTAACTCCCATCTAAGGCCAAGACGGGGTTGGTCATGAACATCATCGGCATCCTGTGCATCTCAATGGCCATCAACACCTGGGGCCGGCCCATGTTCCATTTAGACTCATTCCCTACCTGGGCCAACGTGACAGGACTGTGAAGCTGCCCCCTCCCACCCGACAGAGACGTATAATATAAAAACACTGTGCTACAATGGCAGTAGTGTGGAGCGAGTTATTTTGGAGCGAGAGTTCATGGGGACAAGGCCATTTGAGTGTCGTCGTCTTCATCAGGCCCCTGGATTTTGTCTTAGTTGTTCTCTCAGGTTCAGTGTAATTCTCTCATTTCTCCCATTTCTTCTCCACATCATTGAACTCCAGTTATGGAATCTACCTTCTAAGAGGACCTGTTAGAAAGCAATGCAAAGGAAGATTCCCAAGCTGTGTCGCCAAGGCCCGACAACTGCTTTTAATCCTACGTCAATCACATAGGCTGATAGACAAGCCCTGGTGAAAACCACCCCATAGAATCTGGGTAAAGTTCAGCAGTGAGGATGGTCCCTCGCATTGGCTTCACATATCACAGGTTCAGAGGTGTCAATTTCAGGTCCAGAAAGTAAAACTCCAGACCAGGATTTTGTTTCAACCAACTAGATGAGCACTCTGTGACTGTGACTCTTTATGCTCAACTGATTGGTTGAAACAAAATCCTGGTCTGGATTTTTTACTTTCTGGACCTGAAATTGGCACCTCTGCACAGGTTCCCGAAGCCAGAGAGAATGTATCCATTATGTAAAAACATAATGATGTTCTGACATGTGATTATAACATACTGCTGAAAGTCTTGTCTGTCTTCACCTGGTGAAGGAAATGCTGACTGTAATTTCTGGGAATGCAGTTGACTTGTGTTGAGTTGTGTTGAGTTGTGTGGATTTCTACACATCGTGTTCATTCTGTTCTCTTCCTCCCGTTACTGTCTTGTTCCTGGGCAACTTTCTGTTGCTCAACCGTTTCAGTTTTGTGAGCTGCCTCATTCCATACACCCCAGCAGTGTTTCTGTAGCGTGGTGACCGCAGAGGAGGTCAGCTGTCTTTGGATAATCACCTTCTGAATCATAACCTTGGTCAAGTCAGGTTATCCATTGATGTGTCTGTTCACATGAACTTCAGGGCACCTCAGTGTTATCTGTGAATTTCCCCGCACATACCGATTCACTGCAAACACACTACACTCCCCGAAACTGGATTTCACTGGCGCAGTATTCATTTGTTTTGATCCATGTACACATTTTGTCGCATCGGGTCTGTTTTATCTGTTTTTCTCTATAAAGAGTTTAATCAAAGTAATTCTATCACCACCTGCTAAAGGCACTTGTTACTTTCCCCCGTAAATATGCAATAAGAACATGTCAAATTGTAAACCTTGTTCTAAAAAGTCTTCCCGGAATTCAACAAGTAAATAAAAACGTGCTGTGAGATTTCAGGTTCCTGATGTTCTGCAACAGGCTTTGTGAAGTATGTAAAAGGCCAAGGCTCACTCGACACGGCCTCGGCCCATATCCTGTATTCCAGACTCACCGGGACAGAGTGCCGGCGTGGATGCTCCTCATTTTCATCATATTGTTGGTGCAAATATCAGGAGTGACCTTCAACCAATTAGAATTTAAGTGAAAGGCACTACTGGTTCACTGCTACTACTGGTGCATCTGGTATCAGGTTATCTGTTGACAATGAGGGGACCACTTTGATGTTCTCAGAGCTTTTCAAGGGAGCAACCTCAGACCAGCCTGTCATACCAACACACCCTTTAGGCCTCCTGATCTCAGGGCTTCCTTGCTTTTATACTGTTAAAACATCCCATCATACAGCACTGTGCAAAAGTCTCAGACAGTCACAGAAAATGATGATGTTGGGTGTAAAACTATGATGTTATGTCTGTCAAATTGTGTTAGCGCAGCCATTTCCAAACCTCTGCTGAAGTTGCCCCGGTATCTGTAGTTACCATCCAATACACACCCTGCTTTTTGAGTCAAACCACTAGCATATCATGTTTGGCTAATCTGTACCTCATTAAGTGACTTAACTAATTAAGTGAGCTGGTGGTGAAATGTAATGATTATATGGAGTGGCTGAGGTGCCCCTGAGGAGAGGTTTGGGACCTGAAGCGGTGATCATCTGGCCACCCAGCAAGATATCAGTGACTTATTGGAGATCAGAAGAAGTTCTGATGTATTTGTTTATTTTGTTATTGTTAAATTGTGTTTTTTTTAAGCAAACATATACTTACTACCCAGATAAATCTTTGGCTTCCTAAGATTTTTGGACAAAACTGTATAACTGAGTAATATATAATGCTATGGATTTGGCAAATAATTAAATGGAATTAAATAGTCATTCAGTATAGCCTTCCACAAGTTCTACTGCTTATGCTGGTTTCAGAGACCAGTCTAATGTCCTTCATACGCAAAACAGTTGCTCTCATCACCCACGCAAGTCTGTCTTATCTGTGCAACATGAGTACATTGGCTTCATATTATCACAACCTTGTTTACACTGCCCAAGAAACATCCAGTTCTACAAAATCTTCCAGAGGCATCCTATACAACTCCCTCTTACTCTCGAAGTAAAACGTTCTCAAAAAAAGAACATGGATGGTACTTTATGTAGAGAAAACAAAGTATAGTTTTAACAGAGATGTGTTTCCAGCCACTGGATCAAAGCCTGTTATATATATATATATATATATATCAGGCAGAACAATGTTTTTGTCCAAAATCTGCTGGTTAATGTTTTTTTTCTAAGTCAAAGTGAAAAAAAATAGACAGGTAGTTTATTTATTCACCTCAAAGTATATGCTCTCTTCCCACAAAGCAGTCATTTTCTGGGAGATTTAATGGCAAAAATGCTGGCATCAGGATTCGGGGGCTTAGCTTGCACTGGGAGCCTGGCCTTCATCATGGGGCCATGGGCAGCCGGCCAGGCCTCACACTTTAAAATAATATACACTGTAAAAATTAAATAAGCTGAATAATAGCACAAGTGTAAATTCCAGGTTCAAAAAGTAAGAAACCAGACCAAGATTTTGCTTCAACCAACTAGTTGAGCACTCTGTGACTGTGACTCTTTATGTTCAACCAGTTGGTTGAAACAAAATCCTGGTCAGGATTTTTACTTTCTGGACATGAAATTTACACCTCTGGTAAATAGTAGTATTACTATTTAAAATGCACTACTATTAGTATTTGCTATTTGTCCGTTTATTTGTTTACATATTTAATTTACATATTATAGGGAGCTATCAGGGAAGCTCAATTCATTGCCTGCATCTACTGCTGTTTGTTGTACTGTCGTGCATTTGACAAATAAACTTAGATTTGATTTAATGGAGTCGTCCACCATGATTCTCCTGAAGCTGGTACAGAAAACAATGTATCTAAGCTGGCCATGCTTTCAAAACTGTCCACACACCTTATAATTAGAGAACAAAAGGGGGCGGATAAAGTTAAAAAACAAACAAACAAATATAAACCTATACAGTTTCTCATCAGGAATACTGCAGCGTAAAGTTTGAAACCAACAGTATAAACTTGACACGCCACTAGAGGGCAGCATGGATAAGAAATCATCCATCCATAGAAACACTGCACAGACGGCAGCAACAATGACTTCACTGTTAGTCTTACTGGGTTTTAACATGAATCAGATGCACTACCCCAGCCGCCCTTCTCCTTCTCATCTAAACATATGCTGTGGATTTTATTTTTATCATTTTAAAAGCAGATCCTGCTTGAAGGTAGTAACTAGACAGTACTGCTGGCCAATCTGCGATTGGTGTTTTTGCTATGTAAACAAGCAAAGGGTTGGAGTGAAAATCCATTCAGAAAATTCTAATGATATTTTTCAGACGTAGCAGATGTGCGAGAGAGGCCAGGGAGTAAGTCAGACATATCGAGTGACCTGACCTTAAATTTCAGCCACTCTCCTCAAAGTGGAAAAAGCATGTGAGGTCGCATAAACTACTTTGGCCTCCTTCCTCGCCCCAGTCAACTGCAGGGCTCTTCAATGGACCTCAATCCCAAATCCAGGAAGTCAGTTTCATAATTACTGCTTCTGATTGGCTGGTGGCTTTACACCTGGCTCGCAGGTAAAGGAAGGCTGGAAAATCAGGCAGTGCTTGGACAGCCCTGGTCTATTGCTTAACTGTTTCTGAATGAGACACACAAGCAGACATCAGGGAGACTAGGGCTGAAATTGAGCTCCCTAGTGCCAAAACCCAGCCCATCCCTTAACATCAGGCCAACATCTATAAACCACCAGGCCAGGCTCCTTGAAAGGTGACTCAGCAAAAAGAGAGAGGAGCAGAAGCAAGGCACTAGCAGGCCTGTTCCCACCGTCGGGGAGAACCTCACACTTATTCCTTTTATAGCAAAGTTCCAACTACAATGGACCTGCAGCCGACAGAGGCTTCTCTCAAGTCAGACAGTTCTGGGGAAAGGCAGCCTACCCATCTCACCTGCTTTCCCGAAAAACCCCGGCCCTTTGGAGCCAGACGAGGGAGTCGGAGTTCACAGCGAGAGGCAGAGGAAGCGAGGCTTAGGCCGTGGAAGTCCTGTAGTGCCGTGGGGGTAATTAAGATGCTCTGCATTTCGATGCTTGGCAACTGGGTAACGAGTGGCTGGGTGTGTGTCACAGCCCTGATAACTGTGATCTGGGTCCTGAGAAAGTAAAGCAGAGACTAATTACAGAGCACAACGCAGTCTGCATAGCCCAGCAAACACCCATTCATTACCTCTTTTGAACCCGTAGATGTATAGCACTGTTGGTCCTCCATTATTGACTATATATACACATCTGAACACTGTGATCTGCTCCCAGCACCGAAATGACTCCACTGGAGGGGGGTTGCCGTATTGTACATGCATGCGAAGTCAGGCCAGGCTCTCACGCACTTCTGTGAACCGGAAGGGGGGCGAAAGGCTGAGCGTGCAGAAAGCTGTACTGTGTCAAAGCTCGGGTAGCAGGAGGGGGAGGGGCTTAATGCCTCTGCCCTCAGGAGAGATGCTTATGCAGAACTGACCCATTATCTAATCATGTAAGCAGCATGAAAGCTGCCTCACAGCTTAGGGACCTGGGTTCAAGTCTCTGCCCAGACCCCTTCTGCTTGTCTTTGTACCCCACCATCCACAAGCAGGCTACTATGGAGTTACCCTGTTGTGTGGATAGTGTGTGCTGCCTGCATTGGGTTACTAAAGTGATTAATTGTAATTGTTGACACAGCACAACAATGAAATGTGTCCTTTGCATTTAACCCATATGTGACATAGCAGTTCAGCTAATGCTGCACCCGGGGAAGTGGTGCTTGGGGGAGGTACCTTGCTCAGGGAACCTCAGTGGTACCTTGTCAGGGAACTGAACTAACAAACTTTTGGCCACAACACTTCCCTGAGCATTAGGCCACCACTGCCTACAGGTGAGGGCTCTCAGCCTCAACCCACTAAGCTATGCAGCACCCTGTGCCTGTGGACTCCAGGTTCTACCTGCTGGCCAGAAGGGGGCAGAACACAGTGGACAGGGTCAGACAGGCACCCATCCTGACAAAAGCCACTCACCCACAAGTCTGGGTCTTTAACCAGCCAGCCAGCCCAAGAGTGGCTGCTATTGCAGCCAGGATCATGTCATCAGCTGCTCCCGTCAAGAGCCATGGCCCTGGTTTATACATGGTCCAGGAACTGCAGGTCATTAGTATTTATGCAAGTTCTTGCACACTGCTCTAAAATTTTCATACTTATTGATAACCAAAAACAGCGTACAATATGTCCTTTGTAGAATAATTGTAGTTGTGTCTGACCACACTGGTCTTTACTCTGACCGCAAAAATGTCCAGACTCTCAGTTTCGCGATATACTTAGTGTACGAACGCTTCGGGAATCGTTCCATAACGTTAAGAGAGAGGTTAAGGTACAACTTAAGAACTA
>JAODKM010000037.1:10919358-10931811 GCA_026780845.1 Petrocephalus sullivani | reverse complement strand
ACTGTTTTGTAGGTTTGGCTATTAGACCTAACGCGCCACAGCTGGTGGTTCCCGCCTGCGAGGGTGTGGCTGCGTCGCTAGGTCCGGTTTGCGTGGGCGTGGCCGCGCTGGCGGGTCCCGCCTGCGAGGGAGTGACAGGTCCTCACTTTGTATCAGTTTTTCATGAGTTCACAGACCTCTCGTTCCTTTGTTTTGCAGGTGATCAACGTCACTGGCATCTCCATTGGTGCTGGACTGGCTTCCGCCTGCGACACACTCATATCTCAGGTGGGCGAGGCTAGAGACTGGAAAGGCGGGGCCTCCGATCCAGCTTCCTGTTATATTTCCTGAAGGTCATTGTGAATTGGGGGACCTGTGTGGAATCTGTGTGATATTCAGGGAGTGTCCCCCACATCTAAAAGTCCAATTCTTTGGTAGATGTTGAGGGAGGCACTACAGGGGCAAAGGGAATGTGATACCTAGGTTGCCTAGCATCCTGGGTGTTGGAATCCCCCTTTGCTATTTAGTATCAGGGGATTTTACCTTCCTGGAAGACATAAATAAAAATGAACATGTTTGTAACGGGCGCTCTCCTATAACCCCATTTTAACCAAAAAGTAGTTTTGGGAGAGCTATGTGACTGCTGCGCCTCAAGTAATCCCCTCTACGCAGACATTCGGAAGCAACAACCTAAAGCATATAGGCGTGATTCTTCAGCGAGGGATTCTGATCCTGCTGTTGGCCTGCTTCCCATGCTGGGCGGTGCTTATCAACACGGAGCCCCTCCTCCTGGCTGTGCGGCAAAACCCCGAGGTGGCCAGGTGAGCACCCTCCCATCGGAGAGAGGCGATGTTGTGGGAACCAAGCTTGGAACTGAAATCTCTAGAGTGTTTCCATGTGGGAACCTCTTTAGCACTCTCATACATAGTACTGATGCTGATTTGATAGTAGCTTGTGCGTAATGTGACACATTCTCCGCCTTTACATGTAATGTGACACGTTCTCCGCCTTTACATGTAATGTGACACGTTCTCCACCTTTACGTGCACGTCAATCGGCTTCCTCCATGGATATTGTTCTGTTGAAGGTGTCACTTGGGTTGTCCTTAGTGTGTGAATGTAGGAATGTTTGATTTCACGCGTCACAATCCCGATTAAGTAAATAACTACCCAATACAATCATGTTTTGTTCTGTACCTCCAACAGGCTTTCTCAGCTGTACGTGAAGATCTTCATGCCTGCCCTGCCTGTAAGTTGAGTCTCCAGGTTGCTTTTTCTTGTGACAGATTCAATGTTGGTTGTGAGCCTGTAGGTGCTTCAGACCTTCTCCGGCCACGTTATTACGTATGTTCTCTGCAGGCCGCCTTCATGTACCAGTTGCAGAATCGGTACCTCCAGAATCAGGTGAGGAGCCCGTACTCTAAACATTACCGTAAAAAAGTGACATTGTTGCTGATGGAATAACGGAAATCGCTTTGGCCTCCAGGGCATAATCTGGCCACAGGTTCTAACAGGCGCCGCGGGAAATGTGCTGAACGCCGCTATCAACTATTTCTTCCTGTATGTGCTGGACCTGGGAGTGGGGTGAGTACCACCTAACGAGGCAGACTGACACGCACCCATCGCCCGACTGACACACCAGCCCCGCCCTCTACACGGGCCTGCAGGACTTGGAGAGAAGGAGAACCTTGACATTGGGTTTGGGCACATTCTTACCATACTACAGAAGTGGGGAGAGATGCAGCCCATCTAGACATCAAGGGTATTCTCCGGTTATCTAGCACCCTCAGTCATCCCTCTTAGTGTCTGGCTTCAGTGCTCCAAGCTATCTTGTCAATCATCTCTAAGACCAAGGAACCCGGAGCATCACACATGCCGTCATCCTGCCCCGCTTCCTGTAAGTCCTTTCTCACCCTACTTATCCACAGCGGGTCGGCAGCAGCCAACTCCATCTCCCAGTTCTTCCTGGCCGTGTTCCTGTACATCTACATCTGGTGGAAGGGTCTACACAAAGCCACATGGGGAGGTGAGGGCAGTGTGGCTGGGACAGGGGTCCTTGGGGGGGATTAAGGAGGAACGGAACTATATGTGACAATGAAATGAAAGATACACTACGTCAGGGGCAGAGGTGGATATTTCTGCTCCAGAAAGTAAAAATCCAGACCAAGTTTTTGGTTCAACCAACCAATTAAAGTTACTCTGTGACTGTGACTCTTTATATGCAACTGGTTGGTTGAAACAAACTCTTGGTCTGGATATTTGCTTTCTGGACCTGAAACGTCCACCTCTGGTCTTCCTTTTGAGGGGTGAGGGAACCAGGCAATTACTGCATCATCACAAAAAAATGAATTAGCAGAAGAAATAACAGAGGGCGAGAAAAAGCAAACTTAGTACCAAACGTGCCCCTTGTTGCTGTTACTGAAGGACAAATAAAATGATAGCTCCCCCGCCCTGGTCAGACGGTGGTCCTGGCCTGTTACCCACACATACCAGTAGGCAGAAGTTACTTGGGTGGTCCAGGTTAAGGGCACAACACTGCACCTCCTCATGGTGCCCTATCTGGAAACTTTGAGGAGCTCCCTAACATCTTTCATCATCTGCTCTCCTCAGGCTGGTCCATAGAATGTCTGCGAGAGTGGGGCTCCTTCATCCACCTTGCCATTCCCAGCATGCTCATGCTGTGTCTTGAGTGGTGGACCTTTGAGATTGGAGGATTCCTGGCAGGTCAGAGGTCATACCTCCTGCCAGTACTGGCTCCCATAGACCTGGATGTAGTATGGCTTTCGATGAGTGTGGATTCAGGGTGCCTTGGTGCCTTGGCAGTAATATGAAAGGCAGCCCAATACCCTGGCCATGATTATCTCTCTGATCGTCGGCTCAGTGATCCTAGCTTTTCTTTTGCGATTTTGATCCTCTCCTTCCTAAGTTAATCCAGCATCTAGCTCCATTGAATGATTTTCTGACAAATCATCTGTGTATGTATTTTAGCAACTTATCTTGCTGATGCATCCTTCTGGCAGAGTTTTGCTGTCGCCTCGATCCTTTGTCATTCTCAATCTATTAATGTGATTTTGTGCAAATTAAATTCTGCAGTTATTTCTGGCTATGTTGTGCGTACTGGGTGAGTTGCTTTTACATTGGGTGTATCTCTGCTGCAGGACTGATAGGTGAAGTGGAACTTGGAGCACAATCTGTGGTCTATGAACTGGCAACCCTCGCCTATATGGTACGATTTCCCATGATGCAACGGGGGAAAGAGCTTAGAGTCAGGTAGTGCAGATGCCCATTTTTGGGGCGAGACTGCTCTTTAAGGAAGAGGTGAGGAATCAAGTATGACAAATGAGGAATCACGTGAACAGATGATAGAGAGCGAGGTAGGAGGTGATGACTGTCTAGTGTTATTGCCTGAAGATTATGCATATAAACTGAAGCCCGTGACATAGTGTCTCATAAAAATATGGCACAATTTGTGCTTCAAGTGGCATTTATTTGCTTTCCCCCCGAGTAAGCTTGTTCCGAGCAAATGAGCTGGCTTGAGTCTTGTAAAAAATACATTTGTTTAGCAGTTATAACAAGGGGAAACTCCAGAGGATCATCTTTCAGGAGTACAGATTACGGATGTGAATGTCACAGCTGGTGACGTACGGGATGACTACAAGGCCCGATATAATGTAGACATCTTATGGAGCATTAAAAAATCATTTAATTGAACTGTAGGATTGATGCTTACGCGCCCAGCAAGGACTGTGACTGAGGAGCAGTCTGGAGTCTTCTAATTTAATAACTTATTCTTTCAGTTTCCCCTAGGCTTTGCGGTGTCTGCCAGTGTCCGGGTAGGGGTCGCCCTGGGGGCCGGGGATCCGGAACGAGCCAGATTGGCCAGCAAGACATCAATGATGTGCGCAAGTAAGCCAAGTGGGGGAATTCCTCCAGAGATATATTTCTATGTCTTATGTTTGCATAGTGTAGTATAGTATAGTATAGTACAGTACAGTATAGTATAGTATAGAATGTTATTGATTATGTCATTACAGAGGGCAGCTACTTAATTTTGTTGTACTTGGGTAACCCACTTACCCAATGTCAGATAAGGAGGAGGGAGTACAATGATTTGAGTGGATTTATTTATATTTAGTTCCCTTATATAGCTGATGGCTTAGTATAATACAGCAGAGGCTCTCCCAAAAAGTATCAAGGACTCCTTCAGTACACTGACCCAGTGTGTGGTTATGACCTTTGTGAAGTGTAAAATTGCTCCGTATGTACATTGTTCCATGTGCTAATGTGTAGTAAATGTGTTACCGCGGTAAGTGCGTGAGTCTGGAGTATGAGATCTTTGTCGTCCTGCTTGCAGTTGTCATCTCCTGCTTTGTGGCAGTAGCCATCAGCTCCTCGAAAGACGTGATCGCATACATGTTCACGACGGACAGGTGAGTATTCCCGCATATCTCAGCCACTCCTCTGGGCCTCCCGCGTATCTCAGCCGCTCCTCTGGGCCTCCCGCGTATCTCAGCCGCTCCTCTGGGCCTCCCGCGTCTCTCAGCCGCTCCTCTGGGCCTCCCGCGTCTCTCAGCCGCTCCTCTGGGCCTCGGGCAGCCCGGCCTTCGATTTACCTCGGCTCACGGCTGCCAGCGAGCCGAACGTTTGTTGCGGCTCATTTTCTCGATGTTGCATCACTTCTCAGCCTCTGGGGGTTTTCAGCCCGTTTCCCTGGGCCCTGCTTTGCCCTTGACTCAGCACGGGCACAGTCCCCGGACAACCTCAGTTCTGTAAACTGTGATCTATTAATGTTGAGTTGCATGCTTCCACACTGTGATAGACTGTACCTCATTCACGCAATCCAAAGTCTCCTAAAATGCATCAGAGTAGAAAACTATTTAACTATCCCTCGAATATGCCAAGTTAGTGTCAGGATATTAGGACATCATGACAGCAATGTCCAGACCAACTTAAACCCTAATTTAACCGGAATTTCTGAAAATGTCTATCGTAAGTCTGTTAGGAAAAATGGTGCGAAATTACTATTGAATAAATGCCGTCACTCAGGTGCAATAAATGCTAACTGCTAAATCTGTGTTACGGTGCCTTTTAGAGAATGTGTGTAAGAACTGAATCAGAGCCTTTTTCTGCCTCTTGTCATAACCGTCTTCCTCATGCTGTAGGGAAATTATTACCCGGGTATCGGAGGTGATGGTCATATATGGCTTCTTCCATGTCTGCGATGCCATAGCGGTAAGGACGCCTCGCTTCAGACAGGATTCTCATTGCTCTTCTGTGTAGTTAAAACAAGCTTCCAGGCACTCAAGAACCATAGACATCAACCTTGTTGACTCCTGGGAGTTGACAGGCATACGTAGACAGATGAAATGGTATGGAGGTCAGAACATGGGTGCGATGTGAGCATTTACATACTTCCCTCAGATCGCTAATTACTTTATAATCATTATAATTAGTGTTCGCTTAGGCCAGCCTGCTACCATGGCAACCAGTCTGAAGTCAAAGATCATTCACTCAAAGGTCCTACTCTGCTACTCTCGCAGAAGTCATGTATAATGTGTATAGTGCCTGTCTGCACTTAATCAGCGTAATTAATGTGACTGATTCCGGTGTCCTTTTCAGTGCGTGACGGGAGGCATCGTGAGGGGCGTGGGCAAGCAGATGATTGGTGCGCTGTGTAACCTTGTAGGATACTACCTAATTGGCTTCCCCATTGGCGTGTCACTCATGTTCGCCGCCAATATGGGAATTATGGGTAAGCAACGGGGCTGGGCTAGAGGGTGTAGATGGGGGAATGACCTAAATCAAACAGAGGTTTCCCGTCTCTTCCTCTTGTACATCATCATTCATTTCTCATGCCTCATCCTGTCCATTCGTGCCTACTCATCAAATCATTCAGTCATTTTTACTTTAAGTCCTTTACAGTCATTTACTGCAGTGTTTCCCAGCGTATTCTTGCTGCCTCCCAGCAACTGGAGCAAAAAACGCGGACTGTCTGGGGGTCCCCGGGGACCGGGCTGGGAAACAATGATTTACAGTATTCATTCAGAGGAAAACACAATATTGGTAAAACTGAAAATTCTACTGCCATGACAGATGACTGTAAATAGTAAATAATGGCTTTATCATGGATGATGGAGACTAGGGATAGGGTGACTAGTGAGCAAAGGCGGATAACAGCATGCCGGTCTCATCCAATCACCACCTGCCTTTTGCACTGGTGCTGACTCCCCTGTGTACTGGCCGCTCTGCCCCCATCCCCCAGGGCTGTGGACAGGCCTCTTGACCTGTGTCTTCCTACAGTCCGCTTTCTTCATCACCCTTCTTGTGAAAATGGACTGGAAGAAAGCGATGGAAGAGGTTAGAAGCTAATATTCACCATCCACCATCTGTATACCATGCTGTGGGGGGGCACAGCTGTGTTCTGATTCTCCTCTTAATCAGCCGCAGAAGTGATCTCCAGAACTGACTGGCTCTGTCACATTTCCACAGGCACTCATCCGGTCAGGTGTGCAGGCAAACTGTGCTCCAGTTGAGGGCATTGTTTCGGACAAGCAAGACTCCATCCAAAGTAAGACCGCTTTGTAAACCCCTCCCATAGAATGTAAGCTCCACCCATATGAAGATGCAGCCATACATTCTAATCCGGGGCTGCCTAACCTTGCTCCTGGAGAGGTGTAGCCAATTTAGGTCACCTGATACAGTAATCAGGCCCTTAAGTAGTCTAGGTTCAGTATTAGAACAAGCTTAGCATAAACATAGCTGGCATAAATACAGATAGTCTTCCCTTAATGACCTATCTGAATAACGACCATGCAGATTTAGACCAGCATGCTACGTGTATAAATTGGCATTTTATTGTGCACCCCCATTGTACAAGATGTCGGTGAGAAGGAAGAGCATGACATCAACTGATTCAATCCTTATGCTCTGTAATATGTAAAGGTTACGCAAATTAAAACAATGTTATTAAGTTAGATTTTCCTTTAGACCTTTGGACGGCACAAACCCGCTACCAGTACTGAGGTGTGTTGAATTAGGGCTGCATCTAAGCTCTGCAGAGTGGTAGATCTCCAGAAGCAGGATTGGATAGCCCTGTTCTAATCAATCTGATTACCTTTCATGAGGCCCTTCCACAAAATCTAAATCCATACAGATCCTACCTAGTATAAGCTCCTCCTATACAATTAATACCACGCCCCAAGCAGACTAAGCCCCGTCCACATACCCTAAACCACACCCATAGAATATCAGGTACTGTCATACGTGGGACTTCAGTGTGAGGTGGGGGAGCCTGAGGGAGCGTCACCCTGATGCATTTGTTTGTGTCTGCCAGCTATGGCCATGGAAGTCGTGTCGGAGGAGAGGAGCCCCACAGAGACTCATGACGTCGAAGCGGAGGAGCTGAGCAAGAGTACAGAGAAGGCAACCCTCGAAAAGGTGGACCAGGTGCTCTCCGTCCGGCAACTGGTGCTGCGCAGGAGCCTGGCGACCTTCTGCATGCTCCTGGTGCTTGGCGCAGGAATTGCAGCTAACGTGATCTTCACCAGACTCCTCAGATGAGGCTCAGACTCGTATTGTGCTCCAGCTTACACCACCCACCCATCTGTCGCATCTGAAACTCAGCGGAGTAAGAGAACCAAAGTGGGGACGTCCTGATGAAGACAGAAACAAGCACTCGTACGGTGTCGCGTAATAAAACACGCATACGGAGTCACAGAAACAAGCACGCACGTGTAAACCCAGAATGTCATAAACAGACACAAATTCTCATAGACGCAAACGCACAAATTTACAATCTACTATACGCAAACAGACACATACATGAAGTGGCATACACATAGATTAGCAAACACACCAGGGCAGTGGTGACGTTATGCCTAGGGAAGAAACCGTGTAACTGAAAGGTTGTTGGTTTGAGTCCCCAACACGCAAGGTACGCCGAATTAGCTACTCACTGCTGTGTCACAATGTCACTTGTTGTTTAAATGCAGAGGACACTTTTGTTGTGTGCTGTGGTGTGTCAACAATGACAATTAATCACAGTTGTCACAAACTACTCACTGTATCTCACATATAAACCAATGTGGGCCAAAAAAAAGACAGACATTAATTAGGGCTGCAACGATTCATCGAGTAAGGAGGGTTATTACTGTCGCACAGTGTGCTTACACTGCGTTGCTGTACGTGTAGCAGAGCGGTAGAAACATACAGAGTGGCGAGGCTGTACAGATCGGGTAGCGACAGCAACACTCCCATAGGGACCCGTTCTAAGAAAATGGTGGAGAAATTCAGCAAACTTCTGAGTCATGGAGATGATGAATAGTTCCAAACATTGACATTCACGGCATAGAATCACGGTCATTTCCATTGCTTACCAAGCACTTAAGTGGGTATGTTATGCGTAGCATTAGCTGTTAATGGTTATCATAATTATTAGTTACGACCGAAGGTAGCTTAGCAGCTATCGAGGCTAACGTCCCCATTTCACTGATGATTTTGTCTACTGATGCAGGGTAATGTTACATATTAAATTGTTGGGGTTATCAACAGCTTCATACTTACAGTTAGCTGCACTGCTACCGTTGTACAGTTTACAGCTCTCCTCAGGTCACATGGGTCCATGTGAATTTACACCAAATTTATGGCAAAATAGCTGTATTATTACACGTGCTTTTTAAGTGCTGCATTTGCAAACAGCACTCGGACAGATTATTCCAGATTATTTCATCTCCCTGATGCTGAATTACTTAAAATATCATCATTATAGCTGCAGCCCTAAAATTAATAAAATAACATACACGCACAAACTCATAGACTAAGGTGACCACCTAATCTATGTCAGGGAGGATGGTTTGAGCTGCAGCCGAGTTTGTAAACATGTATTTCATTTCAATTAAATGGACCTGGATTTCACTTAAATGCTGAGTTCTTGCTGCGTGCTGATTGGTCAGTTCATGTGCCACTAATGTTAATGTGAAACAGCTAGATGAATCTTTAAATCAAGGAAACAAGCAAGTACGGCAGGAGCCTTTCAGTTTTAAAGTAGTTTGTAGAACCTGAAGTAGCTCACAGTGTCCCTCCAAACGTGGATTAGATGGTCACCTTATCATAGACACATACATACCCAGGAATTAATTATTTCATGCCAGCGGTTACTAGCATCATCTCTGAGTGATGTATGTCTTCCTGCAAACCAAATATTCGGGGGGAAACGAGCCCCCAGTGTGAGGGGGGGGAGGCTTTCAACTTGGGATCAATGTTTTTTTTGGCTTTCAACGCGGGCTCGAACTTGGAGTGGCTCCCGCAGGAATCGGGATACCTCCACCCTGACTCCGAGGCCCCCCATGGCCTCTCATTGGGACAGGGAGGACAGAGGAGAGGGTGGGTCAAGACTACACCCTCCAAAGAAGCGGCTGTCACCGGGGAGACTCCTGAGGTGGGACCTGCCCATCTCTGGTCCTTTCGCAGCTTGGTTGGCTTTGAAAAGAGCGTGTCGTCCGTGTTTGCAGTAAACACATGCAAAAAGCACACCTGGTCCCCTGTTCTTTTTCCCATGTCTCAAAAATCTGCTTCCAGTTTGTCCTTAATGAGTGCAGCAGGTGAGGTTGGTGTTTGGCTTGGACCCGTGCCCCTCCGCTAGCGTCTTCTGCGTGGTATTGAGGGAGGATCTACCCGGCACGCGTGACTCGGCACTTTCTGCTGGTCGCTCCGGCTCGCTGCTTTTTAATCATTATGAAAAGGTCATTAATCATTATATGGCTGGCAGGAGGTACTGGACCCCAGCCAGATTCGGGGGGGGGTGGGGTGGGGGGGGTTATCCTCCTGGGTTGTCTGGTAACTTGGCAGGGCTGGTGCTGCTAGTTTATGTAGGTTTTAGGTAGTGATGGCTAAATAAAGCTTCACGAACCATTTTCTGTAATTTATGGCCCCCACTAGGTGGCGGTCTTGCTTTGCTTTGGGGCATGCTTTGAGCCCTTTTTTGAACAGAGAGCACCATCTAGTGGGGTCAAAAAATACAGCAAATGGTTCATGAAGCTTCATTTGGCCATCACTAGTTTTAGGTACCACAGATGTGACAGGGTAGAGGAGCTCTGCATTTTTAGGAGGGGCAATGTGTTGTATTGAGGAGTTTCCAACTAGGATGGGGGTGTTGGACTGTGGCGGGATGCAGAAGCCAGAGGGTGCTGGGTTTAAAATCGAGCTGGACAGAAAGACAGGAGCCCGTCAGCTGTCTGAATCTCCTTGTTTACTCAGTGACCAATGGCCTCCTCAGGACCCAGGAAAAGGCCTTGATGAGTCAGATTGCATGTGTTCAAAGTGAACCAATAATATATATATACTTTAAATTCACACATTACTATGACATAAACTGTACACAGTTACTGAGCATGAAAACCGGATTCTACCAATTAAATGTAGGATGTGCAGGGACCCTCACAGAGACATTGACAAAGAAACTTTCTGCAGTTTCCATAGCCGTTAAAACACAGCAGTCGGCCACAATCTGCTTATACTGAATACAGAAGAGGCGGCTTCCTTTGGGGGATTAGTGCTCTATGTGCCTATGTGACACTCGGGTACTAAATGCGAGACAGGGAGAGACACACAGAGACAGAGAAAGATACAGTGAGAGAGACATACAGAGAGAAAGAGACAGTGAGAAGGAAAGAGACAGAGAGAGAGAGAAAGATACAGTGAGAGAGATGGACAGAGAGAGACACCCAGAGACAGAGAGAGACAGACAGAGACACAGTGAGAGGGAGAGACACCCAGAGAGAGACAGAGAGACAGACAGAGACACAGTGAGAGGGAGAGACACCCAGAGAGAGACAGACAGAGACACAGTGAGAGGGAGAGACACCCAGAGAGAGACAGACAGAGACACAGTGAGAGGGAGAGACACGGACAGAAAGAGAGAGACACAGTGAGAGGGAGACATACACAGATAGATGAGCAGAGAGAAAGAGAGAGACACACATAGACAGATAGAGTGAGACACAGTGAGAGGGAGACATACACAGAGAGATGAGCAGAGAGAAAGAGAGAGACACACATGGACAGATAGAGTGAGACACAGTGAGAGGGAGACATACACAGAGAGATGAGCAGAGAGAAAGAGAGAGACACACATAGACAGATAGAGTGAGAGGGAGACATACACAGAGAGATGAGCAGAGAGAGACACACATGGACAGATAGAGTGAGAGGGAGACATACACAGAGAGACGAGCAGAGAGAGACACACATGGACAGATAGAGTGAGAGGGAGACATACACAGAGAAAGAGAGAGACATAGTGAGAGGGAGACATACGCAGAGAGATGAGCAGAGAGAAAGAGAGAGACACACATGGACAGATAGAGTGAGAGGGAGACATACACAGAGAGATGAGCAGAGAGAGACACACATGGACAGATAGAGTGAGAGGGAGACATACACAGAGAGATGAGCAGAGAGAGACACACATAGACAGATAGAGTGAGAGAGCCTTGTCAGCCACAATCCAGAACGTTCCAGCACACTGGCCACCCAGGTTGTGCGTTTGCAGAGCTGACTCAGTTCTCCTCTTCACTGGCACTACTCTCACTCTGGCAGGGTTGTGTTGGGAAGAGGTGTAGGGATTGACCCTGAGGAGTTACCCCAGCCGAGGGTGGAGCTGTCCCCAAGAAGCCCCTCTTCTGGGGGAGGAAAGGTAAGGTGGGCCGCGATCCCGGCGACCAGGGCCAGCACGGCCCCCACCAAAGCCAGACCCCGCCGCAACACCAGCTGGGCCAGTGGAAGGGGGGCGTCTTGGCTGCCTTGAGCGCTTGTTTCTCCCCCAGTCCCACCAGCCCGCTTCTCCGCGTCCGCCTCGCTGTACCCGCCATCTTCCACCCTGTCACTCACAGTTGACAGCTGGAGACAGGGAGAAAAAACAGCCTTGAGAGAGAATCATGGGAACAGAAAGAGACAGGGTGCAGTCCGGCTATCAGGACTATTAGAGTGTTACAATCTAAAGTGCAACAAGGCAACAAGTTACAAGATCCGACTGTCTCAGTGTACAATTGGTGAGAATTGTCTCTTTCTTGAGGAACCAAGTGGAAACGTCTGTAGGATCAAAGTGATCTCACGGGATTCCTACTCACACTTATGTCCTCTGTCACCTGGTTCGTCACTGGTGAACTCTCGGGGACCAGGGTGTCAATCACAGGCTCTCCTCCAATGGGTGGCCTGGGCCCCACACAGGTCACCCGCCCGCCCCTCCCAGCACGCTTCTGGGCCTGTTGGAGGAGGTGTTTAGTGACAGTGAAAATGCTTTCCTGAGCTTCCTACTGAAATAAAGGTAGCTGATTATGAGAAAGACCTTGGTGTGTATGTTTATGCTTCCATGTCCCACTCTCACCTCAAGCAAAGGAGGTTGAGGGGGGACATGATCCAGGTCTATAAGATTCTAACAGGTTTGGATGCTGTTCAACCAAATAGTTACTTCAGCATT
>JAODKM010000037.1:10894855-10908171 GCA_026780845.1 Petrocephalus sullivani | reverse complement strand
GAGCAAGTACTGATGAGACAGGGAGAGGGAGCTGGTCAGAGTAGGTAGTGATGAGACAGGGAGAGGAAGCAGGACAGAGCAGGTAGTGATGAGACAGTGAGAGGAAGCTGGACAGAGAGAGGCCTCAGAAAAGAGCCGCACGTCGCCGTGCGGACGACCTGCAGCCGGGCTTTTGGAAAAAGCAGACACTGGGGGCCCAGCCGCGATCAGGCCGCTTATAAGCAGCACTGGGGGGGGACTGGGAGGGGCTAATCTCATCAGGAATGCCTGTGCACATGCCGCCTGCACGCCCTCCCAGGCCGCATGCTGCTCTCATCCGATTTCCTTCAGTCCCACTTAATTAATTGATCTCGAGAGGGGAAAGAACAGCAACAAACAATAAAGTTCCGTAGCTCAGACCTGCCATGGCGATAAATTTTGACCTCTGACCCCCCAGCGTGGTCGCACCACCTCCAATCGCTTCGGCTCGTTCCAGTATCCCCTGGTCACTTACCAAACACTTTGCTTCAGGGGCGAGAGCCATCCTTCGCCCTCTAGAGGCCCGTTCTGGAAACTGTACCGTCGAACCTCAGACACCCTCAGAATACCTCCAGCAGGGCAGCTGCACAGAAGGTCCGGTCCGTCACACCAGGCTGAAAGCACTAAATGTGCCTGAAAAGGGCTTAAAAACTCCAGAATGATCAGATCAACACAGACAAACACAGATACACGTGACCTTTGTGACAGCCCCAATTCCAGCCCAACCCACTCAATCATTTAGCACGAGCTCAGCATTATCAAAAATAATTCACACAGTTTTCTTTGCTTACCTTTAATATAAGCATTCAAACCAAAGTAACGGTGACATCAGACTAATGTGCACTTCACATAAATTAACTAGCTATCTTTCTTAGGGGGAGGTCAACCAGGCATTGGAGGTGTTTAATATTCCAGCTTCAGGAATCAAGCAGTCACCACTGGTGAATACATTCACACTGAACCTTTGACCCCAAAACTCTTATCACACACACTCCAGAAAGTAAGCCGCCCCCTTTGCCAATTCAAAGCCAAGCCTGATGTTTGTTCGATTCCGCAAATCGCAAAACACGAAGCGCCGCCCCGCCCACTGGCGCGCGGGTTGGCAGGTTTGCCCCCTTCCAGACCCCGTCAATGTCAGCGTGCAGCGGTTCGATCCGCAGGGTTGGGTATGTGTGCAACGTCAGCGTGAAGTGGCGACCCCTGGTGGCAGGGTGCGAATGCTGTTCAATATTTCAGAGTGCGCGCAAGGTACTGAATTATGAGCACGCAGTCAGGTATCAAACTTAGGGGTTGAATTCCGCCCCCCCCAAAAAAAATGCTCCTGTTCAAGATTTACCGATTGCCATCCCCCAAACCTTATTTCTGGCTATGGGCCTGCTGGATTATTAATGTAATTCAGTTGGTTCCTTTTTACCAACGGTGGCGTCCCAGCGCACACCCTCGCCTGTTTAACACACATATGCATACATACGCTGATGATCGTGAATCATCTTTCCTTGACCTTGACAAACCACATGACCTTGAACATGAAATGCTCCATAGGTATGACATTCTCCCGAGGACGGTAACATGCTATTTGTCGAACTTCCGATGCTGGATAATTGTAATTTGACCGGCAGTTTGGCCCAATGGTACAACATGTCATAAACGCGAATAAAACAGCGCCCTCGTTAACATTCATTTACGCTCCTAATTACAGTGTTGCTGTAAAGCGCACACTTATGCTGCATCTATACTTTTACTATCCAAATAAATTTGATATTAGATCATTTTCGCAGGAATAAAGCAAAACTGGTGCAAAATGGGAGTTTTCGCCAAAGTCTTTCGGTCCAGAACGTACACAAATAAATGAGAAAATAAATTCGCTTAAAGTCACACCATATACTAAATTACTTCCGATGTTTTTTTGTTTTGTTTTGTTTTTGTAGCACGCTTTCAGTTACTGTGCATTTCATTATCATTTTACGTTTCGGGGTATTTTTCTCCTGCGTTTAAAATTTGTTTTCCCAAAAGGAACGTCTTTCTAAGATTGACTAAAATAAATTCCCCGTACAGGACATCCCGTTCTCCGGGCAGCTGCAATAACAAAGAATTTCCTTGGGCAGCTATCGGGTCTTCTCTGTGCAATTCAATCAACACTATAAACCTTTTGGAACTGTGTAAAAGAGAGGCGCGCCTCTTCGAGAAAATGCTATAAAAGGCATATAAACACCAAAAACCCTGCGAGCAAAGCTTTTCCTTGTTTCACTGAGATTGCACCATCCGCCGAAGTCAGCTTGCAGTGTCCCGTCGGTCCGAGAAAGTAAGTATAGAGTCCCGCATTCTGAGTCATTTGCTGCCGCTTATAGTCTGTGCCTGGATGGAATTGAATGCATATAAGCTGCCACAATGCAGGATGTATGCATATGGATGAGGAAACTATATATAATTGTAAAATGGCATCTGTTCTGTCACCTGATTGCATTGATATACAAATTTGGTCATCGTCCTTAAACTTTCCTATTTCTGTACCCTATTTCCCAGGTTTCCTTTATGTTCAACATTCACTGCCTTTGTGATTTACACATCTGCTGACGCAACCTATTTACTTTTGTCCTTATTTAGCGACATTTTTAATTGAGCTATGCGGGCGACAGCCAGCTGCTGAAAACTTGTTTAATGCACGATTAAGTTATGTTTACTGCTTTCCCACGTTTCGGCTTTGTACGTCTATTTTCAGTTAAAATGAAGATGATACTAACAGCTTTCCACCTGTTCCTGCTTCCCCACTGCGCCTCGACAGGTTAGCGATGATTGCGATGTTTTTAGATAATAATGAATAAATAGGCCTAGGTCTAAAATAAACATGCATGGGGGTGATGTAGAGTATGAAAGCAGAATGATTATAGGGAGCCGATTTAATGCACTCATATTACTACCCAAAGGGGGGAAAATCAATGAAGTGAATAGTCCTTATATAAAAAATCAGCAATTGATGTGGAATATGTGAAGCATCTGACAGTATTCCACGATAAATGTGCTAGAACGTGTGCCTGTTTGGTACAGCGTGTCTGTTACAAAGAACAATATCATCTTCCAGCTGCATACATTTGAGAAATTTCAAAAGCAAGTTCACTACATGATATCGATTTGGAATGTAAATACAGTGCAATGGCCAAACATTACTACTGTTTTACCTTTAAAATTTTGTAACATTATTTGATGGTGGTGATTATAATAATAATAATAATAAAGATTATGATGATGATGATGGTAATAATAATAATAATATCCCCGACCTTCCTGCTCCAGTACTTAAGCTGGAGTCCAGCCCTGTGTCCAATGGGGGAGTGGTAAGCTCACAGGAGGGCACTACGGTGTCTCTGACCTGTCAGGCTGAGAGCGTGGAGGTCCATTCTGTGCCAGAGCTGCGGTGGTTGCGGAACAGGTCACCGGTCCTCCTGCAGGACGGGAACCGATTGGCCCGCAGCAGCCTGTGCCTGGACTCGGTGTCCCGTGAGGACCACGGCGTCACCTTCACGTGCCAGCTTCGCAGCAACACCAGTGTCAATGCCTCCATGCAGCTCGAGGTGCTTTGTGAGTGCTGGGACCAGCAGGCGGGAGTGGTGGTGGTAGCCATGCTGTTTGTAGTTGTGTGTATGTTTTGCGATGAGAGCCAGTGTGCAGTGAATGTCAGGGCAGTAACAACATCAGTGTGCAGTGAGTGTCAGGGCAGTAACAACATCAGTGTGCAGTGAGTGTCAGGGAAGTGACAGCATCAGTGTGCAGTGAGTGTCAAGGAAGTGACAGCATCAGTGTGCAGTGAGTGTCAGGGCAGTGACAGCATCAGTGTGCAGTGAGTGTCAGGGAAGTGACAGCATCAGTGTGCAATGAGTGTCAGGGCAGTGACAGCATCAGTGTGCAGTGAGTGTCAGGGCAGTGACAGCATCAGTGTGCAGTGAGTATGAGCCAGTAATGGGTTTTTCTGTTTGGGGGGAAGGGTCCCGCTAGTCTACTCGAATTGAAACCTGTAATTTAGCTATGTGGTTAGCTGCCTGGTATGAAGCAGGAATATGTGGTGCTGTTCTGTGAGAAGCAGCATGCTGCTTTTGTCTGGGGAGAAAAAACTTTGGTCAGGTGTTGAGGGTGGGAGGGGTTGCCAACTAACTTGGACCATTTAAAACTCTTTTTTTGCATATTTGGAAGATGAAAACCACTGATTTAGAGGGGAAATGCAAGAGTAATTATAGAGTTCTCCTTGCTCTGAGCATTACCATCATTATTTTCATACAGAATTGGTGCTTTGGTTACTATGGCTGTTATGATGTGACCTACAGGCTAATGCATACCCCCCCCCCTCTCTCTTTCCAGTCGCCCCACAGACATCTGGCACAGAGAATGTCACTGCAGAGGAAGGTAGCTCAGTGACCCTCGTTTGCAACACCTACTCCAACCCCCAGGTGACAGTGAGCTGGCATCGAAACGGCGAAGCTCTGGACATGTCCAGTGGCGGATTCGTTCTGGTCCGTGAGAGTCGGGAGTCCCGCCTCTCCATAGCCGAGGTTCAGCGCTCTGTCCACGAGGCCCAGTACAGCTGTATGGTCACCTCCCCCATGTTTGGAAGCAGAACCAAGTTCTTCACGCTGGCAGTGGAAGGTCCTTCATTTCATTCACTTGCTTAGATCAGTGTTTTCCCAGCCCATCCTGCAGCGTCCCCCCGGACAGGTCACATTTTTGCTCTCTCCCAGCTGCCAACACACCAGGCATTCAGAGTTCTTGATTGGCTGGGAGCTGGGAGGGAGCAAAAATGTGCACTGTATGGGGTTCCCTGAGGACTGGGTTGGAAAACACGTGCCTAGATCTTTGATCAAATCCACTTACTTACCCAATGTGACCAAACTTCCTTCTTGTCTACTTTAGAGCGTTCATTATAGCACAGTGTTATACTTTGAGCCAGATGTTCATAGGTCATCAGCTAAGGTTATGTACTTCACTATGGAAACAACAGCACTTTTCATGAGGGGATTCAGACCAACATGAACTTTGACTGTCATCCTTTTCCAGACCACTGCACTATCCACTGGCTCTTATCACACATCAGAAATTCTTGATGTCTGTCACTCTTGATTGGGAATTACACTTAAATTTTTATCATTCTGTGGTGCCGATTTTACTAAAAATCAGCACCATATTAACATACGTTTTAATTTCATAAGGAATGATATTTTGGTTCCTGGAAATGGGGATTATTTCCCTGTAGGGGGGTAACTGTGTGAGCAAGATTTCATGGGAAACCAGACATTCAAAAGCAGGCAGAGAACCATTGTCATGCAAATTCCGCTGAGATAAAGCAAAAACTGAAATACCAAAAGGATAAATATTAATTTCATAGACTTCAAATCAATTAAAAAAAGAAAGATGTCCTGGTAACAAAGGGTGACGATTTTCAGAAAACAAAAGCACAATTCTCTGGTTATAGTCAGTGTAATAAAATTAAAAGGATATTGCATGGTAATGAACAGGAAAGTACTGTTAAATAGATTTGAATAGAATTTATTGTTGTAATCCAAAAATCAATACAGGTCTCTTTCCTGGGTAGGTATTTTCAGATAATATCTACCAATATTTGTTACTTTAAAGTCATGTTGCGAGAAAATCTAGCAGCATACAGTATTTTACTTTATTCTTCAAAACAGATTGTTTTTGTTTCACATCACTGTTCGGATCACTGTATTTCCGCACAGCTGCCTAAGTCGCCTTATCCCAGCGTTGGAGATCTCGCTGTGGTGTGCTGATAGCTGAATGTGCCCGTTCTTCATGCTTCTTCATCCAGATATGAAGAAGAAATTCCCCATTGCACCACTAATCGCTGGATTAGTTGTGGTGGTCTGCACGGCGCTTTTGGCTTTCATTTCCCGCTGGAAGAGGATCGCCAAGGTATCGATTCCCATCCCCCGTGACCATGAGCCACCAGATGTACGCACTATACAGATACTCAGCAAAATTCTATTCCTCTTTTCTTCCAGTTGTGCAAGTAAAGAACCGTCTCCAGGGCTCGACACTTGCTATGGACCGTTAAGCCTTAATGGAGCCAGTCCCTGAATCCTAATAAAACCACAAACCCACAGAAATGCCAGCAGGCCACTTTGGCTCTGAGACCAAAGGGAAAATTAAATTAAATTAAATTTATTAAACCGCTGGCATTTTCTTGTGGCTTTTTATTGTTTTGGTCCTCAAGCTATTACTAAGGCAAAATACGGGCAATAAAATCACCAAAAGCCTTCATCCATCCATCTATTTTCTATTCCCACGTGTCCTACTCAGGGTTCGGGGAGGGTCCAGTCCATCGCGGGGCACCCAAACATTCACACTTCTAGATAATGCGGTTACTCGAATTCACCTTCCCTTACGAAAATGAACCATGGTTTTACTATGGTTTTTTGGGTAACCATGAGTTTATGACTATGGTATTATCATGGTTTCACTGCGGTTACCATGCAGTGCTATAAGTAAACCATGGTAATACTATGAGTAGGAGCTTAGTAATCATAATTACTATTAGGTACCATAGTAAAACCATGGTTATTGTAAAACACCCATACCCGAAACCCAAAAAACCATAGGAAACCATAGTGAATTTCCGTAAGGGTTAGAATGTATTTGGACTTGTATGAGAACCAAGAGAAAAACCCACAATGACACAAGAACATGCGAACTCTATGCACCCCCACAAAGGGCAGAGACACAAACCCTGGTCCCTGAATGGTCCCATGGACTGTGCTATACCACCATTTCAGCTGAGATACAGAAGAAGGATACTTAACTGCTGACAATTCTGCCACTGACAAGCCACACTAGTTTTCAAATAAATGAATGAAATAAATGAAACCATTGCACAATAGCCCTGAGAAGTTACTCATTGATTTCCAGCTTACATGTGGCACATGAAATTGCAACATTACAAAACCAAGAATAATAAAACCTCGAAATAAGTTACATATTGATGTTTTCCTAGGTCAAACTCAAGACTCCCTTGCAAAACACATGCACCGCGTCCCCTATCAAAGTTTACAACAAAAGATCAAGATAAGAGATGAAACGTAAAATAAAATCGCGACAGGCGTTTACATTTCATTGCTATTTATTTCTTCCGCTGCTCTGCATCTTTTTTTAAATCTTCGGCTATTATGTTATGAGGGTGGGTCCACCCGCTCCGGGACAGCACCCGCCGGGACGGCACTGGGGATCTTCTCGAGGGATTCTGATAAGCGGAAGTGACGTCGGCGCTGACCAATGGGCTGGCCGGCTGGCGGCGCGTGCCGTGGGCGGGCGGCGAATTCAAATCGAAGCGCACAAAGACGTCGTGGGTTCGTCGGGCGGCCGCGGTCGGTAACGGGCGCTCCGGTGAGTATCGCGCGGCACTTATCGGCACTTATCGGCGTTTATTACCAATGTGCGTTCGAGAAGGTGTTTCCATATTCAGCGAATGGAAAGTTCCGTCTTAATTCTAGCGAGCGGGGATTCAGCCTGAGGAGGAGTCGGGGTGGTTCCGCTGGCCGAGGGCGAGGGGGACCGTTGGGGGGAAATGGCCCTTACAGACATTCCGCCGCTCCGGCTCTCATCTCGCTGTCGTGGCGGCTTCGCGTGTCGGGGCTTCGGCATGAGATCGGCGTGAGATCGGCGAGGGCCGGTTCGGCTCCTGTTCGGAGTCAGATTGGGTCCGCGTTATTACCCTTAGCGAGCATCATTTTCGGCAAGTGAGAGGAAATGATATACGAATTAAGTAAATAATAATAATAATAATAATAATAATAATAATAATAATAATAATAATAAAACTTAACGAAATGTCCATATAAAGCTCTCGAAAGTGACGGGAAAAAACGAATGCATGGAATAACTTTGTTTATCCTTAGAAATGAAATTACTGTAACTAAGATAATAAAAACCAACGGGAAATGTATCCATTTTCTATACCCGCTTGTCCTAAATGTATCTCTAATATTAAAGCTAATATTAATAAAACCATAAAAAATATGTACTTTAGAATGATGAGAATTAATAAAACCACACACCGCAACGAGCTAAAACTAAACTGGATTACGGATAAAAAATTGGAAATGATATAAAAATATGAACTGTATTAAAACCTGAACTGTATGCCTGGCACTGCATGGGGCCTGGCACTGCATGGGACCTGCCATGCCCCATGCCAGTGCTCTGCATGAGAAGCCTATACTTTGCTCTGTTCCTGGCCAATAACATTTCTCCTGTTTATTTTTCCTGCAGGTTCTACAGGTTTGTATCTGACATGGCATCTTCTGTCACCCGGGCAGTCGGTGGGATCTGGCGGTCCCACTCTGCCCTCGACGAATCAGACGGGCCGGACACCACCCCTGAAGCGCCGCGACGCTCCTGCTCCTCCTCATCACTGAGATCCCTACGCTCCTCCCTACGGGCGCGACTCCCATTAAGGACCATGGAATCGCGAGCTGACGCCCCTCCCAACGCGGAGCCGGCCCCTCCCGCTGGAGAGCTGGCCCCCCGCCCTGGCCATAAGCTCCGTCTCCTGACACGCAGCGCTCGCAACTCCATTGGTGGTGCATACCAGGTCCGTAAGAGTTCTGCTATGGCTGTTCTCTTCCGTGATGGCTGAACTTTGGACATAATTTTTATCCATTGTTTCTTCATCCCTCCTTCCCTTTTCACAGAAGCTCCAGAGGAGGTGCAGTGTCAGAGATGAGTTTCTGGTAGCAAGTCCCAATCAGACCCCCGAGGATGAGGAGAACAAGGGGCCTGCTCCAAGTCGCAGTCAGGCTCACTGCACGCCACGTAGGCCGTCTACCGCCATCACACCTACACGGAATAAGCCGTGCACCCCGCAGTCGGCTGGCAGGAAGACCCCTCGCGGTGGGAATGTGCGTGGTGTGGCTTTGCGGGCCGGGGGCTCCAGACGACAGCTGGTTCGGATGGCGGCACTGAAGAGTCCTTTTGCGTCCCCCAACACACTGAGCCGTCAGAGGTGAGAGGCTCCTCCGCTCTGGAGAGTTTAGCCCAGATGCCTGCACATGCTAAACCCCTTTAGCCATTTCGGGGGAGCACGTCCATCACACGCTCTGCCCTTCACTTAATTTGTCCCACTTTCCCCTATTGTAGGCAGTTTGACGTGGACCTGGAGTCTGTGTCCTCCGGCCTCAGGAGGTTGAAAAACCTCTCGCAGGCCCTCGATGATGTCATCGGGAGGGATGAACGGTGAGCTGGAGGGGAGTGGGATGTGTGTGTGTGTGTGTCTGATCATTTTTGCTCTTCACAGCTGTGAAAACCAAGGCTATCTTGTTTGCGTTTTTGTTGGGTTTTTTTTTTGTTTTTCTTTGATCTGTGGGGTGCCAGGTTTCTTTGTATACATTTATAAAATTCAAGCTGTATTCCCTCTTCAATAAGTATACAAGACAAAACACATGACTGTTATATTTGTTATATTTACTGGTAATGTTGTTATACCCTCTTTGAATATTACATTTCCAATACCACAATAATGTAGACTGGTTATAAGGTCTCGACACTGTGTGAAATCTTTTGGTCAGGATTCAGTGCATCTCTGCCTTGCTTTTTCATTCTCTCAAAGTGTGAAGGGAGATGCAAAAGGCCGGTGCTTTGTGTTGGTCACTGCATAGAAGAGAAGTGCTTTTTGATCTCTGTGGGAAAATTGGGTGGTTTTCACCCATCTTGCTGTCTCACGAGAGAGATGGGTGCGCACACACGCACACATTTGGGGCCCAACAGTGAAATTGCTCTTCTGGCTACAAGATTCAAACCAACAACCTTCCAACTAAGCCACACTTCAACAGGCAAAACAGAACAAGCTCCACCTGATAACCTGTCTGACCTCATCCATCGATCTTACAATCCCTTATACTGGACAGGGTCGGACGTGCTTTAATACAGTGACAACTTGGATGCATCCATCAGCTTAACTGCATGTCTTTGGAGGATGTTTTGGTGCTTACATGTACAGCAGAGTAGTTTACTGGCAAATGTAAGAATAACAATGTTTTTCTTTGCCATCAGCAAGTTCAGATACTCTCGTATTGTGGAATAAAGGTTGAGGTAAGCATCTGCCACTATAGTGTCTGGCTTCTTCTCTTACCTCCGTAACCCCAGAGACTAGTCTTGTTGGTTTGAGCATGTGTGAGCCCCATAACATGTAATATGTGGGGTTTTTTTCTTTGAAGCTGCATTGCTGCTGTTTGATGTCACAGCATGCTCTGATCCCACTTCTCGCTGTGGACGATGCATTGCATCTGATGCAGCTGCATGATGCCCTTATCGAGTCCTACAGCCCCCCCCCCAGCTTAATGTGTCACACTTAGCTGTCCCACAGCTGGAGTCCTTACAAGTTCTGGAACTTCAAACATCTCCACTAACCTCAACTTCTCTCACGCAGGACCCAGGCCATTGAGAACTACCACAGAACAATGGTAAGAGGTTACAAGGAAGCCCAGGGTCACCAACCTCGCAGGCTCACCAGGGCTTCCATCCGTTGCAAAACCAAAAGGATACAGGAGATGGTCCACAGCTGGACTGACGTGGCGGTGTCAAAAATACGCAAGGCCACTTAGATTCAGGTTTGACTTCTGTCCTCCTGGCTCTGTTACATTGTGCTTTAATTAGGTCATTTTACTTCATGTAGTCGTTACTTGTTTCACCCTGTTCCACATTTGTGCTGCCAAATACTGCTTTGTATATAAACCAAACCTGCGTGTTCAGGATGATCAGTGCTTCATCGGAGGGCATGGATCTCCCCGTTCTTTTATGAATGAAACTTTAATGACCTTATTTATTGGTATGGGTCAAGCCACACCTCTGCGTAGATGTGGTGGTCCTGCCTGCTGTCTGTCGTGGTTCCGCTCTCTTCCCCAGTTCCGAGGCCTCAGGTTAGATGACGTGAAAAGTGAAGGATGTGAAAACACTACTTATGCAATAAGCCTGTTACACTCTGTACTACTAACAGTGACGATGATAGACTGAATGTGATTATGATGTGCCCACGTCAGTGTGTCCCACTACTGACCTATAACCACTAATAGTAATAATAGTGCATGCTTTTAACTGTCATGGTAAACATTTTAATGTATTTTAATAACTTTATAAAAGTTTATTTTTATACCAGTGCTTGACGGGCACTCAGTCTCGAGGAGCCGACTTTTAAAAATGCCAACAGGCCTCGTTAGATGATGAGCTCCCCACGCACCACTCGGTGTCACACGTGGGCCTGTGTTCGGCGTGTCACACCTGCAGTGACACGCGCGTGTGGATTCGAGTTCCCGGCCTGTCTCTTGTACATTTTCCTCTATCTGGCTGCTATATGCTGTTCACTTGTATTTAATTAACCGTGCTTGTTTTCCAAGAGGGACGTTAATTATATTTTTAACTTCATATGCGATTATAATAAAAATGTATTCGTAAGTTGGCGTTTTATTGCTTTTGGGTAAATCATTTACTATAGGGACTCCTTCCAAGGCTTGCTGAGCATAGCTCTAATAGCTTCCAGTTTGTGGGACTTGGTGTGTTCTTGGCCTACACCAGTGGACACAGTGTGACATGCCTTGATTTGAGAGCCAAAGCTGAGTGTTACCTGCCTTTCTTTGAAAACCAGCCACTAGGAGGACCATTTGGAACAACACTGGTACTCGCAGGCAGGATGAAGTAATGTTCACAAAATCCAAATTATGTACACCTGCCTGTCACATCCGCTTTTGGTCCAAATACTTGTGAGGAGGTTCCCCTTCAGGAACTAGCTGGGGCAATTTCCTGATAGACTCCAATCCAGTGATGTGCCAGATTTGTTCCAGTGTTCTTCCTCAACAAAATACACAGGGTTTCTGGGGGAGACCCAAGACAAAGGGGGTTTGTGCTCAGCGATTTTATTGAACTGTCCAATAAATTAAAAACAAAAAAAAAATCCAGTATATACTGCGTTTATATGCCTTTGTGTATGTGCTATGTAAGAGAGAGACTGTCAAAGACTGACCAATTAAACTTCCATGGACAGTTTTTTCTGTTGGATAACCCATTTATCTGATGGACTTATTAATATGTAGAGGTGGTCAGAAAGTACAAATCCAGGCCGCAACACAAGCGCACATGTGATTCTGCTTGTAGAAAAAGGATATTAACAGCATGTTTGGGGAAAACTGACCTTTCTATACAACTTTCTCTATTAGATGTTAATGGAAGTTCCTGTCTGTTGGACAGTTGGTTTCCGATAGCCAACAGCTGGTTTTTCTAACACTGTAGGACCAAGACAAACTAACAGCCCCCCCACCCCCCACTTTCGGGCTCAGAAGGGGGGAGATTGTTCTGACCGACCTCTGCCGGCATCGTCAAAATGTGCTCACTTTTTGAATCTCACACAGGAGCCTGCCAGTGTGCCATTGTTCAGTATTTTACGCTACCTGTGAAAAAGCTCACCATTGGTCACTTTAGAGGAGGTGCAGAATCTGTGAAATGTTAACATGGTGTTTTTTTTTTATTGGCACTGTCAGCAGGTAGAGTTCAGTGATACAGAAGTATGTTGCTCCTTGCTAGAGGGGGGGACAGAGAAGTTAGCCTCCCCCGTCCTCCAAAAATCTGTTTCTCTGCTCTTCTTTGATGGTCGACAGCTCCTCTCTGAGCTGTGGGTCTCATTGTGCAACCTCTCTGACCAACCCCCTACGAACCCCTGTGCTGCTCCCCCTGGCATCACCACGGCAATCCATCCGCGGCCTCCATCGCGGAGCAGTGAGGGTCTCGGCACATTCTTCCTTCTTAGCTTGACGGCCTGTTGCGTGGAATGAGGGCGGGGTCACGACAGAGGGAATGGTGTGCTGATCGGTCTCTGGAGCTCCACCCACACACCTCGGAAAGCGCTGGCTTGGTCATCAGGGGGCAGTATCCTCACGGTGTACAGAACCCCGGGGCCACACAGCACGGCCCCGCCCCCACGGGCCTGCCACCCCGCCGGGGCCACCCCCGTTGTCTTTAACGGACTCGGGTTGGCTCTGGGCACGCTCCGGTTTGGCGCCGGAGGTGCAGGGCTGGGCGGACGCCTGCTGCACGGACATGGTGCGACGCAGGTGGGCTCGCTTGCGCAGGAAGTCGGGTTCAGCAGCCAGGCTTAGGGAGGACTCGCGGAGCACAGTGCATCCTGGGGGCTGGCTCTGCTTGGGGCGCGAGCGCTGCCTCAAACGCAGAGAGGTCAGGTGTGACGCATAACCCTCGCTCAGGAACTGGCCGCAGCCAGGGAGGTGTGGATGGGGAGGAGGGGAGGAGCCAGAGAG
>JAODKM010000037.1:10858252-10874367 GCA_026780845.1 Petrocephalus sullivani | reverse complement strand
ATAGCCCTGCCCCCACCCCCCCACCCCCCCAGGCCCGGAGGGTACCCAGGCTGACCCGACTCAACCTGCTCCAGTTACCAGCTTTGTCTATATTTCAATTACAATGCAAAGCCCCATAGCACAGAAACTTGCAAGCAAACAGCAACATTTTCTCACATTTGGTGGGGGGGGGGGGGTGCCATTTGAGACGTATCACAGGCTGCAGTTAGGGTACGCCCTAGATGGGATGCAAAACAGGATTTTGAAGTATCTGTTCATTTACTTGGACTGCGTGTGGGTTCCCAAGGACCGGGTTGGGAAACAAAGCAATAGGCTATGCTGGATGTAACCTGAGCACAGTGGCGCAGAGTCTGTAAATGTTTCCAGTAAGGAGAAAGGCAGGATGGCAGGATGTTATGCATATGAGGAGCAAAGAGGGGGTTGGTTCCTTCCTGGCGTACGCATAATGGCCGGCATTTCTGCACATCCAGCCGAAAAAGAAAGCTATGCAGCTGAAGCCTCAAACGCACATTCCTCGTGCTCCTTCTTACGTGACACACACCTTACATCTAAGCAGGACCACCCAGTAGATGAGGCCCAGTGAGAGTCATTTGAGGCTTACAAGCAAGCCCACAGACTCACTGTTAGTCTATGACTGCAGCTTATTAAATAGCAGAGGACAGCCAGCATATACAAACACCATACCAAGCTAATAGCACTTGTACTTCCAGCATCCCTACTAGTCTACATTACATTTATCTGATGCTTACCCCCCGCCCCCAAAAGCAATTTACACTAGAGGGACGGGTTACAACTTATATGCACTCCCAGGGATTCGAACACACAACCTTTACACTGCTAACACAATGCTCTATGTGTTGCGCTACCACAGAAAATTGTGATTTCGGCTCTGCGGACACAGCCCTCAAGGCCAGGCTGTGTTTTTAGCACTCATTACCAGTAAGGCTTCACGCTGTTGGGCAATTTGGGGCCCCCGCTCCGCATTTCCAGTGTAACTCCACACCATCCAATCTGCTCCCACGTTACCAGAAAGGTCACACACTGCCCAGGCTCCCCTCACATTCCCAATATAACTCCATACAGGAAATAGCCACGCTCCATCTGCTCATCCAAGGGGCTATTCTTTTCTTTATTTTACCTTTTCCTTTGTGCTGGTTCAAAAAAAGAATGTTCTCATTTATTCTCCATACCTAAATATACACATTTGTCCTTGGGGACGCCTTGGGGGTGTTTTTTACATCTGTTTGACGTGAGTCTCTTGATGGGGGTTGTTTGCAGTAAGCAGCAGGTCAGAAGCACCTGGAGCTGCAGTTCTCACTTTTAGCGTTAAGCACAAAGTGCTGTACCACCAGCTGCTGTGCATGTATACTACTGCTCGTTCGACTAAAGAAAGACATGTGAAAGTGGAGAAAAATGAATGAGGTACTTAGTTATAAATTGGTCTATTATTCATCCATTAAGCTCAGCCAGTTCAACCCGTCTACCACCAGTGTATGAGCTGGAGCCATACTGAATGGCTTTGTTTTCCAATTAACAGATGCGTCTCAACTTACAATGGGGTTATGTTCTGATGAATCCATTGTAAGTAGGAAATATCATAAGTAAAACATGATTATGACATGATACATTAGTGGCCAAAACTGTATAAACCCTTAGCATTACATTTTAAAATAACTACATGAATATTGGGGGTAATGTTTATGAACAATCAAAGAAGGTTACAAATATCATATACTGGATAATTAAATGAGTAACTGGAGTAACTGTTTCACATTCAGGTGATGAGATGTGTGCAGCCATCACCGAGCAAGTTATGCGGCATGGAAGTAGGCGATGATGGTCAAAACTTTACTGTGAGATCGAGGCAGACCGGGGCAAATAACCCACCAGGAACAGCGGTGCCTGTCTGGCCCTGTCACATTCGCTTTTCCCCATTTGTCCAGCAGGTGGCACTGGTCATCTTGTTCCCCGCATCTTATAGCCCTAGTCTCTATGTATTTCCCTGCTCCCTGGGCTGCTGCCTGGCTCAGTGGGTTGAGTGAACGGGTCAGAAGCTGACACCCTTTGCTTTTTGTCCTCTGCCTGTAGTGATTGGTTAGTTAAGTTATGGTTTTCACATTATTGGTTATCATGTCCTGTTAGTGGTGTACTTAAGTGCCTGCTTTTGCTCTCTTCCCCATTGGTTTGTTGTGGCTGAATCCCTGTGTGGCTGTTTCCCTGTGTAGCTTTGTGTTTGTTAATTGTAGTCCTGATAAGTATTCCCTGTTAATTATTGTAGTTTTCCCGCATTTCTTCCGGCCTTCGCTTCTGTTTAAATCACTTTTGTTTTGACCCCTCGTGGTGCCTTTATTTTTGAGTTTGCACTTTGTATTTCCTTTTGTCAGTAAATCCTTTTTCATTGGAGCATGTGCATTGTCCCTCCATTGCCCACCTTCGCAATGCCCTACCGTAACACGCAGTGAATGGGACCTAAGGCTCTCAGTCCTCACCGCCACTAGGGGTGCTGGATTTTGTCAAATCTGAAATGAATTATTTAATTTAACCAGTTATTTAGTTAGTAATAAAAATTTCCCTACCTGCTGTTTTAGGTATCTTAAGTGGTAAGAAGACTGTGTCATAATCATACTTATTAATCACCAATAAGCATTTTGCAGGAGCCAAATCAGGGCAGGGGAGGCTGTGATTAGGACCTCTTCAGGGCTAATAGGGTCAGGTAGGGATGGGCTCACAGAGCAAACTCAAAAAGGTCACTGCCATCTCAGCAGGGAAAGCAAATGTGCCCTAGCAAGGAGGCTGAATCAGATGCTGCCTGGGTATGCAGAATGGGCCTGCTCGCTGTGGGTGGACATGACTCAAAAAAACAAAGAAACACTTCGAGATTTATGAGAAACTGTGAAATTAGCCAGTCTGCCAAACTCCAGTAGGCAGAGTGTCCCTCCTGCCACCCAAATTCCTAAGCAAAGCAACGCATCACTTAGCATCATTGTCACATTTATATTAAACCACGCAATTTACTATTTTATGCAGCCAGGCCCCTCCAAGGCCACGCCGTCTCCCGATCTGCTATCAAAGCCAGAGTTTACCCTCTAAATGCCTTTGTCAATACATGAGGCTGCCACTCGGCTTCCGTGGTGCGCCTGCCGCTCTGCAGCTTCGGAACCTGTTGAGCAGGCAGGGGGTGAAGGCTACAAAGACTGAACAGCATAAATATGTATTGCTACGCCCTACTCCATCCTCTTTTTACATTCATTGCTGCATCCCCCTTTCACTCTCTCCTTCTCTCTCTCCCCCTGTCTCAGCTGCTCTCTCTCACACAAATCTGAAGACTGCAGAGAGCTGGCAGGCTGGACTATGACAGCGTAGGAATCCCATCCAAAATGCCACGGACCTCATCGCCAGCAAAAAGGACAGAGGAGAAGCAGCTCACTGCACAATCATACGAGTGTCAGGGCATTCTGCTCAGGAGGGTGAATCCTCCCAGTGCTGTGAAACTGTCACACTGTCAAAAAAGCACCAGCTTACTGAATGCGTCTACTCAACAAGCCCATCTCCTGCACAGGCTGCACCAGTCCTTCTTTGGCGTTTGGCGTCTGAGCTGAAGGAACAGACTAGCGTTACGTCGCACTGCTCACTGGCACAGCAGAGACCGCTGCCCAGAGTGACTCATGGCTTACATAGTTTATGCCGTGACTGTCTGCAGAGTGACTCAAGAATTGTGCTGGGAATAACAACCTGGCAGTAATTTCATTATCCATGTTCACCTCTTTGAGTTTTTCTGTTGAGAGTTTTGTGGGGGGAACAAAAACACTAGCGGCTTTAAATTATCCGTGTGGAGCAGACGAACGATTATGACATCATAAAAAAGGGCCATCGTTACCACAGGACACTGCCACCTACCTCGAGTGCGACCTTGATGCCCCAGGGTCTCGATCTGCTCCACCAGGTCATTAGAGTTCCACTGACTCATGCCTAGGAGGATGGCGCTCTTTCCCTCCACCATTTCTGCCATGAAACAAGAAGAGAGATGACAGGGTAAGGTCAGAGTCGTGGGCTGTAGGATGGCGGGGGCTGTAGGATGGCGGGGGCTGTAGGATGGCGTGGGCTGTAGGATGGCGGGGGCTGTAGGATGGCGTGGGCTGTAGGATGGCAGGGGCTGTAGGAAATAACAGAATCTCTCGTCTGTTTCTGCTCTCTCATCTGCTATAGGGAGCATGGAAATGAGCCACAAGAATCATCTTTGATCTTTGACCTTGATAATCTAAATTCCACAGGAAAAAAAAACCAACGTGTTATATAACAACTGACACACACATGTACGTACAGGCTGTATATGCACATATGGGCCTAGGCTGATTTGTTTGAACAGGAGCCAGACTTTAGAAGGAAATACCTGGACACTCACACTAAAGCACACGAAAGCTGAAATATAAATGAAAGTGCTGAGACTCATGTAAGTGGAGGATAAAATGTGGAGGAGAGAGAGAAATCCAACCGTGTAAGCTAGTACAGACTAAACAGCTACTCCTGGGCTGCGGCAGATGGCGTCACGGGAGCCGAGATCTCAAACAACTGCAACCTAACGACTTAAGAGACTGAATACAGACACTCAGTCCATCCGGGACAGCATCCAGAGAGATACGCAGGAATGCCAAGAACAGGGGATGAGAAAATGTAGCCTTGACTATCTGTCAGGGATGCCTTAATGCACAGGTTTACCCAGGCTGGAAGGCAGAGGCCTCCTCTAAATTGAGGTCTCACAATTTTAACCCCCCCCCCCCACTGTCAACACCTTTAACTTGCCACACGCACCCGGTTGGCAGCGTTTACTGCCCCCCCCCGCCTGGCTTTCCATATGGCACATGGCTTTAGCACCATGCCAACACCCCCACCTCCAATACCCACGGCAAGTATTCCCTAATTCAGCAAATTTCTGCTAGTTAACCCGCTGGTGTGTCGGATGAGACTACAGAGTAAAAGCAAAGGAACAAAACAGCCACTTCAGCAATCATCACTGTCATGCTCCATATATTAACAATAACTAAAAACCTTTTAAACCAACTGAAGAGCACATTTCCAAAACCTGCGCAGTCCATGGATATTTAGCGAGAGTTCTTCATTGGGTCACAAGTAGACTGAATGAGATTTAGTTCCCGATATGGTGACATACAGCGAGGAAGCCTGACTTTAGCTCATTGGCAGTTCAAAAACAACAGGAAATGGACTGGGCGAGTTCTGGAAACTTGCTCCTTAATTTACACATCTAGTTGTCTGCTCTCCGTGGTGTAGTATAATTAAGATGGTTTGTCTTTGCCTGTTCATCACTTTGGGGTGGTTTTTAAAACCTGTCTCACCTTTCGATTGCCCCTTATAAAACATTTGTACTCTGTTAAGCCCAGTGCAGTGAACCTCGGCTCTGATGCACTGTGGAAGCTCTCCACCTCACGCGAGGGAGACAGCGAGAGAGACAGAGACATCAGAAATGTAACGTTGCCTGGCCAGCAGCCTCATGTAACATGAAATGACATTTGGCATTAAATACTTTCACACGAATAACTTTAATTACTGGGTTTCAGTCCAGTCTCTCAGCCAGCATATAATTAAGCTTCCCATCTCAGTGTAACAGCAGATATATACAGCCCATACAGATGTATAATATATAAAACCCTGCTCCGTGCCTGACAGGCATATTTAAATTGCTTAACCAGCACTGGAAAACATCCACATTTCCACCCCTGTATCAGCAGCGCTGAATCACACAATGTCTCAGCCTGTGAGCTGATTCTGCCCATCTGGATAGAAGGTGTTTGCTAAGCATTCAGTCTGTGTATCATATGTATGATGCGTGGTACCACTGCTCTAGCACTCCTGCCGCTGGGGAGGACGGCACTTTGAAGAGGATCCCTTCATGTTTACGTAGAACAAGCTACAGCAACGGCCCCTTACTCAGTCAACTGCAGATTTTGCTCAAGAAGTTCAGGTTGGGTTCATTTCTCAAAGGAACTGCACTGGGGCCCTCCTGGGGCAACCATTCAAGCTCATTGCACATCTCACATTATATAATGACATCACAATACTGTGACAGGTCAAAGGTCACAACAAGACAAAGTTGCGGAGATTGAATATGTACATGGTCTGAAAGGCAAGTGAGCAAAACTGCATTCATTATACAGAGTGAAGGCGGAAATCTGTATGAACAAAGACAAACTTCGTGTAAGCTGGGCATGCACAAGGCTTCAGACAGCCGCCCACAGACCCGCAGATGTCTGGGTAGCTGAATTAATCAACGAGCTCTGTCATGTTTCGAGAATATGTGGAATGAAAATTAATAAGCAGGGCTTTTCGCTCTGCGTGTTGAGATCTCGCAGTGCGATTTCAATCACCCTCCACGCTGAAGTGTGCACGTGACATTCCCTCTACGAGTGAAATAACAGCGCTAAGTGGAAAATTGAGGCGCGAGGGGGAACAAGATCTATGGGACATTTTATGGTGTTCTGAATCCTCTCCTCTCCAGCATTTCCTCCCCTTTGATGTCCTGTCCGTGCCACGGTGAAAAAGAGTTGCTGTGTCATTCTGGAGTGGTGTAGTCTTTCTAGTTAGATGCATAGTTAGCTTCCTGAATATTTCAGTAATTGCATGATGACATTCCAGAATGTAGAGGTTCATCAAAATGTTCCTCATGACATTGTTCAAATATGAGGCCACCTGTTCACAGAAATGTTCCATATACTTAATGGCGTGACATGGCTGTCTCACATTATAAGTTATTATTATGACATAGGAAAGGTGACCCAATTTAATTAGTATATTATTATGGTCACAAATAAGCTGCTGTGGCTTTCCAGCAACTTTGATGAGTGTCTCCCAAAAACTCCCAAAACACAATTGCCCTTCCATGTCAAAAAAAGAAATTATGTGCCAAAAAAAGAAATTACGTGCATACTAATTGTAGTTCCTTGTTTTTAAAGGAGAAAAATCCCCTTTCGGTGTGTTTTTCGACCTTGGAAAACTGTTTTTCTGCTTTTCAATCTGAAGCGTTCTAATATGCAGGGCTGCACATAAGTGGCGTGCATGGGCGGGATCAATGGTAAAATGCGCAACAAATTTCGGTCTTCACAGGCAAAAGTGTACCTAATATGAGTAACTTCATACTGGAGCTTTAATTATTAAAGTGTACCACTTATGTGCACCCCTGCTAATATGAACTTTCACACAGTGTAGTCTTCAGTCCAGAAGCTTACCAAATTAACGCTGACCCCATGCTGGTCTCACAATCCCATTGAATGAAAGCAGAATTATTCTGGAGAAATAAAAATTTTGAAGAAGGAAGTGTCTGGGAAAGTTAATGGATATACTTTATTAATTGAAAGCAGAAAAGAGAAACTCATGTATCTATCAAAGAAAAGGAGAAATTACTGTGAGGGGGGGCTTCAGGGGGGGGCATCACAGAATCATCCCATACAGGGCGCCCCCCTGCTCGGCAAATGTCATTGCCGGGAACCACCCCCCTCCCCACGGGCTCCCCACTGACAATATTTGCTGGAAGGGGAAGCTGGGGGGGGGGGACATCCTGTATTTCTTCAGATTGAAAGTGTTGGAGTCTCAGGAGAACCAGGAAATATAATGTTATGTTTTGTGAGGAACTTTGTCATAGCGTGTGCTCTTCTTCATCACTGTCACCAACAGCTGTGCTTTTCCTCAAGCTGAGCCGCGGCGGGGGGGGGCTTATCACAGCCGGGGCTGTGGCTGAGCCCGGCCTGAGCTCCGTTCGGCATTCCCAGCACCCGCCTTTTCTCGGCCGCAGGGCCAGTCGCCGGCATCCCGCGATGGCCCGCCCCCTCGGAGGCGTGGTCGTCTGAGCCCTTCACTGTGACTTCATAGGCCCGCCCCCTCGGAGGCGTGGTCATCTGAGCCCTTCACTGTGACTTCAAAGGCCCGCCCCCTTGGAGGCATGGTCGTCTGAGCCCTTCACTGTGACTTCAAAGGCCCGCCCCCTCGGAGGCGTGGTCATCTGAGCCCTTCACTGTGACTTCAAAGGCCCGCCCCCTCGGAGGCGTGGTCGTCTGAGCCCTTCACTGTGACTTCAGGCCCCGTCTGCACTTTGGGGGGGCGCGGGCCGGTAAGTGCCCTGAGCTTATGCACTAGAGAGGCCCTTTTCTGCTGTGTTTGTTTGTGCCGTTTTGTTAAATGTTTCTGATCTGTAAGGATCCTGGTCTCCAGTCATGCTGATGAATATTCATGAGCAGATAATGAGTGGAATATTCAAATGATAGCCTGTGAGCAGCAAACCCAGCGCTGATGAATATTGATAAGCAAACGTTTCCAGCTATCACTTTTGACATGGGCAACTGCGGGTCCTATTTCTGGCAAGGCACCTCTGACTATAAAATGCAGGTCTAACCCTAACCCTAACCCTAAGCCTAAGCCTAAGCCTAAGCCTAACCCTAAACCTCCCCCCGCACAGGATTAAGTGACTTAAACAGGCCTGCTGGGTTTGGTGAAATATGCACAACATATACAGCGAAACATTCAATAACGTCTGAATATACTGTTAATAAAGAAAAAAAAAACCTTCTCCACTGTTCCTCACTAAACCATCACTGTTCCTCACTAAACCACTATTCAGCCTCTCTTACTCAAGATTCTAGGGTCTCTCATCCTCCTCCATGTATATGCCAATGATCACCTGTACCATGTGACTCATCTCAAGGTGCCCCATCCTGTCAGACGTTTGCCATCAGTAATCAGAATCCTTGGTCTCCCAGGAGGATGGTTTGGTAAAGGCAGCTAATTCTGTCAGACTCAATTACATATTCGCTCCAGGAGCCTTAACAAAGTGCCCCCCCTAAGGTTCCGTCCACATCCACATTTCTCTGAAAGACGTTTTCGATGTGCACCGGAGTGCGGAGTCGGCCAAAGAGAAGCAGAGGAGAAGGGGGCCTGCTTACCCCGAGCGTCGAAAAACTCCTCATCCGAGCTGTCGACGGACTCCTGTGCAATGTTCTGCAGCCGCCATTGGGGGGCGCTGTACTTGTACGTGGCAGCTAAAGGACAGAGGAGGAACAAGGAGAGTCAGTGGTTAATTGTACAAAATGGCTCTTAAACACATGTTGACAACTGTCTCTGCATTCCTGTAATGCACCGTTCTTTCCCAGAAGCCAAACAGAGCAGAAGAAGTAGAAACACTATAAAGCAGGGGTAGGGAACCTGATCCATGGAGAGCCGGTGTGGGTGCGGGCTTTTGGGATGACTTTTGAATCAGCCAATAAGACTGGGTCCCCAGGACAGGAGCTGACAACCAATGCCTTATTATTGGCTGATTGAGAGGTCATCCCAAAAACCCGCACCCACACGGGCTCTCCATGCATCAGGTTCCCTATCCCTGCTTTGAAGCATGGGTCGAGCCAGGAATTGTGGGTAAAACAGCCTTCACTGTGCATGCTGGTAGTGTACCAAAATATGGTGTGTTCCTCAATGTGCAGGGATGCCAGCTCTTCTGCATCTGGTGCGACACTCATCTTCAGTCTATATTATTCCAAAATACCTAAAATTAGCTACATCAAAAACATTGGGGCCGTTTGCAAATCCTACAGACTATTTACACGGTAATAAAACAGTTACATGCATGCAAAGGCAAACCTGTCTTAAATCTCACTCTAGCCAGCTGACCAAAGTTGGCAACCGTGATGTGTTTCCACAAAATTAAAGGACAGTGTATTGCTAGTATAGCACTTTATTTAAGAAAGTAGAGCTCTGCGTTTAAAAAACAACTATGGGGCTCTGGGGACATGGAGTCCGATTAGAAGTGGGTCAGCACACAGCCGGTCCAGCGCAGAAACTCCTTACGCCTGTAACAACCCTTGGATAGCAGTAAAGCACAAAACTAAACTAATATAGCCCTCCAAATGTAACACTTCAATCGTTCGAAAAAAGCCTAGGAAAGAAATGTATGTGTGTGTGTCAATTATGTTTATATTATTTTGACATTGTTGGGACCATTTTTCAGGTCCCCACAAAGATCTATGAATTCAGTCAAAAAAGTAAAATATATTTTGCTTAGTCACTTATGGCTAAGGTTAGGGCTGGGTAGGGGTTAAGGTTGTCATGTTGGGATTAGAGTTTTCCCCATGGAAATGAATGGAGAGATATCATTAGAAACGTGTGTGTGTCTCACCATGTTGTGACCCATCCAGGTGCCTGAGAGAAAAGTCTTTGTTTTGGTCAGATGTAGAGAAAACCAGCAAAAGGACTGGCGTGGAGAACAGTCAGAGATGGAAAAGAAGCAGGGAGCCGGCACAGGGAGGGGGCTCTGTGAGGGGGCTCTGTTTGAACAGCAGGGGGTGAGGTCGGTTCATGGGGTGGAGGAGAGTTTGGTGTTTTGCTTTGACCCCCTGACACTACCCAAGCCCCGGCATTCCGCTCTCCCACTTATCCATACCGCAGACGGCCGAACTGCATGAAACAGTCCATCTTTAATTAAAAACCGGGGAGCGCAAACTCCACACTGCGTGCTGGATGCGCACGACTGGCACACCGGGTAGTGACCTTGCATCAAAAGCGCGTCGGACTGAATAAACGACCTCCTGACGCTCCACAGACTGACACCTAACACCTAAATATTTAATCACATAAACATTTTAACACATAAATGGATTTAGAGAAGGCTCACAGCTGGTATATTTGCTACAAACTGGTCCCGATCTAACTGCCTACTGTCATGGAAAGTAGTGTTATTATCATTTTGATTTTTTATTTACTTTTTGTTTTCTTATTATTTTCTATTTTATTTGGAATACAGTTTGGTATTACTTAGTTTCGGTGTAGTTTTATTAGTTTTTATTTTTAGATAAATTTCTATTTAGGTTTTTTTTTTTGTTTCAGTTCAAGTTTTAGCAATTTTATTTCCAGTGATAGACTGATAGTTGCAGAGCTATGTCACGTATTTGGTCTTTAGAGAATCCTACACGAATACACAGTGCTCATTATTTATTCATTTCCTCAAAATGGGCAAAACATGGAAATGAAAGATATACTAATCATCATTTTAACTAAAGACTATTTAAAACATTAGCAAAATGTATTTGATGTTTGTTCTTATTTTATTTCAGCTGTTTTTGGAAGCAATATTTTGTAACACTTTACATTAATTGCACCATCATGATTCCTTTATAATGCGTTGATAAAACATTCATAAGCAGCATGTAAGTATACCTTAACATCCTAACAATCATTATAATCCTATAATCATATAATTAGTACTCAAGTTGAGGGGGGATGAGGAGGGATGTCATCCCCCCGAAATATAAACAGTCAAAATCATCCCCCTTCTAAAAGGAATATCCCTGTTCCATCCCTTAAACGATAAAATTCACCATCCCCCCTGATTTGTTTTACAACTCGACTACTGCATATAATGTTTGTTATTAGTGTATATAAAAGCTATTAAATATGTTAGGATGGTAAGGTGTACTTCCTTGCTTCTTATGAATGTTCTATCAATGGATTATAAAGGTGCACTGGATGTTCAGTGAGTGCACAGTAAGTACATGTGAAGGTGTAATGAATGTTTTCCGTTCTACATTCTATTAATTCTCGTTAGCAACACTAACCCTGATGGGGGACTCCAGTGACTCCAGTGTGAGGAACGGCAGCACTGCATTTACAGCATAACTGCATTTGGTTTGGTCCAGTGGTTCAATAATTGCCCCCAACAAAATGATCTCCGCTTATATATACGCAGGCCTGCAGAAAGTAAATAAGGAATGAAAGCCCCGGCTAACGGGCTCATTGTCTGACTTCAGCTCCATCTCTTCCTTCACCCATAATTGGCGGATCGGTCCATTTTCTCCCACGCGTTAGCAGCTCCTCTGATGTGTGTGAGGACGGGCCTCTAAAGCAGAGAAAGTGCCATTATCGCTGCGTCCGTGATCCTTAGCGGGATCTCCGCCCAGCCAGCCTTAGGACGGCATAGCTTTCTTTCACACAAAAGGAGCGCCAGTCGGCAAAGCAATAGACGGTCACTGATGGAGGCGTCTGAGTTAATGCTGCTCCAAGCTGCACGAATAAAAGGGGGGCAGAGAGAGAGAGAGAAGGGGAATAAAGCTACCCGAGGTTCTCCCCAGCAGGACCAAGTTCCCAAGCATGGAAGAGCTGAGGCTCACGAGCCGCAGCCGGGCACAATAGCCAGCCGCGCGAGCACAGAGCCATGCTAATCAGGGCCCCAGAGGAATGTCGATCTCACTACTGACTTAGCCAGCCACGCGAGCACAGAGCCATGCTAATCAGGGCCCCAGAGGAATGTCGATCTCACTACTGACTTCATTTATACAGCTAGATTGTTCTTAAGCGACTTCTCCAAGGTACAACAGCTTGGACCCCCCCGAGACTCATGGCGATGACCTTCACGGCACAAGGCTATGTCCTTAGGGTACCGGCTACGCGGTGCGTTATTTGTCAATTTACATGAGCAACCGTTTTGAATCCACTGAGCAAACACACACACACACCCACACACCCACACCCTTACTGAACATGTAGTGCCCCCCCCCCCCGCAAATCACAAAAAAGCACTCAAGTGCTGGAAATCGCCACCCCCTCGGCTGCAGTTTCAGCCCCCTCCACGCGCCCTGCCCACCCCCACCGCCGCATAAATAAATGAGTGCCGACAGAAGAGCGGAGGCAGAAGTGTTGAGCTCGCCCCCCCCCGCATCCCCCCGCCCCTGCACACTGGCTATTTTTAGCCCGCGCCGAATCCCGGCCCGTTGTGTGCAGCGCGCTGAGGGGCGGGTTCCTGACGGCGACGTCGAACAGAGGCGGTGGTGATTCATCCCGATCTTTGGAGGAGGAGGGGGGAGGCAGGCAGGGCGCGGGCGGGCCAGGGGGGGACATAGAGACGAGCGACCCCTCCTTTGGTGTGCGGTTTAGCCCTGATTCCCCGTTCCAAAGGGACTGGACCATCCTCTGGACGCTAGGTACCTTCCTCCACCTAACGATTCAGATCATGATTAAAATCGAGCCTCTTTAAAACTGCCGGCCCCCGCCTTCTGAGGAGCGGGCTTCCGTTCCTTGGATTGACTTTGCTGTAAGTGGATGTCGAGCCTTGAGCAATTCGGTGGGGGATGACAGAGCCGCATTAGGCCTGTCCCATCAAATAAACGCTGACGCTTTCCTGAAACACCTATTGACCCCCCCGATTACAACTCCACCACTCAGCAGTCTGGTTCACAGGCCTGAACGATAAACCCGGGGGGGCGGGTATTAGTAAGTATAATAGACAGGTCAGCTTTATTTATCCTAGAATGCAGACCTCTGTAACGATTTAACACTTCCAAAGCTTTCTCCGGCCACATTGATCCCTCCCTGAAAGCACCTCCTGGAGATGAAAGCGGATTCCATGCCCTGATCTCCTGGATTTACATTATATTTCTCACAGACAAAAACAAGGTACAAGGTCACCGCAGCAGAAAGCAGATGCTTTCACTCAGTCGCCTTACTCAGATTTTTCGCTCGTTAAAAATCTGGTAGATGGCTGTGCTGGACCTAAGAAAAAGATCCCCGTAGGATCCTGCAGAAGATCTAATTTCCATAAACTCTCTGCTTCTTTATTATCCCAAACTCTCCGTGTTAGTTTTAAATCTAATATTTCATTTTAATTTTCAATATTACTGTTCAGTCCTCAGATAACACGAATAATAAGCCAGACTACAAAGCCTAGTTATAAATTAGGTATTTTCTCCCGAGAAATGGGAAAGATGTCATGGTGTAGCAGAATTGCCTCGTGGTTTGTTATCCTGCGGGTCAGTACATTAGCGATGGCGCTGATTAAGTTTAATATGTTTAACGTAATACAGCGTAATTTGGCGTAATATAGGGCAAGTGAACTGATCTAATTAAATGAACTACATATTGTCACATGCTAAATTAGCTGAATTTAAAGATGTGTCAAAGGGCTGAAAGAGTGGATTAGGCCATTTTCAAAAAGACCAGAATATAAAGGGGATTGTGTGATTATTACAGTTCACTTCTTTGCTTTGACGTCTCTTTTTCCCAGAGTCACTGACAATGTAAAATAAAGCAAATGTGCGTCGCCGAATCCGAGGGGAAGGAGCCGTCGCGTCTCCCGTCCTAAAGGTAGCGGGGCCGACTGAGCCGTGTGAGATTTACAGACGCGCTGCCTGAATTGTGGGAGCCGCAGGGTCATCCGGCTCCCGCCCAGCGGGCGTCCCCCCCTCCACCGGCCGCGGGGGAGAGATGCGTCTCCCCACAGACACGCGCGACACAGAAGGCCAGGTGACACCCCGCTGCTCCTCGGTGACGGCGGGAATATGCCTCCCGTCACAGAGTGCCCTCCTGAGAGAGGATACAGGGAGCACTCAGGGGGACGGGGGGGGGTTGCACCACCCAATATTTAATTTGGCTTCACTCACCACCACCCCCCCATATAAATAGCCCTTATATTATTAGTGAGCACGAGCAGTTAGCTACCGGTCAGTGTCATTCTGCTTTTGTGTTTCTTTCATTTTATTTTTATATTTTTTCAAGTTTCATTTGAAATCCCGCTTAGTTTTAATTAGTTGTCAGTGTGGTTTTTATTTTAAAGATTCCATTTGGTTTGTATATATTTTAGTTCCAGTTTAAGAAATTGAAGAGATCTTTCTAGGAATGGATTGGAACTTGTAGAGCTATTTTATGTGTCTTGTTTTTTAAAGAATCCAAATGAAAACACAGTGCACGTATGTACTAATGTCCTCTAAATGGGCAAAGCATGCTCCGGGCACGATTAACAGTAATTAAATATAAGCAAATCATTAAATAAGCTAAATAGTAATGTGAAAGGGTAATGCAAAGCATTTGACACTTGTTTTTATTTTAGTTCAGTTAGTTTGGGAAACAATATTTATCATTTCTGTTTAGTTGTAGTTTTAAAGTGTATTTTCATATCATATTTCTGACTATGTTTTAATAAGTTTTCATTTTAGTTAACATTAATAACCCTGCTAACACTTTAGGCGACGAAGGGCAGTGGTGACTAAGGAAATAATTACCTGATGTTTAGGTTAAAATAAAGATGACATGAAACCCGAAAGGTTGACACACCACAACAAAGTATGTCCTCTGCATGTGACATGTGTGACATGGCAGCGGGCAGCTAACTCAACAGCCGAGCTTTGGGGGGGGCACCTTGCACAGGGTACGTCAGCGGTTCTCGCGGGTCAAAGACTTGAACCACCAACCTTTCAGTTACACAGTGGGGCCCCTAACCATCAGAGGGTCACACCTGAGCAAACTCTCAATGCTCCATGTGCCAGCACAAGTGTGGTCTCCGCAGACAGCTCATAAACACAGAGAGGTATCAGTCGGATCGCCACGGAAACAGAATGACTCGAGCAGAGGTGGCTGCTTGCATGGCCTAATTCAATGAATTAGAGCTAATCTAATGCAGCCTGTGATTTGGACTCTCGGGCAGTTACAGATGTTTAAATCCAGCTACCTGGCCTGTGTCTGATCTGCTAGTTATAGTTAATGAACCCTTGGAGCACCGAGGTGGCCACATTGGATATGATTAAGTCTTGGTCAAATCTCATAGGTATTTATAACCATTATTCTTAATTAGCAAGTTAAGCAAGTCACTCAAAGGTACAACAGCAGGACCTTCTTGGGCTACAAGTCAATCCCTTTTCGGTTTCAGCCGCAGGTCCTTAACCTGTATTCTACAAGAGATCATACTAAGAAGAATAGCAAACGTGCAGCCTCCTGAACGGCCATGGGAGACCGTTTGACCAACTTCTATTAAGACCTATCAAACACGTGTTCATTTATATAGGCCACCACACACCATAAAGGTTTATATGTCAGACTCCAAAGCTCACAGATTTATGGTACAGCTTCCGACAGATAAACATTAAAAGTTTTATAAACCCTACTGAGTGACTGAGTATTTCTCAGGCTGTTCTCAGGCTGTTCTTCAGTCTTTATCCACCTGCCCCCATCTCAGGTTCGTCCTCCTTTGAGATGTAAACATCACAGAGGTCTGTGAGATCGGGAAACAGCAGTCAACTCAGAGGTCTGTGAGATCGGGAAACAGCAGTCAGCTCAGAGGTCTGTGAGATCGGGAAACA
>JAODKM010000037.1:10823237-10838957 GCA_026780845.1 Petrocephalus sullivani | reverse complement strand
GAGCCGAACTGAGCCAAACCAAAGTGAGCTGTACTGAACCGTGTCGTGCCGTACTATGCAGTGGAAAAGCGCCATATTACATTATACACTGTGACCTCATATGCTTACTGCTACATTAATTAGCCCAGAAATTAAAAGGTATGATTTGTCAGAACTGTGAGATTCTCCAACCTGATTGGTCAGAAGAGAGTTGATTAGTTTTCTATAACCGCTCACAGAGCGCCCGTCAGGCAGATCACAATAGCAAATCGATGTGCTCTTATAGTCTTTAATTCTTACTAATGTTTAATATTTAAAATTTTAAATGGACTGAAACTAAACAGAAATGTTTGCTTATTAGCTGAAGAAAGTAATTTTATTAATGAATGCATTTTTGCCCTGTGACCATGAAAATATGTAGTGACTGTGGTGTAAGCAGGCTAATGCACTCCAAGCTGGGCTTTATGCTTTTTTAAAGGCATGTCTGTGGCAACCGCTCTGTAAGCCGTCTTTGTAAAGTACAGGACCAAATCCCTGGGATTTCCATATAAATCCATCCGGCCACAAATTCTAAGGTGGATCTCCATGCTGGGTCCTGTGTAGGTCAGGGAGATCCACATTCAGCCCCGTGCCATCTGATCCATACTGGCATCTATGCAAGCCTTTGTTTCCTCAGATGGAATATTCAGGTGAATAATCAGTGTCCTTAACCGAGACCCTTTGCTAATTATTTATTAATTACACCTATTAGAGCACATCTTCAGAATCCAAGGGGGAAAGTTCAGGTTGAGAAAGTAAGAATCCAGACCAAGATTTTGGTCATTATACTGAACTTGTTTGCTGAAACAAAAAAAAAAAACTGTTTGGATTTTTACTTTCTGGACCGGAACTTTCTGCCTCTGCTCAGGGTGGCGTGCGAGGTGATATGCTGGGTCCAGCCCATCAGAGAATGGTCATTAAATGGAGCGCAATCTTCACCCAGAATAGAAGGCCGGTGCATGGAAACCAGGTTGCTGCAGGACCTGAGCCAAACAAATGGCACAAAGAAGCCGTTATTAATGCCGCTGTAATTCCTTATTATAGCTGCCTCTTTAACCCAATTAGAGAAGCAGGACGGCAGTTTAGTGACAGCTGTGTGCGACTGCATGTTTCTCAGGAGGCTGTTAGTAAGGTTCTCCTCCCTATAACCTTCTGGACATGAGCAGAACATCAAAGGTGATTCGTATGGAGACGGGAGAGACGCGAACAGGCGGCTTTAAAAGGCGAAGCGGCGCACGGAACTCGCAAAGCATGATAACGAGGGAGAAATAAATGATTTATAAGGGCTGCTTTTGAGGGAGCGACGTGTCTAGGAAGTCATAAAAGCGAGCGAAGAGAGATTAAAGCAGGAGGATTATCCCATTCCTCACGCAAGAAACGGCGTTCATGGGTAACTGTCCAGCTTGACACTGATGTAGGTGACCAATGCCAACATCTGCCTCAATTATCAGAGCATCATGGGCACCATCTGGCTGCATGGATCCATAAAATAACTCACTGTAGAGATGGCTTGTGACAATTAGGATTCCCAGTTGGATCTAACGTGGAGACATGCTGGCAAATATTATAGAGGACGTTGGATTCTATTTCCATGGAAGGGAGGCGAGGGTGGAGGACATGGGATCTGCGGGCATACATCGTGTGAGGAGAAGTGGAGATTATAGTGACCCCCCCCCCTTCCCAGCACACAGAAAGCACCACAGGTCAAACTGAAGGATGCATGTAGACGTCATGCAGAAGCTGGCTGATCTTCATCCTAGGGGTTGAGGATGACTGGAAGCCCCAGCCAGCTATTATGACATCTTAGGGCCCCATATAAACCATATACTGTATGTATTCTCAGCCCCACGTGGTGACAGACGGGGGCCTGCCAGCCTGTGCTTTGCAGACCCCTGGCATCTCACCAAGCACTCCTCTCTCCGTGGCGACCGTCGGCACGTTGGCTTGCCTCACCACCAGAGCAGCGGGAGCTATTTGCTTCAGACCAAAAAAAAAAACAATGATGAAACCAATCTGCCCACACATAAATCAAGTTTGTTTTCCTTAAACGGATATTGTGGTTGATTTTTCTCTGGCGTACATGAGAGGCCAGAGTCAGCTGGGCGTGGGTACGGGACGTCCCTAATCTGCCATGAGTAATTCATCCCCGTCTCTCCCTCCAGATGAAACTTTGGAATAAGTATCGGGTGACCAGCATCCCCTTTCTGGTGTTTGTGGATGCTGCCACGGGGAACGTGGTTTGCCGAAATGGTCTGCTAGTTGTTCAGGATGATCCCAAAGGTGGGTGCACAGCTTCTACCTGCTACTTCCACCCCCATGACTTTAAACATCATGGAAACAGTCCATGTTTAGGACAGAGAACCTGCTAGACCAGGGTTTGCCAGCTCGGTCCTCAGGGGCCCACAGACGGACCACATTTATCCCTCCCAGCAGGAGCAAAAACATGGACCGTCTGTGGGTCCCAGAGGACCGGCTAGGGAAACATCAGTAACTGGGGACAGTGAGATTCAGTGGTGGGCTTGGCCATCCCAGGGGGGGGGGCGGAGCCTGATTATACAGTGTGTAGTTCAGCAGCTGTAGAAATAGCCAGTTTGATCTGGCTTTAATCCACAGGGCTGGAGTTCCCCTGGCAGCCCAAACCTTTTGCTGAGGTGGTAGCAGGACCCCTCCTCAGGAAAGATGGCCACGTGACGGACAGCAGCTCGCTGGACGGCTCCTATATTGGAGTCTACTTCTCCGCACACTGGGTGAGTTACACAGCGTCTGTTCATATGCCTGGTGTATGCGGCTGTGCTCCTCTCGTCTTCAGACATGCATGTGTCTGTGTTGCTAGTGTCCGCCGTGCCGCAGTTTGACCCGGGCGCTGGTCCAGTCCTACCACAGGCTGAGGGAGGCGGGCCACCGGCTAGAGGTCGTGTTTGTCAGCGCTGACAGGTGAATCGGCGCCGCCGTGCAGGGGCCCGTCTCCCATGGCACCGGCCCTTCACGCCTGTCACTCTCTGGCGCCCCCTGCAGGTCTGAAGACTCCTTCACACAGTACTTGAGTGAGATGCCCTGGGTGGCTGTCCCGTACTCCGACAAGGCCCGCCGATCGCGGCTCAACCGGCTCTATGGGATACAGGGTAGCCGCCCGCCACATGCCGCCCTGACCGAGGGCCGGGGAGGATTTTAGGGTTATCTTTCTTTGGGGCGACACACAGTTGCCTCACACATCTGGGACCAGGGTTCGAGTTTGCATGTTCTCCTCATGTTGTTGTGGGGTCTCCTCCAGGTACCTCAGTTTCCCCTGACAGTCCTGGACGGGTGTAACATGGCCTGGGTTTTGGTGGGGGAAGGTGAAATAGCACAATTAGTCTACTGTTGTAGCCTCGAGAAAATAGATTGACCCTCTCCTGTGAGGCGGTACTTCACTGCGATTGGCCACATAACAGTCTCCCCCCTCCAGGAATCCCCACACTGATCCTGCTGGACACGGATGGCCGGGTCATCACGCGGCAGGGTCGCGCAGAGGTCCTGAGCGACCCAGACTGCTGGCGGTTCCCCTGGCACCCGCGGCCCGTGCTGGACCTCAGCGAGTCCAACGCCGTGCAGCTGCACGAGGGGCCCTGCCTGGTGCTGTTTGTGGGTGAGCACCGGCGTGCAACAGCTAGGACGTCCATCAGCCTGGACGGGAAACGACTTGGGCCTAGAGTGCTGCCGATATAGTGGTTAGCATAGCCGCTGACTCGGGTTCAACTCCCGGAAAACAGATTGGAACCTAGAGGCAGTGGTGTGTGGCTCCATTTCTGTGGTCAGAAGGTTGCTGGTTTGAACCCTAGGGCCGGGAAAGTGCTGCTGCCTTTCAGCAAGGCCCTGATCTCCCCGGGACTGTTGGATAAGTGCATGACCCTGTGTGTATATCAAAGGAGAGTTAGATAGGATGTACAAATAAAGCATCACTCTGTTTTCAATCCGCCGTTCCTGAATGGTCAAAATACTTGTCAATCTTACCTGCACTTCCTCTTTCACTGGATTGTCCCTCCTTCACCTCACTTCCACAAACCCATCCAGTTCGCCGTGGCTGACCGTCGGCCGTTCTGGGTTCCAGATGCAGAGGAGGAGGCGGAGCTGGAGCCAGCGCGGCAGCTCCTTCGGCCAATCGCAGAGAAGATCCTGGCCAATCACAAGGCCAAAGGGGAGGAGCCACCCCTGCTCTTCTTCGTGGCTGGAGAGGTAAGAATGCGTTTGACTTCAAGGTGTGTGAGATTTTGAGATATTCCCATGAGGAGATGTACTTTCCCCATCCGTGTGTTACTGTTCGCTGGGGTTTGCAGATGTTAGAGTAGGACACGCTCCTCATCGTCACGGAGCAGAAAAGGGTGGGGGACCTGAATACTTCTGGGTAAGCCCTGATTTGACACCCCCCCCCACAAAGGCATGCAGAAGCAGCATTTATAAGAGCCACTGATGCTGCTAACACAGAACTTTGATAAGCCAATCAGAATCATGCCCCTTCTGAGTTCTGTCCAATGGAAAGCCCAGGCTGGAATTAAGTGATTGGTGGTGGCAGGGCGCCGCCTCATGTCCCATGGATTTTCTGTGAGGGCATTTCCGAGCTACAACACGAGTCTTGTGCTGGCAAGGCAGAACGTAACTTGGGGGATAATGAGCGCCATTATGCAGCCATGCGCCACTTTGATCCTCTTTGTGCACTTTGGCTGGATTTTTTTGCAGGATTTTTTTTCCCAGAATCCATTGCCCATGTCCTGCCCTGAATTCACAGCTCATGTTTCCCTGAAGACACGTGTCAGGCCAGATGTTTTGCATATTAGGATTTTGTCCTTAATTGTTGTATTTCATGGCTTGACCGTTTATGGGATGTGATTACGGGAGCAGCCATTTTATCTTAATTGTTTAAGCTTTTATGTTTTTCTGAGGTCAGTGATGCACCAAATCGAGTTAAAATATTTCACTTCTCTGCACAAAAAAGTAGCTAAGAAAACTGCAGCTTGTAATTATTAGCAGTAACCAAACCAGCAGGGAACCTTCCAAAGGGCTGGTTTGAGGTTCACTAATGCAAAAGGTCTCTGTATCAAATTAAAGTCAAGATCTTAAAGAAGACTGATCTTTCTGTTTGAAGTGAGGGACAGTGGGTCGTTGGTGCCACCTGCTGGTTATTAAGAGCGCTGCATGCGAAGTGTGACGTCCCTAATAAGGAGAATTGAATGACGGCCACCAGGGGGAGCCCGAGAGAGCCGGACGTCGCACACGCGGAGAACAGCGAGTCATTGTGGAGCGGCAGGTGCCGTGGGATCGAGTCCTTCCTAACCGATTATAATAAGCCTAACCATAAGCCTAACCCTAACCCTAACCCTCCTAAGTAACTATTATGAAATACTCTGATATGTATAAAAGTCAGTGGTGTTACCGTGAGTTGGATATCGCATACAGCGCTCGTGCAAAAGCGGCGCTAAACTTTAGACTGACTTTTTAAACATTTGCTACATTATCTTCAAAATGAATAATTATTAAAATGTCAAAGCTGGCCAAGTGTCTCCGCAGTGTGACAGTACTTGTGTGCAGAACATGAGATGTCGATATTAACGTCACGAATCCTGCAGCTCCGAGTCCATTCCACCGCCAGCTAAGAGCCCCGGGAGATCACACCTCCTTCGGAAGTGTCTTAATAGCATTAATTCTAAAACGGTGAGCATTACTGATACCATTGCACCTGCAAATAAAACGTCTAGGAAAAAAGAACGTAGAATGAAATATAACGGTACTAAAGTCTGAAAAGGGATGCAGGGAAGCGGAGATAAAGATCCACCATGACATTTATACGGAGGAACTTCTACCTCTATCTATAATTTGGAAATCACTGTCTATATACGGTGCTAACGCTCTGAATCATAAAGGCGCCTTACTTGGTGCTATGGACAACCACGGAAGTTCTCTCCGTTAGCAAATGAAAACACGATCCAGGCTCAATCTAATGATAAAAATCGGAGAGATTATACTGTCAGCTCCTCAGTACCGTGTAAGCTAAGCCATCCGCACCATCAGACAGAAACTCCTCAGCAGTGTGATGCTTTCGACTGCCTGGCCCTGGAGGAATCAGCATGTCACCTTGAATCTTGCACCCGGTTCCTGCCTGCTCTCCCCTAGAAATCGATCACCTGCATATAGTAAATGTCTCGTTCCCATTAAGCACTTTCAAATCGCAAATCGGTGAAAACTGCAGTTGCTAAGCCTCCCCTAGAAAGGAGAACCAGGATGATTCTGTACTAAATAATTCATCAGCAGGATTGAGAAAGTCGAATTAAAAAAACTCGGCGATGGCCAGTGGCGCTTCGGCCAAAGTTTAAATCAGGTTTTCAGCCACATCACTGAGCACTGAGACAGCTTTCATAAAGATACAAAGTGACATTTGTCCTGATACAGATGTGGATCCGTACTGCTGGGTCTTAGTACTAATTCTGATTCTGAAAATACTCTGTAAAATCCTCAGATTGTAGGGCAGGACTCTCCAGAAGAGATCTTCACAAGCTGGGTCTTATTTAGAAGGCAGGAGCTACTTTGTTGCCATTAAATATGATGCCCCGCTGATTATATTTAGCGGAAGCCTTTGATGTCGGGCGCCGAAGGCTATAAGCCAGCTGTTACAGTTCCATAAAAAGCTCCACGTCTCACTGCCCACAGGACGACATGAGCGACTCTCTCCGCGATTACACCAACCTGCCAGAGGCGGCGCCACTACTCACCATCCTGGACATGTCAGCTCGGGCCAAGTTCGTGCGGGACGTGGAGGAAGTCACGGCCGCCGTGGCAGAGGAGTTTGTGAGCGACTTCCTGGCGGAGAAGCTCACGCCAGAGCCCATCTGACCCCAGGAGAGCACAGACTAAATCCCCATTACAGACGCCACTCCCACATAGAGCACAATTTAAGTTTGGTCTGTCTTCTCGCACACTGTCCCCTGGAAACCAGAACATGCCCAGCAGTCTAAACATTATCATTGTCTTTATTTTTCCCCATTTTCTGGAACATAGAGGTGTACACTAATTATGAAAAACACAACAATAAAGTGAAACCTGTGGACTTGAAGCACAAATTTTGTTGTCTGTGATGGGGGAGGGGGCTTTACATGCCTGCTTACATTAGGGAAAATCCTTTACTGCGTGTTATTTACCAGACTTACTAGATTGTTGCAGAAGGTTCCGTCTACAGCACGCAGGGTTCAAGTCTGAGAGGAGTATGTTAGCAAGCTGAGCCAAATCATCCAGAATGCGAATGTCACAACGCAAGACGCATTTGCTTCAACATTTCACAGCATAAGGGTGTATTTATTCTCGCATTAGCGTTAGCTGTCCGTACACTCCCCGAGCCCTGGTACTGTAGCAGCGAGCTTTCGACCTGAGCAGGGCTGAAAGAGGCAATGGCAGGGGAGCAGACAGATCCTGCTAAGGGGGGGCACCTCAACCACAGAGGAAACACGGCAGCTCTGATATTGGTGATATTGGTCAATAAGGTGCCCAAAGCAAAGGGGTCAGAGAGCTGGGGCTGAGGACGTGGCCGGTGATGTGGGGCGGCTGGCCGGTGATGAGGGGCGGCCGGCCGGCGATGAGGACGCAGCAACCAATCACTCAGCTCCGACCATCTGGCTTCATCAGCTGCCTCCTGCCCTCAAACAGCAGGATGCTGGCCGCCATGGCGGAATTCAGGCTCTCCATGCCGGAGACCATGGGCACAAAGAGTCTGAGGCCACCCGTCCGCTCGGCCAGCTGCAGGGCCTCCAAGCTCAGCCCGTGAGTCTCCCCGCCAATCACGAGGGCCGTGGGGCTCACCGCCCAGCGCTCATCATACACCCGAGCACCCACCGCGGGCAGACACACCACTGGCTCCTTGTCCTCAAGCTCCTCATCAGAGTCTGACTCCCAGGCAGTGGCCACATCAGTGGAATCGGACCGGCTTCTCACCCAGCCGTAATCCCCCGCTTTTCGAGAGACCTGTGGTTTAGATGGCGCTACTTTACTCGCCCCCTGGTGGATGTGGGTGCTACTGCAGTTGTCGGCCAAGTGGATGGTGACGCTAGGCGGGAGGCTGCTAGCCACATCGTCCCAGTCCAGGCCGGGAATTATGGGTAGGCGGAAGTGGGCGCCCATGGCGGCTCGCAGGACCTTCGGTTCCCATGCATCCACGCAGCCTACAACAGACAAACAGGCAAGCAGGCAGCAGTGCGTGGTCACATCAGCCATCGCTCCACACAGTTCTGAAGCTCCTAGCTACCTTACACAGAGCCATTATTTGAACTGTTAAATTTGAATCAGAAGTCTAAAACATTCTTGAGGGACAAATTACTACCAGGATTAGAAAAACTTTCCAGTAAGGTAGGCTGATGCCTTTTTACAAGTGTGATTAACATAATGATTAATTGTTCTTAACACATCTATTTACAAACAAATGTGTGAATTTCGCACCACTGATGTTAAGCGATGCAGCTAAGAGTTACAGGTAATTAAGAGATCACTGGGAACAGAAAAGTACTAGCAGGACCAGGCCCCCACCAACCTCCCCGCTGCACGTTCATCTTCACCGACATATTGCTTAAATACCTACAAATTACATCATCCACTCCACTCCATTTACTCTACCCCCCCGCCCCCATACTGCTCTCTTCACACAGCAGCAGTCACTGCTCTATTGGAGAACATACTCTCTAGCGCCCTCCTGTGGCCATACCCTTGGTGAGCAGCACACTCTGGCAGCCGGCTGCAGCAGCACAGCGCAGGATGGTGCCCAGGTTCCCCGGATCTCGTACGTTGTCACAGATTAGATGGAGGGGCACGGCCTGGTCGCACTGGTCCTTGGGGAACGCTAACCGCTTCACATCCGGCCTCGCGAATATAGCTGCAAGAGGGGAGGCATGTCCCGTTTGGGTGCTAGATGGCGCCAGAGAGCTGCTCAACTATCCCACAAGCCAGGCAATGAAAAGGGATTTATGTATGGCTGTCAGTCAAGGCACCATTACATTAGTCACTAATTTCAGCTGAAGCCATGCTTCGTCTTGGGGGGCGGGGGGCACATACCGATCACTCCCTGGGGGGTAACCAGGTCTGACCAGGTCTGGATGTCCTCCCCCTTCACCTTGAGCAGGCTGGCACGCCGCAGCCGGTCCAGGGGCAGCTCCCGCAGCTGCTCCACGCTGCTGAAGAAGAGCGTGTGGGGGAGGGCGCCGGCGAGCAGCGCGTCGCAGATCAGCCGCCGGCCCTCCAGAAGCACCTTGCCCTGCTGCTCCCGGTACTTCCTGGAGCGAGCGACACTTACCGCCCTCCTGTGGAAGTGAACAGAAATGCACCACATTCACTCCTTTACATTTTGAAAATATATTTTACAAGCTGGGCTTCTGGGTCACTGCTAGCAGTCGCAAACATTCATTAGTCACAATATCTCCATCGGCTCCATTGGTCAGACACTGAGATTAAACATTTTTTATTGGCTGTTGTCCAAGGCAAAAGCCTAAATTACCTACATTTCACACCTTATTGTGGTTTGAGCCAAACTCATTTTGTACTGTTTGTGAGCATCTTTCTCTCCATGTAAGAATATATTTATGTGCTATTTTTTCTGTGAAATTCTGTGTATCATGTAGATGCCTTGCATTTATGCTCTGGTTCTTACTTTGCTTTTTCTCATCCTATTGTTACTGTATGACATGACTATAGGACTAAAAACATCTTATTGATTCCTGTGGGAGATGTTAACTTTAGCATTCAATATATCAATATAGCATTCAAGAGCTCATGTAAATACTCGATTGGAAAATGTAATGGGATACTGAGAGAGCTTAATATACTTATTACAATACAGGAACACATAAAACAATCATTTGCTGACTTCATCTCAGCTTGGAGGAAACTTAAACGGGTAAATCTAATGTCACTGAAAACAATTATGCTTCTGAAGTATCCTATTTGGTAAATGCAAGAATGATTGAGTACCACAAGCAAGGGAGGTTTTAGTCATAAAATGATAGTCACAGGAAGTGGGAGGGGCATTCAGTACAAAATTAGTAATGTACTGTACAAATATGCACGTGATATATTCCTCCATCACCTCCAGCTTACTCTTTCAGAGACAGCTTCTTGTCTGCCCTGTCAGTACTACCATCCACTATGACATCACTGTCGAGCATGGATGCTCCACAGTCTCGGAACCAAGAGGTAATAATAGACAACCAACTGTCCTGAGCACATAACGGTGCCCCAATCTTACAGGTTAAGCCAGTATAACATCAGGAAGATCAGGCCTTTTCTGTCCAAGTCTGCAGCTCTGCTTCTAGTCCAGGCACTTGTCACCCAGAGACCCGAATACTGCCACTCTCTACTGGCAGCTCTACCAGATTAAGCCATCAGACCACAGCAGATCATTCAAAACACTGCAGCACATCAGATACTCAGTCCAAGCGTCCTCATGCCACAGCACACCTTGTCTCTCTCTGCTTGGTCCCTGTTGACCCCAGACAGTCCTCTCGTGTGGTTCCCTGCTGGTGAAATGTGCTGCTGAACCACGTCCAGCTATCACACTTCCTCGCTACCTTCAAGAAATGCTTTAAGACCCACGTATCCAATTAATTCCTTTACTAAACGGTTGCCTCTTTACATTTTGAACGCTATCACATTGCACTTATGGCCCATGAATAGTCTAACTAGGTTCCTACTTTGTTAGCTCCGGCTCCAATAACGCTTACACTTGTCGTTCATGGGAAGTTAAGTCTAGCTGCACTTACACGTAGCTGAATCCTTGACGGCATGAATCTTTCCAATGTGCTATTTGTGTCACTTGTAGGTCGCTTTGGAAAAAACAGTCTGCTAAATGTCACATGTCAAAGCATTTAAAATGCGCTGGTCTGAATTAGGCACAACTACATCTTGTGGTTTAAGCTGGAAAAACACACCATTACATTGTACCATTTTCTGTAATGACCGCCTAGTTCCCGCGGCTGGACGAAGCAGACAATAATGACATGGTAGTAAAACCCACTCACGCTAATCTCTTGTCACCAGCAAACGCCTTTTCGTACCGCAACCCGTCCAGCAAATCTGAAGACGCATCAGACACCTTCGCTGCAGCTTTACTGACATGTCGATCCGACTTTTTACTTATGAATTTCGGATCCAGATCTTTCGGAACCGACGCGTTGCGGTTCGTTTCCGGCCCTCCGGCCGCGTCCTTCCTCTGGCCGCCCGGAGTCCGGTGGTGCTCAGCAAACGCAGCCCTGGCCGGCGTTGGTCTGGCGGCCCTTTCAGCCCCATCCTCCGGGTACAGCACTCGGACAGGCCTGCGCCTGAGGGCGCGTACGTACCGCTTACAACCGACCACCGTGTTCTCCTTCGCTAACAGAACCGCTCTGGGTTCGACAGACATAAGCTGCCGACCCACGCCTCTGATGAACGCGGCCATGTTTCCGATGCTAATTAACATAAACGCCCTCATTGGCCACAAATATCACGTGATAGAAAATAGCTCTGAGGTTGAATAATCGAACGACGTGACCAGATAATCCCTGTCATTCTGGACGCTTTGAGCTACTTCGGGTTTTACAAACTACTGGGAACCTGAAAGGCTCCTGTGCTCGGCTAAATAGTTCGATCCTTCTTGCGCTTTGACTGGTTTGTTTCCTTTATCGAAAGACTCATCCAGCCGTATCGCATTAACATCCAGGTCCTTCTGATTGAAATGGTAGTTTGCAAATCCAGTCCTAGCTCAAAGTGTCCGGGATGACATGGATTATCTGGTCACCCTGTGTTAATACAGATTATGACAACGTTCCTGTCATTTTTGAACGTCTAAATGCATATAATGACAATACGGACACCACTAGGCACAACTAATCAATGACAGAGTTCGGGATCTGAAGGCGCAGTGGGACAGCACTGGTTTCTATAACTATGACTACTGCGGTGAAGCAGGAAATATTTTTCTCAATTCACTATTTATTCTTGCTTCGTGTGTGTTTGGATCTTACGATTGACGCCTACATTTTACAAAGCGTCAATTGTTCAAATTGTTTCTCATGTACAGACTTTTTTAAAATAATCACCCGGACCTTATTAGGTGACCATGCCATCTAATGACATTAAAATTTTAGGTTTATAATAATAGAGAGATTATATTTCAACAGGAGTAATATCGTGGTGAAGAAGTTGAAATTGAATAACAACAACTGCGGCAAAGATAACTTTCGTATATTTTATATACGATCCAAATGCATTGATTAACTTAAGTGAAATAAGCATGCTGATTTCGCAACGTATGACGTGACGGTGTTTTATAATTATTGTCCATTATACGCTTTATTGTTTTGACTTCTGGCATAATTTCAGCACTCCATTTCCGTTCATTACTTCTGCTGGTGGAAAACCTGCCAAATACATTAAGTACTGTTTGTAAACAACACCGCTCTTGTATGGGAAGAAATGCCATCGTTGCCTTTAGAATCTAAACAGTTTATAGTTCATTTGGTTAAAAGTTCCCATCATCGGAAGCTGGCGCGTAAGGTTTTCTCTTTTAGGAGCGAGCGTATTAACATGTTATTAATTATTTATGAGAAGGGTGGTCTCGCTGCTTTACGTCACGAAACGGCGATTATTCTGTTTATCCCGGACCGACAATCCTAGCGGTCTTCATCCGCTGTGAGATGGAGCAGCTCATAAGCCGATGCCTACGCCTGTGTTAAAAAATAACATATAAAATGTGACCAGAGAATTGTGTCCGTGTCCTTAAGAGAGCGGACCTTATAGTGATGGGGGCGGATAGCAGTAAGAGCAGAAAGGTAAGCACGCTGTACTTTGGATGCAGTCTTATTTAATAAGGGGGGTGGTACGCTTCCACTGGGGCAGCATGCAAACTGAACTGTTCTTGTCGTGTTCATTAGTCTGCCCAGATTTATGTAGGCGAGCATCTCGGAGTCTCTGTTTTAGGGAATTAAATGTGCACATTTTAAAGCGAGTTTTGTGCGCTATAGGCTGCTACTTTCTCATCGATTAAGAGACCGGTTTAAAGAAAGAAATACAACATGCGAAAAGTTTATCCAGAACCAGAGTTAAGAATTGCTGCTGTAAGTGAAGCTGATTTAAATCACGCTGGCCTTATGGAAGTTTGCTTGTTTTAAACGTCAGTGTAGGATTTCCATCCTATTCCTCAACGTTTCTCTTGTTTTTAAATGCAAGTCAGGGGTTTCCACTTTGAATGTGCCTCTTTTACCACCAACCAGTAATGTAATGTAATTGATGTTAATGAAAATCTTCAGGTAGGCGTTAACATTGGTACCCATGAGTGTCTTGTTCACCGAAACAGGCAGCAGACAGGCGATGTCAGTCACGCTGGAGGGCCTTCTTCTCCACTCTGGGCATCTCCTCTCCCCTTGAGCTCCACAAGCTCTGTGTGGGGGGGCGGCACATGATAGAGAACCAATGCGCTGATAGAACCCACTGTCCACCCCTCCCTTCCTCAAGCCCCGAGGAGCCCTGGATGGAATGGACCCTCCCGGCCTTCATCTCCATGTTCCTACCTGAGTTCCCACACCGCAGATTTCCAGGATCGGAGAAATTCCAGGTAGGTGGCCTCACCAGCTCTCCCCATCAGCCAACGCCGACCTCTGAGCTCAGCCGTCCTTGAGATCGGTGGACCGGCGCCGTTGCCGTGCAGCTCCGATATCCGTGACGGCTGTGTTTGTCAAACGGGAAATTGAGACCTTTCTCCTCTGATGGGGGTCAGCGTGTCCCTCCCAAATGTTAGCCAACCTGAGCTAATCTGGGTGCTCTGAGTTCTGCTAGTCTGTCATGAACGACACCAGCCAGAGAATCTCATCTTCCTGCTCGTTCTCGCAGTTCCTGGGGTACATTGCCAAAGGTTCCTTTGGGCCCATCCTGAAGGTGAAGGACAAATCCGAGGAGAAGACTTATGCTGTGAAGGTCGGTTGCTGTTTGTGCTTTTCCACTCAGAACCTTGTGAGTTCAACAGGAGTAGAATGGAATAGAACAGAACAGAATAGAACAGAACAGAATACAACACAATAGAGATACTTTATTGATCCCCATGGGGAAATTCCCCTTTTACTTATCCCAACCTGCTCCCCATACTGAGGTGAGCCGTAACCTGGGGTTCACAGTGCAGGGTAGGGATGGGTACCGAAACCTGTTACTAAACAGGCCCCCGGACTAAATCTTTAAAGACCGGAGTATGTAGGTCGGGCAGGGACCACAGATCTGGCAGCTGCAACTAGTGACGATGGTGGTGAGGTACGATCAAAAGTCACTAGTACCCATGCGGACAGCGCGTGTTCCCAAAAGTGCAGCAGGTGTTTTGCGTGTAAAGGCATTAAAGGCTTTGCATTAAAATCTATCATTTATGTTTGTGTTACATTTCCGTTATCGGAAATGTTTAAAACATTGCTGCATTTTTTGTAAAATTTTATTTTGCATTTCACATTTAATGTAAATTTCTCAAATACTAATGCTAATTTGTTGAATAATAATAGTGATTTGTTAAATCTGATAGTTATGTTGTTTATTTGATTTATTCTTCAAAATGTACTAATAACAATACCGTTAGAGTACCGGACCGATAGGCAGCACCGCAAAGAATTGTAGTACCGTTAAAATCTTAACGATAGCCATCCCTAGTGCAGGGTCAGGGTCATGCAGCACCACTAGAGCTGGGGGTTAGCGGCCTTGCTTAGGGGCCTAATGGTAACATCAATTTGAGCCACACATTGCCTTGTGCAATAACCTGCATGGATTCAGGACGCATCCCATATTCCACAGAGCCAAAGTTCTACAGAGTTAAGGTTAATTCCCAGCCATTCTTGTGTGATTTTTGCATCTATACAGTTTGCCTCTGTATGATTTTGATTCGTTCTGGCATGAACCAGGCACCTGTCTTACAGAATGGAAAATAACCAATCAGACTGTAGAGGAGGCGGGTCCAAGTAGCTAGAGGAGGTGGGGCCCAAGACATCTGATTGGTTAGTCTCACATCTGCCACAAGATCTGATTGGTTTTGGCTTGACCTTGCCATTTTGTTCTGCTTAATCTTGTGTTTGCTAGATGGTACCAAAATCTGAGGTGCTAAGACTGGGAATCCTCCAGCAGTCAAAGGAGGAGGTCATCATTCAGGTGTGTCCTACAGCCAAACTCCGCTCGGCACGTCTCCTGGCCCCTGCCTGAGCACTGGGTGGAAATTGGGAAGCTCTTGCTGTGTGTTTATCCCTGCTGGTCTGTGCTGTCCATGTTCAGGCAAATCACACCATTTCCACACCATTGTCACACCAACCCTGCGTTCATGACTGTTCCAGCATCTACACAGTAACAGTTCTGCTCAAGAACTTGTAGTGAAAAAACCACGGGTGGGACTCCAAAGTGGGACTCTATCCCGCATCCTTAAACTATCTCTGTTGGCTCTCTAAACTCTATACTGGGCCCTTTAAAACGGACTCTGCAAGCGCTTAGGATGTTCCGCCATTTCGCGACTTTTGAAGAGCCCCCCCCATTGGTCCCGCCCCCGAAGGCCACAGCCTCGCTGCTGACACCTGCTGTTGCATGACTGTCCCTGCAGCGTCAGGTCCATCACCCTTTCCTCCACGACCTGCAGGACTGTTGGCAGACCCAGAACCACCTTTTCATTAGTGAGTGACCAGGTGCACACCGCCCCCCCCCCCCCCCCCC
>JAODKM010000037.1:10787813-10821241 GCA_026780845.1 Petrocephalus sullivani | reverse complement strand
GGCTGCTCTAAGGCTGGGCTCTGGGTGAGTGAGACTGTGCTGTGGTTGAGTAAGGCTGCTCTAAGGCTGGGCTCTGGATGAGTGAGACTGTGCTGTGGTTGAGTAAGGCTGCTCTAAGGCTGGGCTCTGGATGAATACTGTCACCTCTGTATCTTCTTGTGATTGATAGGTTTTCTGCATGACGTTGGAATCATGCACAGGGATGTGAAGGTGAGAAATTATGGAAGGGGGGAAAAGGTCTTAGAGAGCACCAGTTAATGAATGCGCATCTGTCTCTGTCCTGTATTGCTGACAGTCCCTGTTTCTCTGTAGATGGAGAACGTTCTCTTGACCGACAAAGGTAAAGAGATCATTTGTGCGAAAGAAGCCACAAGAGTGACCCAGCACCCTGCAAGCACAGGAAGGAATATTCTGGAATGAATGTTTGTGTTTTTTCAAGGAAGTCCATAGGATTAAGAATTGATTAACTGTATCATTATTTAATATTTTAAACTTGACTATGAGTGTTCTTTTTCATCAAAAAATGTGTGTATTGTTTTATGATTTCAGTTATTCAGTGACCAAAATTATAATGAGGCATATTTTGAAGCACAGCCCACAGTAGCATGTTAAAAAGCCTTGTGTGCATGTGTGCTTTGCCTGACTGTATCCAGGCCATCTCCGGCTGGCAGACTTTGGGCTCTCCCGCCGTTTGGAGCGAGGCGGATCGGCCTTCACCATCTGTGGCACTATGCAGTACATGGGTAAGAAGTTTAGGCCTGAGGTTCAGTTAAAGGTCTTAGATTTCGTAGGAAGTTGTGTAGCTCGTCCTCCGGTATGACGACCTAATGCTATTTACCTCACTCGTATGTCGCTTTGGATAAAAGTGATGTTAAATTGTGAAATGTATGGATTTCTTACTGTGAAAATGAGAATAGCAGCATTATTATTGAAAATACTACACTATGCAAATACAGGCTAATTATAGTGATTGTATCTCAAAGAGGTCATTTATCACTATAATGCTGATGAGATTTGTGTGGCGTTAAGAGAGTGGCTCACATTGCTGACAGCATTGTCTGCGACTTGTGTTGCACAGCCCCTGAGGTTCTGGGTGGGGGACCCTATACCCATGCGGCTGATTGGTGGTCTCTAGGCATTCTCCTCTTTGCCATGGTGACAGGAACTGTGAGTTCGTCAGCATACACTATATATCCTCCTTATCCTTTGAGTGGGTTGGAGTGCATACAGTATATCTGTATTGAGTGGGTGTGTGCTTGATATCGTGTCCTTGTGTGTGTGTGTGTGTGTGTGTGTGTGTGCGTGTGTGTGTGTGTGGTCTCGCCACAGTTCCCCGTGTCTCCAGAGCCAGATCACAGCACAATGCTGGGGAAAGTGCGGCGCTTCCCATACAAGATGCCCGAGACCTTCAGTCCACCACTAGCACTGCTGCTTTTAGAGGTGAGGGGGTCCTAGAACACACCCTACACGCCCCTCCCCCCACTCTACTGACCAATGGCCAAAGAGATTCCAGGTCGTGTGACCTGTAGTCTAACATTTCTAATAGGACACCTAATTAAGTAAAGTTTAATTAAGGGTAAGTGTGATGATAGGCCAACTACTTTCTGAATGAGTAACGTGACGGACCGCCCCCTCTCCGCTCGGCCATGCCTCAGCTCCTGTGTAAGACCCCCGCGGCACGGCTGCACACCCTGGAGCGATTCCAGCGCCAGACCTTCTTCCGTGGCACCCCTTTTGACTCCCAGCTTCTTCAGAAGACCCCTGTGGAGCTCATCCTGGAGCTGAAACGGCGGCCTGACCATCAGGCTAAAGCCCGCCGTGGCTTGGACTTGGAACCCTTCCTGGACTTTGACTGTGACCTCCTCGGCTCCCCTGTCACGTCAACCATAGACCTGCCCCCCACTCCCACTGGTAGCCTTCCTTGGTAAAACTCGAATGAGGAGGTGTTTGTGTGACGCGGCCAACAGCCAATGGGGAGGAGTCTTTCATAAGCAGACAGTAAAATGGGCCATGTGATTGGCTCCCCTTAATCCCTTCCTCTTATTCTCCTACCCTCTGCCCTGTCATCACTTGATAATTACTAAAGAACTTCGACTCTCCTCTGCCCCCTTCCAGAGCCCTTTCTTCTCCTAGGGAGTGTGGAGGTGAGAGGTCACCCTAATTACGATGAAACAAAACAGGAAATGGCTGGAGGCGTGGCCTAGGTGCCTGGAACAGCCCCAAACACCTCCTGCAGGAACTTCGTACCTCGTTCTCCTTGACATTGGGCAGAAGAGGAAGAGGGTAAACTTCCTCCTGGTGTTTTCAGAAGGACCAACGTCTCGTTTTCCCCCAGGGGCAGCTGTGATCGATTCCAGGTCTCCTCACTCCACCGCTGAGTGCTGAAAGCGAACGTGATTTCGCCCACGTAATGTGAAGGTGTGGAGATGCGGTTTCACCGGGCTGCTGGTGCCTGTGGACATGAATATGGAACAGGCTGCTCTAGGTTTCTCTCCTAGCTGTTTATTTTTGTAGTAATGACACTTCAGGTGTCACCTTTACGCTGTTTAGTGTGGCTAAAGTGCAGTTGACAGGTGTAGTTTCTCTGACTCGCAAACATCCACCTCTGGCACCCCTTTTGGGAGTATTGTTCAATCAGTTGTTCAACCAGGACTTTGAAGGCATATAAACTGTGGAAAAAGAGATTAAGCACTTAGTTGTCTTCCACAACCGAATAATTACAGCGTCTTACAATAAATGAAATACAAAAGAGTGGCACTCCTCGAGTCAGATTTAAGGAGTAGTGTGTGCACTGGTTTCCGGTTTAAAGCCTGGATTTATCATATTGAACAAAGACAAGGTGAGGCCATCTGGGGTTTAAACTACACGTCAAAGTAATTCTCTTTAGCATGTGATGGAAAGAGCCATATACAGTATATCACAGCTTTTATCCTTCAGTGTACGTATTTCCACATTTTTAATTACTTGGATGTAATTTGTCAATTTACAAATTGCCACCGTTTGTTGTGTGGTATAAGAGTGTTCAGCAGACATGACGGAGAGAGTGTCTTGGTGATATTTGGTTCCTGGTTGTCATTAAACGTTGTCACGGTGTGTCCGTCTGAAGTTTGTGCGCTGCTGGCGCGACCCTGAGCCCCCACCACGGGCGCCGCTACACAAGCGCCGACCTGCACACTCCATCCATCGCAGCCTGGGGCTGTTCCATAGTTTCCATTACAAATGGGGTATTATTTATTCAAGCTATGTTACAATGCGCGGTGTTACAGATAACCATCCTCTTCGACAGGGACCTTCGGATTTGGAGAGTTAATCTTAGCCCCCGTTTGGCTCTGTTTGGCTTTATCGAATGAAAGAGAAGCAAATCGATGTCTGCTTCCCAGCGCTGCCCCCAACCCGCCTTATACGGAGGCTTTTAATGCTTTTAATGGCATCTGGCTGCAGATGGGGGAAGGCACCTGTCGGATGACTGTTAAACCGGAACACTGCGTTGCATTTATTTAACAGACGTACACTTTTGCAGACATTTATCAAAGAAATCAAACGGTTATAAATGACACACAACCGAAACATTAAAGACTTAAATAAATATGTAATAAATACGTTCAGTGCTTACACACTCTCAAGTGAAATGGATCCGCTACTTTATAACGATCTAAAAATACGTATTAATATTAATCATGATAGTAATTATTAATGTTTTTACAGATATTATTAATAATGTAATGAGTATTACGTTACGGGGTCATTCGACATCAGCATTAGCAGCAAATATGATTCAACGTTCACTTAAACTGATCCGTGTACAGGATAACGAAACTGGTGCATGTCAATCGGGAAGGCCTGTGCAGGATTATTTTTTAATTATTATTATTTTTAATTATTTTCTAAGAGCATACGTGCAGTGACGTCATAAGCGCATGACGTAATGAGACCGCGTCTGGGGCGTGTCCGTGGGCGTGTCCCGGTCGATGAGCGCCGCCCCCAGGCGGCCCTGTTTTGTAAGCCGTCACGTAGCTCTGCGGCACATCGCTTCGGTTCTCCGCTCCGGCCAGCAGATCTCCGTCCGGCAGCCACTAACCTCCTCTCCTCTTATAGGTGAGATCCGGGGGGTGCTTCATCTGCACCCTTATAAGCTTGCCCTGTTTCTGCATTTCGGTAGGCGAATTCAGTATACTCTCAAGTATTAATGGGTTGCATTTTTGCAATATTATTTCTCAGTTATGAATGTGCATTTAGCATTGGGAGTCGCTATGAATTTGCGTGGCTTCATCAGCCTGCAGGTGGTTATATTCTGGTCGATGTGTTTGGATTAGTGGCTGGGCCGCGTCGTGCATTATCAGTCGTATAAGCTGTCCTGCATTAATCTGTTGTTAACCCAGCACGTACAACGCGGCGACACATATACATGGGTTCGGTTTTAATGAATATATTACTGGATTTAGCTATTTGCGCGTCGATGCGTTCCGCCGAAGTAATAAAGCGTCCAGCATCTGAGCAGTTAATGTGATGGCGAGCGTGCATGCCGGCGCTGTGTGGGCTCGACTCGTCTGGAGCGAGTCGGAAAATACGGGAAATGCCCAAATGGCTCCTGACATCCGCACTAAATCAATCAATCAATTAGCTCGTCACGTTGCAGTCGGATTTTTTTTTCGTGTCTCAGATTTTGTAAATTAGATGAGTCTAATTGAATGAGGATGGGAGCTGCTGTCTTTGAATGGTGCGTCAGCAAAACTGCGATGCATGACTAATTCGGCGGCGGTTCCGATCAGCTGAGCTGGGTCTGGGTAGGGATGTTGCTCTGTACGTGGAGGATGGGACCCCCCCGCCTCGCTACGTCACACACCTGCGTGACGACGTCAGCTGGTCAGGTGTCCCCTTTAGTTTAAAGCCCAATTAATATTATTGGAAGTGATGGAACACATTTGTGGTTCTCTCGTGTTTTTTTTTTTTTTTTTTTTGGATGTGCCTGCTCTACACTGGTCTTTCTGCTAGACCAAAATACATCCTTCAGATTTACCATTGTGACTAGTGTTTCTGTTCTGCAATTTATAATAAAACTTGATGCATATTGTCTACCACTGCATGTAATGTGTCATTGCTATGCTCACGTGGTGTGATGTCACCTGATCGCTGCATGGGTCAGTAATGAGGCTATATTTTTTTGTAAGTGATATCCATAGTAAATGGGTAGTTTAAGAGAGCAAGGACTGTCATTAACTTGTCTTCGTTGATCAATTTTGAGCATCATTCGTGGTTAATTGTTAACGGGTTAAAGGGATTTCTGTTTTTTTGTATAACGAGACCTTTTTGTCACTGTCAAGGGCAGAGAAATGTTAGCTGGGCCTGTAGGCACCTAGAATGATAACTGGGACTGGCTTTTAAGATGCAGCGCGTGTGAAAGGGGAGAGCCCCTCACAGGATTTCTGCTGTTTTGGCTGCAAAGCTCGTCTCCTTGGTGTTGCATTGAGGTGACGTTGATGTGGGGCTATGCAGGGCTGCCACAGACAGTCACAGGGCTTGATTTTGTTGGAAAGCCAGTGCACACTCAGAAGTATCCTGGAGTTCTCGATTTTCACACCTGGGCCAGGCATTTGCCTATGTTGAGACATGTTTGGGGAACCTTATATGTATTCTTCTTGTCCTGTTTGACACTGGTGCTGATATTGGGCCTGCTCTAGTGTGTCCTTGGGTATAAACAACCCCCGTCTCAATGTCACTGTTTTGTGTCTGGGGTGCTGCTGGGTTCGCACAGTATAAACACCCTTGGAAATGTTATTGAGAGCGGATGAGTGAATATTCCACCTCTAACGCGAGCTGACACTTATGTAATCCCTCCACGATCAGTTGCCATGGTCACCTCCTGTTATGTAAGGCGAGCCTGTCGGCCAATCACAATGAATAAAGGGTGGTGCTTCTGAAAGGCGTCCGTGTGAGAGTAAGGACCTCGTACAGGGCTTGGCCTGGATCCGCAGCTACTTCCCCAACATGGCAGAGGCGATCCACAGCACAGACAAAGGGGAAATTCTCCAATGAAGGGGACAGCTGAGTCATTTGTGAGCGTCAGTGGCATAAACTGTATGTGCTGTGATCACAGGAGCATTTACTGATGCCGATTCATTAACGCTAACCCAGTGCAGTGGCCTAGCATGGCGCCGTACAGGAGGAGTATCTCTGAGAGTCTGTCACACATGCACAGGCTTGCGTCTGATGTGTGTATTATAGGACACAATGTTTGATTCTGCCCCCAGGGCCCATAAGCCACAGCTGGGATGACGCACCAGGTCCCCGCATTGACTGCTGAGCAGAAGAAGGAGCTGCAAGACATTGCCCAGCGCATCGTGGCTCCCGGGAAGGGCATCCTGGCCGCCGACGAGTCTGTGGGTCAGTAGGGGGCGCTAGGGGGCTGGGAATCTGAAGAGGGTGCGGGGCACATGGACATAACGCCCCCGTGTGCGTCTGCCTGCGCAGGCAGCATGGCCAAGCGGTTCAACCAGATAGGCGTGGAGAACACGGAGGAGAACCGGCGCCTGTACCGGCAGCTCCTGTTCACCGCCGACTCGCGCATCGACGGCTGCATCGGCGGCGTCATCTTCTTCCACGAGACGCTGTACCAGAACGCGGACGACGGCACGCCGTTCGCCCAGATGATCAAGGACCGGGGCATCGTCGTGGGCATCAAGGTGTGGCGGCGTGGGCGGGGCTTGCCGGGGTTGCCACACTTTCTTTCAGATTTTCATCGCTTATACTGCCGAATGTTTCAAATTTATTTCTTTAATTAAATCCTGCTTAAGAATGCAAAAGGCTCTGTGTGCGGTCTGCTGCTCCCAGGCCTCTGTTAAAAGTATTAACCTTGAGTGAGGCTAGGCTAGGGGAAAGGGGACTGCCATATTTATCAGCTCAGGAAAGAGACTGGCAGTGCTTAAGACCAATTAGAGACCTGGTAACAGGAGGTGGGGGCGGGACTGGTATGTTTGCTTCCTATAGTGCTACAGAGGTGCAGTTCCATCTGAATTCCACAGAACGGCAGGTAGAACATCAGCCCTTCTGTCTCCCCCTGCAGGTCGACAAGGGTGTGGTGCCATTGGCTGGAACGGATGGAGAGACCACCACCCAGGGTACTACAGACTTCCAGATGCACAGAACACAAACTCACACAAACGCTTGCAGACACCTGATTTGCATGGTAACATGCCCCCCCCCAATAACCGTTTTCTGTTCCCACCCCGCAGGCCTGGACGGCCTGTCCGAGCGATGTGCCCAGTACAAGAAGGACGGTGCCGACTTCGCCAAATGGCGCTGCGTGCTGAAGATCAGTGAGCACACGCCCTCCCAGCTGGCCATCATGGAGAATGCCAACGTGCTGGCCCGCTATGCCAGTATCTGCCAGCAGGTGAGGGGGCGGAGTCACTGTCATCCAATGGGGATGGGCACTACCCTGCTTAGGAACTTACCTATCTGTCTACGACCAAAGTAAGGATTGTAATTGTGGTATTTTAATTTCAGAATGGGATCGTGCCCATTGTGGAGCCTGAGATCTTGCCAGATGGTGATCATGATCTAAAGCGCTGTCAGTATGTCACAGAGAAGGTGTGTGTGGAACAGACAGATCTCTGGGCTCTGAGTTTGCAGGCAAATCTGCAGCTCTGACCCACCCCCAACCCATGTGCGCTCCAGGTCTTGGCTGCAGTATACAAGGCTCTTTCGGACCACCACGTCTACCTAGAGGGCACCCTGCTGAAGCCCAACATGGTGACCCCTGGCCACGCCTGCCTGAGCAAGTGCACTGCAGAGGAGATCGCCATGGCAACCGTCACCGCCCTCCGTCGCACGGTCCCACCCGCTGTCACTGGTAGAATCATGCCTGGTATCGCTTTGATCGATGTGCCAATGCGCTGTTGGATTGTGGGTAATCTGTCTGTGTGCTCGTGTGTACCTCTAGGTGTGACTTTCCTGTCTGGAGGTCAGAGTGAGGAAGAGGCCTCCATCAACCTTAATGCCATCAACACCTGCCCTCTGGCCAAGCCCTGGGCACTCACCTTCTCCTATGGCCGCGCTCTGCAAGCCTCTGCCCTCAACGCTTGGCGTGGACAGAAGGAGAATGAGAACTCCGCCACAGAGGAGTTCATCAAGCGGGCCGAGGTAGATGCACTGTCCTCAGCTGTGAGCCGGTTCTTCTTATTCTAAGCCCCAGGCATGTAGGTTAGAATTGCCAAGCTTCTATCTCTTTGATCCATGATCAAATGATTTCTTTCCCAGGTCAATGGTTTGGCGGCGCTGGGGAAGTACGCTTCCAGCGGAGACGGCAGCGGAGCAGCTGGGCGGTCCCTCTACGTAGCCAATCACGCCTATTGAGTCGCCCAGTCACAGCCACGTTCCAGCTTTTGCCGGCCAATAGTATCTTCCGCTGCTGCTATGTCTTTTTTCCCATCCAGTGTCATCAACCAGCACAGGCCTGCTCTGTCGTCAGTACTTTAAGGTCACTATATTTCTAATATGATTGTTGATCTTAGGTTGTATGTCATGAGGAAGGCATCAGGGGGTGGTTTTGTTGGGAGAAGCTACTGGAGAGAGAACTAGTTGGGCATTACAGATTAATAGATTATAATATAGTGTTTAACTGTTCAGGAGAATACGGTTTAAGTGTTAAAGTTATGGGTACTGAGCACTTTCGTAGACTAGAAGCTTGAAGACACTTAATTGATGCAAAATACTGCATAGGTACAGACCGCAATGGAGTTTGTGGGCAGTCTGCATGCATCCTATCAGACTGGCAGTGGTGTCCCTTCATTGTTTAGGACAGCAATGGTAGCATCTTGGGGGAGGGATTGTAGCTGTAAGTGACTAAATGCTATCAGCCTGTAAACTGTTTCAACCAAGTTGTGGAATGCTGTCATAACTGAAGAAAATGATCTGTTTAAAGTGTAGTGGTGCCGTGTGTAACTTTGTGCTCCCAGTGTGTGTGATGCTTCTGTGTCAGTCTGTGTCCTCCCCCTTTTCCAAGCGCGTGGCCAGAAGCTCACTGACCCAAGGCGTCTCGGCTCGTTGTCCTGGCAGCGATTAGCTAGGTCTGTCATGTGGGTGTGGTCTATTACTGTGATCAGCGTCTTGTCCACTTTGCACCTGGTGTACCAAATAGTGAAGAAAAATAAACTATCCATCTAGAAATATGTGTGGAGCTCTGTTGTCTTATTTAACTATGTGATGTGAAACCATTTCACGCAAATTCCATTGCCATCATTACCACTAGTGAGGGGCAGAATGAGCCTTCATGAATTATTTGCAGAATTTTTTTGACCCCACCAAATGGTGGTCTTGGTTTGCCTTGGGGCATTCACCTTTTTTTGGATAGACCACCATCTAATGGAGTCAAAAATGGCAAATGTTTCATGAAACATCAATTTTGCTCATCACTAGCATCACATACAGTTAATTTTGAAAACATCCATCTTAAAGCCACGCCTCTTGGTCAGGGTTGTGGGGGGTACCCTAGATGCCATATACATATGCCAGGGGTACACCCCAGATGGGATGTATTTTGACGTTTTTAATCTTTTAGTGGTATCCAAGCTGGGCTTCATACCACATTCTACAATTGTGAATTATTTTCACATTTATTGTGTTTAGATGGCAATTATCTGATCTCAAAAGTAACGTGAATTTTCCTTATAGAATTTTAATTTTGCTGACGTGGACTAATGTTTATGATTGATTTTGTATGGAGTAAGGGGGAAAAAGTCATTTTAAAAACCATGCTCAATATTGTCTAAAGAATTGCCAAGTCTACAAAGATGCAGCAGACCTCCATTGGCTCTACCACTGTCCACTGACGTTCAGCATAGGTGGGTGGCCGGTTTCCTATAGGATGACCGAGTGTGTGTGTGTGAGCGCACTGGTGGATGTAGAAATGGGAAACATGAGTGCACACACTTTTTTGTTGGTGGAGAAAGGGACACTGAGGCAGGAGTTCTCCCAGTACACCATACAAGCTAGAACCACCACTGCCTGAGTGTATTTTTTACTATGAGGATTTTTGAATGTTATTAAGAACTGTTATTAAGGGGAAGACTTGTGATTTTGAGGAATCTGTTATATCAAAAGAGTTGATTCTCAGATTAAAATGGAACTGGAAAATAATTTCTTGGGTCACTGTGAGATTGTGAAAGTAGATCGAAGAACATAGATTAATGATTGATATATTTTTTGTGTTGGGCCAAGAATATGGTGTAATTAGACCTTTTTATTCCTTAAATCTACTTCTTGCTGTTTGTTTTAGTGCCATAATATATGATTATGTGTGTACGGACATATATCTCCTGTCCAGGGAGTACCCCTCCCTTCAGATTCCTGTCATCCTAATCCATCTGGATACAAACATCCCACCTTAGGCATAGTGATTTCAGGGTAACATGACACAGGACAAACACTTGGTGACAGGACATAGCACAACACATAGTATGAATAAATACAGGGATAAATATCAATGTGTAAATATGGATATGGAGACATGGATGTATCTAGATCAACTACTTACGTGCCTTTGAGAACATAAGGAGAAATAGCCGTTTAGAAATAATCAAATATAAAATGTTTTTTAAATGCCATTAATTAAAATTCATTTCTTTGTTTAAATTTTTACATGACGATATTGTTGTACTTACAAAAAAACCCTTAAAGCCCTGTAGCATCGAGCGCTGGTTGATGTCAGCAAGTGGATTGTGATTGGAGGGGAGTTTAGCTGAAGCTCTGATTGGACAGAATTGTATCCAATCAAATGTGTGTTCATTCAGATAGCAATGGCTATGGCGGAAGTGGGTGAGTGCAAATTTCTGTGTGATATAACAAAAAATATTTGCCTAATTTTATTATTATACTGACACATTTTGAAGTAAATATGTAGTGCACGAAAAATCTATATTTCCGCTGCTTTGATTGAACTAGATGTAAAAAGACATGACTATTAAAGATGTTGTTTGTAGTAACTATATAGCAGGTGCTATTGCACATAATTGTGATCTTATATCAAACTCACAAACTCCACAGCTTCGATCGAACGACTGTTAACTGCGTTAGACTAGTTTGCACAGCGACGGCGACCTGTTAATGGCACCGATCGTCGCTGTGTCTTTCAGAAAAGCTCCGAGGGCGGTACGCGGCGCTCTCCGTAGCGGCGGTCGTCATCATGGTGGGCATTCCGCTTTGGTGGAAGACCACCGAGACCTATCGCGCCTGGCTCCCCTACTCGCAAATCGCGGAACTCGATTCGCTACAGGCAGGTCCGGGTGTGGCAAATATCACCCATCTTTTGCTAGCTTCATTGAGCCTGAGCTGTATTGGATTTCTTGTGGCTGTTGCCAGGTGACAGTGTCATTTATAACGATTGCCTTTTGTGGCCATCACAGCTTCAGCTTAGCATGGAGGTAGAGGTGGTGTTCTCCAGGGGCACGCTGACCCCAGAGCAGCAAAAGAAGGTCCCCCTAACCCAGACTCGGGAGGAACAGCACCAGGTGAATGGTGAGTCAAGATGCTGAAGAAAGCTGAGCTCCTTCAGCACTGTACAGCTGGCTCTGTACTGAATTCCCCCTACTCCCCACACTCAGAAAACACAAGACTGAAGTACCGCTACGAGACAAAGTACCGTACGGCCACTGTCATGGAGGAGGACGCCCTGGGCCAGCCGAGCGCTGAAGGTGAGGGCTTACCTTGAGTATCGTGACTGCTGGCTAGGCTCTCCTTTAGCGGTTAGATTTTAGCAACTGGCGGCTTTCAGCTGGTCACCACAAGCCTGTTAACAGCCAATGTTGCCGTTAGCTGCTGTAGTCCTTTGGCAACAGAGGCAGATCCCTTACAGAATCAATAGACCCTTTTTGAGATGCCTTGTTTTAATATCAATCGGAACATGCTGTAATAGGCAACCTGAGTAAATGTGAATTTCACATTTTATACATTTGGCAGTTTTACTTTCAATTGGATGAGAGCAATACTTGGGAGATTGAAGGTGCTGGGATTTTGATCTGTACCCTGTGAGCTGTGAAGAGTGTGGGAGTGGGAGTGTGTCTGACGTGCCTGTGGCCTGCTGGCCAGATGCCGACCTCTCCCTGCACAGGCTGAGTGAGAGCCCCTGTGGCTCAGTGGTGGTGTACGTCATCCCCCGGTCGTCCACGCTGCTGCCCGAGGTGAGAGGCTGTGCGAAATTCTAACTACAGATTTGCACATGTGCTAGGATCTGAGCCTAAGGGCTGTTTTTCTCCCCTCAGGGCGTGAAGGTGTATGTGGGGCAGAGGAGGACGGCGCTGCTGCGAGGCTGGGAGGGCCGGGGCGGCAGCCTGAAGGAGGTTCTGGCTGTGCTGCAGCCGCAGGTGGAGCAGGTGCTGCGGACCATGTCCTTCAGTCACGGTGACGTCACAGCCGCGCTCGGCGACCGGATCCGTGGGAGCCGCCTCAACAGGGAGAGCCTGGCTGACAGTATGAGGGCCTTCAAATCCAGCCCCGGTGAGGCTCTCAAGCTTCTGGCTCTGCAACACTCAGTCAGCCTGTCCCTTCCAGCTGTACATCTTCATCCATCGTCTTTTTCCATGCCATATTTCAGAACTCAGTCTCAGGTTTCATTTTCACTTCAATCTCCTCCTTCCCTGTTAATAATCTTTATCATCTCCATATTTTGCCCCCTCCTGGGTTATTCCCTGCCTTGTACCCATAGCTTCCAGCATAAGCAGGTATAGAAAATGGATAAGTGGATGGTTCTCCATGTCTTCATGCTTTAAATGTTTTTTTAATTATGGAAAGAGAGGCCTTCTCCTAACCCTAACTCCCTGTTACCCACCCCTCCCCCAGGGTACGAGATCACTTTCAGCCTGCTGAACCCAGACCCCCAGTCCCACAACCTGCACTGGGACATCGAGGGAGCGCTGCGCACCTACATCCAGCCGCTGCTGGACAAACTGGCTCCGGTGGCCAACCACTCGGTGGACTCGCAGGTGCTCCTCCTGCACAAGTGTCGTGCCTCTGTGTCTCGTGAGTGGACAGGCGGGGTGTCGGTGTCTGTAGACACACACCGCTGTTTACGTGCAGTCACTTCTGTGGAATGACACCTTCTGTTCTCCATGCTGCCCTTAGATCCAGTACTACGCTGTTCTGGGGGTAAAGCCCCGTTTCAACCGCGACCTGTCGGCATACACACTCAGCGCGGAGAGTCTGGCCCATGTTATTAACCCCGTAGAGGCCAAGCTGGGTGAGTCTGTCTATCCCTTTGTGAAACGTTCATGATATATCTAGTGCCACGAAACTTGTCCCATCCTCAGTGGCTGGAATCTGGGTTTTCAGTAGTGATGGACAAAATGACGCTTCATGAACCATTTGCTGTATTTTTTTTCCCCAATAGATGGCGGTCTTGGTTTGCTCTGGGGCATGCTTTGTGCCCTTTTGTACAGAGAGCACCACCTGGTGAGCTGAGAAAAATACTGCAAATAGTTCACGAAGTGTCATTTTGTCAGTCACTAGTCTTCTGTATCCAGTTATCATATGCTGAAAGTTCCAGGTCCAGAATGTACAAATCCAGACCAAGATTTTGCTTCAACCAGCTAGTTGAGTACTCTGTGACTGTGACTTTTTATACTCAACTGGTTGGTTGAAACAAAATCTTGGTCTGGATTTGTACTTTCTGGACCTGAACTTTCCACCTCTGACAGCTGTAGTAGAATTCTGCAGCTGTGTTCCTGTGAGGCCATGTCTGATGCTGACCGCTGCCCTGTCCCCTGTCCCCTGTCCTGCTAGGCTCCAATGCAGCCTCCTCAAACCCGGTGCTCAACTTCCTCCTGTATGTTCCGGATGCCCATCACTCCCCCCTTCTCATCCAGGACCAAGGCAAGCAGGTGGTGCCCAGCAATGCATTCCACAGCCCCCGCTGGGGGGGCATCATGGTGAATACCCACCCGCAGCTGCATCTGCACCCCTCGCCGTGGAGACCTGTCTTAATGCATTATTCAGGTCTTGACTCTTCTGGGTTGGTCAACACCACATTCGTGTTTAAGTGACGGGTCCGTGCTGAGATGCTGCAGTCCCACCTCTCTGTGCCCCTCACCCTTCCTCCACAGGTATACAATGTGAAGGACCAGTACGGCCCGGAGACCGAGTTTCCGGCCTACATCAACATTGACATGGCCCGCGTGATGGGGGTGTTCCTGTCACAGCTGAGGTTGGTGCTGGGAGGAGGTGGGAGGACACGGGTGTCAGTCACATTACTGGAGCAAATGCTGCATTCCGGTTACCTTTGAGGTCAGAGTTTGGAGCCAGCAATGCCATCACACCCGAGCTAACCGTATTCTAGTACGGCAAGTTGGAAGGCCATTCGGCAATTTCAATTCCAGCCAGGGTCATTGCTGGCCATTGTTAGCAATAACTGTTGATGACACTTTACGCTGTATTCTCCATATACAAACACTGTAGCAACTCAATGTCCACAGATTGAGGTTGGAAAGTACTATGTGTGCGACCGATTTAATGAGACAAAAATTAGATGCAAGTGCTAATAAACAGTATAGAACTACAGCGCTCACTTCTGTTGATAAAGGGCGCTGCCATCTTGAATTCTCAGGTGGGGGGTGCAGAGGTTTCTCCAACTTTCCGAGACGGATCTGAGACTCCAGGGGGCGTTCCAGTTGAAATTTCCGACTAGGCACTTGGAAATTCTGAGTTCAAATGGAATACAGAATAACTAGTAGCAGCTGGTGAACTAGTCACCTCACACCTCAGCTTTATGGCTCAGTGGGAATTGTAACAAAGCGGTCCAGGCTAGCTGGAAGCACAGCGGCTAAGGATAAGCCTTAAGAAGCTGGAGGGCCTTTGGAGGCCATTAACCTGGACCGATTGAGAAGGTAGTTACTTTATTTTAAAAATTCAGGTGTACATACACATTAAATCATTAATGTAATCAGTGCTGGCTGAGCAGAAGAATAATTAAATTGGCACATTTTTGTGAGGACTGACTTTGTGCTTAAGCTCGTGGCTTTGTGTGTGTTTACGTGTGTGTGTGCACGCCCCCTGCAGGCTAATGTTGGGCGTGCAGCCAGCCCGCCCACCTCCTGGATTCTTGCTGCAGAGCCCAGGCAGCGCTGGGCTGACGGACTGGGAGCTGGACCGCCTCCAGTGGACACGCAGCGTGGAGAACGTGGCCATGGCCAGCACCACCATCACCTCACTGGCCCAGCTGCTGAACCAGATCGGCAACATCGTGATTAATGACAACATCGCCCAGCAGGTCAGCACACAAACAAAACTAATCATCGATCAGTCTATCTTCAGACCACTCTTCATGGTTGTGAGGAGCCTGGAGCCTAGCTCGTGGGAGTTTTACTTGCACAAAAATGTTCTGAGGGCAGAATGAAAAATGATTGGTTCAGAGATAACCAATCAGATTGTAGAGGAGGTGGGTCTAAGCAAGTAGAGGAGGGAGGACCAAGACATCTGATTGGTTGGTCTGACACCTGACACAAGATTGGTTCTCTCTGAACCAATCACTTTTCATTGATTGGCTGTCCCCTCTGTGCTGCAGGTGTCAAGCGCCGTGACCTCGCTGCAAGCGGCAGTGGCCGAGCTGGAAGCTGGAAACCTGGCCTTCGCTCTGCAGTACAGCCGTGAGGCCATCCTGGCCTCCGAGAGGGCCTTTTTCGACCCGTCCCTGCTGCATCTGCTCTACTTCCCCGATGACCAAAAGTTCGCCATCTACATCCCCCTCTTCCTGCCCATGTGCGTCCCAATCCTGCTTTCGTTGCTGAAGATGCTGGGTGAGATTCGGAGGAGTCGTGCGGAGAAGCGTGCTAAGAGCAACTAAGAGACCGGAATCCTTCAGATTAGAGAAATGCAGATATATTTACATATAACACACACTCCACTCACGAACAAGGTACTGTGCCGGGCTGCTCCAGCACACCCGGACAGTTTTTTTGCCTTTCAGCGTTTCAAGACTTGGTGTTCCAGTGCAACCAGTTGGCCGGTGTAAGACCACTGTGCGATGTGACTGAAATCTAGTGACGAGCACTGAAATCCAAACGTTCTACTTGTTTCCTTCACTGAGAGAAACAAACATCATTTTTGGTTGTCTTGCCGCGTGGCAGTTTTTCCCTCTTAAAAATGTAGGACCTGGAATCCTTTTTTTTTTCCACACTCCACCTGCATGTTTCTCATCTGTGGCCCTATTTTCAGCACACTGTGCTCTGGACCCTAGCCCAGCCTTACTTGTGAAGACATGCATCTCCAAGTGCTGCTGTTATGCGATTTTCGGCGTCAGATAATGGATTTCATCTATTACTTGTTCACTTCGATTTGAAATGAAGATGCATAATATTGCCTTCGGTGTTATAAGTGACATGTTTATTTATGATGGTTTCCTAAAGTGTAAGCTAGCCTTCAGAATTTCTCAGGTCAGGAAAAAAAAACATTTTAAAAGAAAATGGTTAGTTTCTGCACTGCTGAAAACACCAAAAAATAATGTGGGCTAGTGTGGCATGGAATTGACTACTGGGTGAATGCATTTTGTTTCATTTTGTTTTGTTTTCTTATCAGTGTTGGGTTTGTAGTGGGCTTTATGCAAAATACTGTAACTTCTGAATAAGGACATGTCAAACAATGTTCTCCTGCTCTTTCTGGTTCTTCTCGGTGACTCTAATACTTCTTTGAGCTGTTATTGGATCGGCTACAACCCTGAGCCTGATTGACCGTAGGATTTGAGTAGAGGGAACATGCATAAGCAGCCTTAGTGAGGGGGGGGGGGGTCTGAAAATGGCTGATTGATATTTTGCCACATAGATGGAGACTAAGTAGCTAGTTAACTTTGCAAATGGTGAGTCAAGGATCACAGCTGAGCCACACAGATCCATTTATGTAGGTCTATATTTGGGCACAATTTAACTCACAGCAGAATCTTAAAACCACGAGCCTTTTATGTACATTTGCGGTGCTATGACAAGAAATTACAGCGCCATTTAACCTTAATGCGGATAACGCCTATTTACATACCCGTCTAACCCGTGAGCTAACAAGGGACAAAGACTTTTTCTACACGAGGGCCCCCCATCGTTGCAAATTCTGACACATTTTGGTTAGTATTACTATTTTTTTAAACCACGAGGTCTGCCCTATCGGCCTACCACATACTTTTAAAGTCGCACATTACTGCTCAAGTCAATGTATGATTCACAATCACAATGAAAATACGGAATATGCACAGATGTCTGGACAGGCGAGGCTTCTCGCCGGCAGAGTAGCGGACGGACTTTAAACTGTTTATTAGTGTTTAATGAAAAAACACGGAGGCCGGCGGCGGACGTGAGGGCGCGCGGGGCCGGCGCGCGCTACACACACACACACCTCGAGGGCAGCGCCGCGCGCTACACACACACACACCTCGAGGGCAGCGCCGCGCGGCGTCACTATCAGTCTGGCGAAACGCAGACATAGAAATTCCGAATTTGGTGTCTGAGGATTCCGTGCCTGACAGATTCTGGTGCGCGTTCGTACGCGAAACCCTACCTGACGCGTTTCGGCTATCTTTTTTTCCCGCTTTAACGCGCTAAGAGGTACTATTTCGCGTCTCGGACGCACACCCCGTACGCGCCAGGGCCGCGCGCCCGGCCGCTGATATCCCTCCGCGTTTAGCACAGCGGTTCAAAAAAGGAGGAGATCGGCGCCATCTTGGAGGGAGAAAGCTTCGAGCGGGAAGGGGGCAGCAATCCTTGGCAAGCGCTCCGTGTTGTCGCTTCGGTCGCCCTTCGTTGTTACGAAGCCGTTTACTCGTGCAGGGGAGCGAGCGACTCGTCGAGTTTCTTTTGGTGATTATTACCTGGTCCGGTTAAGTGAGACTGAAGACGCGCGATGTCTGGCGGCGGTGTGATTCGCGGCCCAGCCGGGAACAACGACTGCAGGATATACGTGGGCAACCTTCCCCCCGACATCCGCACCAAGGACGTCGAGGACGTGTTCTACAAGTACGGGGCCATCCGCGACATCGACCTGAAGAACCGGAGGGGAGGCCCGCCGTTCGCCTTCGTGGAGTTCGAGGACCCCAGGTGAGGCGCCGCGCCCGGCCGCCCGCCCGGCCTTTATGCTCCCGCATGCCCGCTAGCGGCGGCTAATCCGACTCGGCCGCTTCGGGCGGGATATTAAACCGCGGTTACGGCTCGATGCGCCGCGATTTGCGGCCGCCTGCGGACCCCGCGCCGTGCGGCCGTCCTCACCGCCCGGGCGGCCGGCCACGTGGTGCCTCCCGGCCCGCGGAAGGCGGCGTGCCTTTCGGACCCGCGTAGTATTATCGCCCCCGGGGCGTAAAAGGCCCGCGCTCGGCGACACGGGGGCTCGGGCGGGAGAGGATGTGGTCTGTTCGCGGAAGCTGTGCTCCAGACCGGCTTGCTTCGGCTGGCGGTCGGAGGTGCGGTTAGACTGGGACGCTTGTGCGTTATTGTCGGGGTAAGCGCGGTGGTACTCCTCCGCCATGGCGTGTTTGGCCGTACCTACGGTCTCCTTCCATAAGGTTAAAGTTCCGGCCGTGAGTGTGGGACTGGTGGGACTGGGGGAGGGGGCTTCTGTCCCGCAATGTTTGCTTTGCTTTGGTCTCATTCGCTCCCTTCGAGTGTTTGGCTTTTTTAAATCACTGAGTTGCCTCCCCAAATATCAAACTCTCTCCTCCGCTCTTGGTTCAAACTTTGTGAGTGATTTAAGGGTTTGTTTTGTTGGATCTTGGGGCCTTAGTCTTGCTTCGAACCCAGTTTGGACTGTATACATGTTGCTGCTTAATGCACGTGGTGGACATGATTCTGGATTAAAAAAAAAAAATCTCTTTTCTTTTCAGAGATGCTGAGGATGCTGTGTACGGACGAGATGGCTATGACTATGATGGGTACCGCCTGAGGGTCGAGTTCCCCAGGAGCGGTAGGGGTGGAGGGCGAGGGGGGGGTGGGGGAGGTGTTGGTGCCCCCAGGGGCAGATACGGACCCCCATCCAGGCGCTCCGAATACAGAGTCATCGTCTCAGGTGAGCGGGTCCACCCGGACGCACGGAGCGAGCTGGCTGGGACATGTTGGGGCTTTGTCGATGTTGGAGTTGTGTAGCGTGCTGGTGAAGGAGCTGGACAACCGAAAGGTTGCAGGTTCAAGACCCAGGAGGTGCCCTGCTGTTGTACCCATGAGCAAGGTACTTAATGTGTATGACTTAAGAAATTATCCAGCTGTATGCGTGGGTAACTGTGATCTGTGAATTGCTAAATGTGCTGCAGTTATAGGAATTGAGTTGTGGCATGCGGTACAGGTTTATAGGTATTGGGATTGAGTGGACAGTCTTAGAGCCAACAATCCCAAAAGTACTGCATTTGCCTGTTGCACTGGCTTCGCGTGCCGTTTAACTGAAATTCAGTGCATGCGGAGTTGCGCCTTTTGAGTGTGTCTCTTGTGTCCCTCAGGTCTCCCGCCTAGCGGTAGCTGGCAGGATCTTAAGGATCACATGCGCGAAGCAGGTGATGTATGTTACGCAGACGTTTTCCGAGATGGAACTGGGGTTGTGGAGTTTGTTCGCAAGGAAGACATGACCTACGCAGTCCGAAAGCTGGATAACACTAAGTTCCGGTCCCATGAGGTAGGTGTGAGATTGCTCTGGCTTTCTCTTGGAAAGGCTGCATAGCTCTGGACGTGGGTGGTGGTAGTGGTGATGGTGTCCCCTTGGTGTAGACAACTAGACTTGGAATGGCCATTTCTCATCCAAGCTGAGATTGTACAGCGAAAGTCATTGGTTTAATCTTTGTTGTACATGGACGTTTAGTCATGTCATATCCTTCACTGTTGCTAAGAAACTGTGAACCAGGCATTTGCAATCATTAATATATTAATGTGACGGTCCTATTTTTGTTGGGTAGCTGAGCTGGGTGGTGTACATCGCACCCTCCAAAGTTTAAAAACATGTAATGCAGTACCATGTTGGGGGTCACTTTGTGGGGTGTGATCTGCTTCTGTGCTCATGTAGGCCGGGAGGAATTGAGCGCTTCTTGTTAAAACCCCGCCATTGTAGGAGGGTTAGGAGTAGTGGTTTTACCCACCAGCCACGTTCACTGTAGTTTGGCGGTGGTGGCACCGAGGGCTGTGCTTTCATGGGAAAGGTGTTGGTGTTCACCAGGGAGAGACGGCGTACATCCGTGTGAAAGTGGACGGCCCCCGGAGCCCAAGCTACGGGCGATCGCGCTCTCGCAGCCGCAGCCGAAGCCGCAGCCGGAGCAACAGCCGCAGCCGGAGCTACTCCCCCCGCCGCAGCCGGGGCTCGCCGCGCTACTCGCCGCGCCACAGCCGCTCCCGCTCTCGCACCTGAGTGCCCGGGAAGCCGTCGCTCGACCAGCTGTGCTTCATCACCCCCCCTCCCCCCCACTTTCTGTTCATTTTGGTTTGAGCCCCCCTCCATTTTTATGTAAAATCCCCCCCATTAAGATCCTTATTTGGTATGTGCGTGTATAACGACCCCCTGCCCTCGTCCCCCTCCACTGTTTGTCCTGCATACACTGCATTTTAACCAGCTGTTTACTCCCGTCCCCCCTCCCTTCCCCTTTAATGATCTACTGAAGGTGGAGTCATGCTCTGTATTGAATGTGGATAAGCTTTGGCATGTGTTTCTGGTGGGTTTTTTTTTTTTTTTTGGTGTAGTGGGCATCATGTTGCAAAACTGTTCAATTTTACTCTTTCATGTCTTTCTATAGACATCTGACGGGCAGGATTAAACAGTGCTTGGGGATAAAGGATTGTGAAGCACAGTTCATTCATATTAGGATTATCAGAGCGTTTTTGGGAGGAGCTGAAGTCAGATCATTGGAGGCAATGGTATGACAGCAAGTGCTTCGGTTACCTCTTAAACTTGGCAGTATTGATCATTATAAGCATCCTACCAATAGTGTAACTCCCTCTGGGCCACAGCCCTCCAATGGAATACGTCCCTTATGCTTCTGTTTCCCCAGATGGCCCCGCCCCAATTCCACACCAATCAGTACTGCTAAGCATGCATGAATGTAATGATGCTTGTGCACCATCCAGGGAAACAATCTTTTAAAGTACTTAATTATTTAGTACTTTTGTGCCCCCACAGTGTGTGTACTGTGCAGGATTTCTGTTTTAAGTGTCATCTAGCTTAATGATAGAAACGGCAATTCATTGTAGTTTCTTAGACTGGCTTTGTGGACATATCATAGCTTATTTCAGCCTGGCCCTATGTACAGACATTGTGTGTGTGTGTGTGGGGGGAGTATTGACCCAATTTTCTTTTTGTTTTAGATTACCTGGGTTTTTCACTGAGTTGATTTGGGAGGTGATCATTGTCTGGTATCCTAAACTTAATATTTTAAACTCGTACTTCCATCTACAAATGACACCAGCCAGATGATCTCCTCCCAGATGAATAGTATTAGGAAAGAGGAGAATTTTTTTTTTAAATTTCATTTAGCTCTCATTCTAACTTCTTGCCTCCTTCTTTTTGATTTTGCCGGAATCCAAAGGTTTGGATTGGAGGAGGGGCTCTGCGGATCCCGGTCCTGGGAGCTGGATCGTTGGATCAGTACATAATCGGGATAGGATAGGCTAAGGATGGATCGGTGGAAGCGGGATCAGATTACCCGGACCCCTAGGAGTGGATCCCTCAACCCCACCCCCCCTCCCCACCATATCACGGTTAACTGGATTAACATCCAAACATCACCTCCAAATTGGCTATTCACTCAAATTTTGGTGCAGCCCCCAGGGATGAGCGCGCACTTGGGAACCGGCCTTTTTTTTTTTTTTTTTTTTTATTTTAACTTTTGGTGTAAGAGGAGCAAAACAAGGACCAGGAGGCTGGATCGATCTGCTTGGATGGATTCCGCATGTGGAGCCTGGTAAATAGAAGGGAGTTTAGTTGGGGGGGGGAGGGGGGGTTGTTTTTGTCCCCTTTGGTAGCTTCAGGTTAAGGAGTTAATCCTTGGTGTTTTGCTATAAGGAAATGAGCTGTTTTAATTGGCTTTTTTTCTCCCTAGTTTATAGTGTTTCTTTCCCACCCCCTTAATAAAGACTTCAAATACCCTCGCCTGCTTGTAGTCTGGGTGTTTAACAGGTGGAGTACATAATCTGACTTTGGTGTGCGATTCCTCAATCTTTCTTTATATACTGGTATCTTTATTACTCAAACTTGGCAGCTTTAATGGTGGGGCCCCGAGTCACATCATGAGGAGCCAGAAATCTTTCAAAGGAATGACACATTTCTACTGACTAGTAGCAAATGGAAGCTTGCAGAAGTTCTTGATGGATGTCTGGTACCCCACAAGAACCTGGGCCTTTCAAGAATGGACTGATAAAACACCCAGTTTTGGTTTAACTGTGGTGGTACATGTTAACTGGAAGTTGTATGCATGCTGGACTTATACACACATCTTGTGAACATTCTAGAAGAATTCACCCTAGTGTGAATACACGCTAATTGCCAAAAACGAAGCTGAGATGCAGGCAGAGAAGCACTCCCAAGTTGTTTGAGAGTCCTGTAAATAATGAACAGGAACTAAAACAATTCTGTTAAAAGAAGTACCCAGCCAAAGGGATCAGGATGGTCTGTTGGTAAATCCAGCTTTCCAGCAGAAGATCCCCAGGCCTGGTGTAGACCCATGTGTGTGATCTGATCCTGTAGTAGGCCTGAACATGGGAAAGGGGTTTTATGGCTATCCATATACAAAATACTCGTGGGTTTATATGCATGCATATTCATGCAGCTGTGTTATGACTCAAGATTGGTGAAATGCTGCAACGTGATCAGTGGGTTTAACAGATAAGTACCCTCTCACCAAGTAACGCACTGCTGCTTTCCACATCCAATTGAACTCCGTTATTTACTTCATCTTATGTAAGCCCATATTCCCGCTCGGTTAATGCAGCGGCCGAAGGTAATTGCTGCGTTTTGAGGCTGACGGCCACCGGGGCGCGGGGTGATGTGTCGGGGGTGCGGGCGATTTCAGCAAGGGACCGCTGAAGGTGACCGATACGAGGACAAAGTCGGAGGGACCTTTCATTTCGCCTTTATAGGGTTTCCCGTGCAGGTCTTAAAAGCGGAGCTCCTGCTGTGTTCTCGCGGAGGTCGGCGGATTATGCACGACACTGAGGAAATCCCCCCCTAGCCATGACAGCCCTGATTATGCAGAATACATTCTACCGGGGTCTTTAAGCTTTCATTTCGTTACAGTATTAACGATTGCATCCCATCTTAGACTCTTTTGGGTACATTTTGGCTGACAAGTCTGCAGAAAGTTTATTGCTCGTTAGGAATCTCGTGAAACAACACAGCATTGCCGATCCTGCATTTAACCTTCGATATGACGCCTCGTCCGAGTACCAAAGTGGATAAATCACAAGCATGTGTGCTGCGTATTTCGGCCAGACGCTCGCGCAGGGAAGGTTCGATGCAGCTCGTGCCTGGGGGTCTTGCTTATACACAGCAGCGAGTGGCTTTTGCCCCATATGTGGGTTATATAACCCAAAGCAAACGATGGAGTTTGCAGAGTAACCAAACCTCAAACTGGTTGTTTAAAAGAAAAAAAAAAGTGAACCGTAACATGCACAACATTTGCATCGCCCCCGCGGTGCATTGTGGGCCGAAATAAGATGCGGGCAGTCGCGAGCTAGAGGAGAAGGCGGGCGGCGCGCGGCCACAGGCCGCCCCCCGACCAATGGGAAGCGTGCATCCGTGCAGCACTGCGCAGGGAGGGCGAGCTATTTTAGCGGGGCAGATACCTGCAGATCAGCCACAAGCGAAGCCTAACGGGAGCCGAGCGGTCCGCGGAAGCAGCACAGCAGCCAGGGGAGGCGGAGGAAACGGGACGCGCACAAACAGCCCGCTGTTGCCGGCGGAAACGTTGAACCAAATAATATCCAGTAAAGGGGTGAGCTGCCGCGGGGGCTTATCGGGGCGGCGGGGCCGGGGGGAGCCGGGGCGAGCGGAGCACGTTTCGCCCTTTGCAACGTAAACAAGCCCGGCTTGGGACTCCTATGCGCACGGATTTGTCCGGTGAGATGGGCGCAGATTCGCCGCTTTGCGCCGGGCAATCCTGGGGGGGTTGTGTAGGTCGCACGGGGAGGTTAATCTGCTATTTTGATAATGGCCCCGGCGGAGGGAGGAGGGGGGGCTGGCGTTCTAACGTTACCTTGTCGCATTCGTGAGATGCCAGGGGCATCGCTTCCCATCCTGCGGTGGATTCGCTTATGCAGCCAGATCAAAGCACTCTGAAGGGTAAAGGGATTATGTAACTGCCGGGGAGCAACCGAGGGCTGTTAATGGGAGGGTGTGTGTGTGTGTGTGTGTGTGTGTGTGCGCGCGTGCGTGTGCGTGCGCCACCCCCACCCCACATCCCTAACCGCGCTCCCCCCAGCCGGACCGCGCAGGGTCCCGCTAATGGCGATCCCACGCGTGTCCGTGCGTGTGACCACCTCCCGGATATCTTGGATGGGGTGGGGGTGTGACCCGCCGATTGCTTTTTGGGGGAGTACGTGAGCGTCTCCCGTAGCTACGCGGGGGGGTCGGTAGGAGCGCCGCTTGCAGCCGCATGATTTCACCTGCGTATGTATTTGGCCGATCGCCCCCCCCCCCTTCCGAGACACCGCCATAATATAGTATCTTCTCTTGACTTTTCAATTCCAGTTACTTGTTTGATGGTCCGTTTCTTTCCTCTAGTATGATGAGTTGTAAAGCTGGCATTTGAGGCCAGTGTAGGACCACCAGATCATTGTACCCCCCCCCCAATCACTACGTGCTATGGTACTATAGTCACCCATTTGGGGACTGGCGTGTGGAAGTTCGAATGCATTTGGAATGCTGAGGTTCCTGAAGGAGTCGGGGGGTATCGGCAGTGTCTCGCATGGCCCTTCGGAGGTGGTGTGCCATTCTGTTCCATCCTGCCTTTAATTGGCTCCCTGATGTGTGAAGTGGGGGCTGTTGTAGTTAATCGGGAATGCCGCTGTTGTGTCCTGATGAGCACGGACAAGCTGCAAATGGGGTTTTAGTTTGAGTGGCTTTTTTTTTTTTTTTTTGCTCTGACGACAGAGTTTGTTGAGGGGCAGATTTTCCAGATGGAAATGTGGAAGGAAACCTGCATGGGATTTACACTGGTTTCCACTGGCCCAATACTAATGGGAATTGCACCTTTTTTTTTAATGTCGCGTTCCGCTCTGAGCAGTCCCTGAAGTTGCAGCTGTATTCAGACTGGAAGGACTTAAGCTCGCGGCCAACTGGTGTAGTTGCCTGGCTGGTCGGCTGCCAGCTGGGTGATGTGACAATTTTGCGAGGATGTCTCATCGCGGACACTTGGCGGCTTCGCTCGCTCGCTTTAATATGCGTGGAAAGCTGTGGGCTTCCTGCCTGGGAAGATGCACGGCTGAGTCTGTGCCAGATAGCTGCTAGCATGGCTGTGACTGACTGTGCTGGGTACAGCACCTGTTATCTCCTTTGCAAAGTTCTGGTTAAGAGCGTTTTCAGACATTGGTGCAGCTGGGTGGTTTTTGTATGCCCCTGTGATGCCTTTTAAATGAGGCCAGTTGAGCACATGGTTTCTAAACCTAGCATTGTATCTGGACTGTTGTGGGGGGTCAGAATGGATGCAGATTAAGTTCTGCCAGAGAGGTCTCTTCCCCTCTATTCCCCTGGCCTGTTGAGTGGGGGGGGGTAATTTTCTCAGACCTCTTGTTTGATCACTCTGAGTGGTACTGATCATGTTTGGCATAATTACCAAATATTAAAGAAATGGTTTTGATTACGGTAGACAATGGTGGATATTAATTGCCTAGTTCACACGCTCAAATATTTTTTGAATTGATTTGATAAGTGGCCATTTGGGAAAACAGCAGGGACCCCCCCCCCCCCCCCTTCATACTTGACTATTAGTTTTAATTGCTGCATCAACTATCAGTCTGTATCTACCTGCTGTCCTGTAACTCTACACTGACCTGTCCCCCCCCCCCCCCCATCCTTCTCTGGTTGTCGCACACAGGCACCATGACTGACAGGAAGGCTGTAATCAAAAATGCCGACATGTCCGAGGACATGCAGCAGGATGCGGTGGACTGTGCCACGCAGGCGATGGAGAAGTACAACATTGAGAAGGACATTGCTGCCTACATCAAAAAGGTGTGTGTGTGTGTGTGTGTGTGTGTGCGTGTGTCCTTCACCCCAACCACTCGTGTTCTGAATGGGTCAAATCTGCCAGGGAAATGTCTTCAGGGATTTAAGGACGACTTGATGCTATGAATGGAAACCACTTTATATGCATGATTTTTGCTTTCAACTGCATACATGGTGACCCATCAGAGTCTCACTGTGATCTTCCTGTGCCTCTTTCCAACCATCAGGAGTTCGACAAGAAGTATAATCCCACGTGGCACTGCATCGTGGGCAGGAATTTCGGCAGTTATGTGACTCACGAGACCAAGCACTTCATCTATTTCTACCTGGGCCAGGTGGCAATTCTGCTGTTCAAGTCGGGCTGAGTGATGGAAGGCTGAAGTGAGGAGGGAGGACCCCCCCCCCCTCCCACCTGGACTGATGCACTGATGGCTGCCTCACCTGCTCCTTACACTTAATACACATGAGGGGAGGCAGGACCCAACACTATTAAACTGGCTGTGCTCAAGTGCATGGGCGGTGTACAATATTTGTGTATATGTTGCAGTAAAATCTTGCTTTTCTTTAGTTGCTGGGATACAGTAAGCAACAGGGAGAGTTTTTGTTAATGCTTTCTACTTATTTTGTTATTGCACTCAAGTTGTACAAAATGCTTTAAAAGTGGCCTTTAAGTGAAAATAAAGAATAGTTCTACACGTTTAAAGTACGAGGGTGTTGTCGATTGGCATGCTGGACTTTTTGTTTGGGGGGGGGGGGGGCTGCATTGCATTGGTCATTTTAGGGGATTAGGGTGTGGTGATCTTCCACGGCTTGGGGCTCTATATGCATTGCTCTGCTTCTATCAAGCAAGGAATCCAGCCAAATTTAGATTTTTCTCAAGGAGTTGAGTGATGCCCAGCAAACCCGAATGTGCACTGTAAGTGATTTAATAAAAGCGAGAGCGATATTACGTAAGACGGATCAGCGGTCAGGGGGGATGGATGGTTACACAATGCGATTGCTTGGGAGAGTTCCAAAGGCTGGTGCCGCCCCTCTCGACTCGCTCTCCCTGATTCTCTTCGCGTCGCAAGCCGAGAAGCTGACGGCATATTCTCCCTCGCTACAGAACGGCCACGTCGGTGTAACGGCAGTCCTGGGAGCCTTGTGCATGTCTTTGCCTCCGGCACTAAAAGATGGTTATGTCCCTAATGAAAGCAATAACAGCGCGTCGGTCTGAAATACGGACGTCGCTATTCTTCACGGGGGCTATTGCAAAAGCGTATGACATCAATCTGCAAGGTTCTGGAGGAAAATAAATGTAAATTGTTACCAATAAGTTCTGCATGATTTTGTATTTCATCACACATTCAGTACATATTTCTGTATTTCGTTTGAGCAAAAAAAAACCTTTAAGCTTTGAAGGGATTAAAGAAATGTCACTGGTATAAAGTGAACAACCAAAAAAACATCCCGACTACGCAATACTGTCTTAAGTGTTATCCGCTCCATATAAACCACGAAGACTAATGAATATACGAATGAATGAAATTCAATACAATTAGTAATTTTGTCTTCCATTATTCGTTAAATATCGCAAATTCCTTCCTTCCTTCCTGAGAATGACTACAGACTACTACTCGTTTACGATTATAGACCAATTGATTTAGTAAAAAACAGCATCTACAGAAAGAAAGAGCGGAAAGACGTGTTGGCTCTGACCCGGAAGTGGATTTCGGTTACCGTGGCAACGTGACCCTCAGCCTCCCAAAAAAATGGCCGCCAGTGGGGCAGCGGCCTCGGCTCTCACTGCCATGCCGGAGCCCGCGGTGGGGACCGAGGCGGAGGCTGCGGGCGGACCGGGCGCGCAGGTCGCTCGCTGTTTCGCCAAGCTGCGCTCGCTCGGACCCTCCGACGACGGCGACGGCCTGAGGACGGAGCTGAACCTGCTGTTCGACCAGCTGATCTCGGAGGACTACCACAGCCCGGCGTCTGGCCGCGGCATTCGGCCCCAGGTGCGGGGATCCCTGCGCCCCAATAGCCAATATCAATAACGATAAACTCCGCCTGCATGCTGCAAGCTACGACTGATATGACCGCGCACAATTTTGGTTGGGGCCCAGGATTGCTTAGGCTCACGTCTGACTTCTGAGTGCCATTCCCGTGTATATTGATACTGATCGCACAATCCAGCTATAGCATAAACATCTAAAGACTGTCAGCAGTCAGAAATGGCTGTTCTGATTCGAACTGGGCTCTGGGAATCTCCAGACCCTTCTAACCACACCCTTGGGTGGCCTTTCTGTTTGCAGGATGTATGTGCCGTCCTGGTGCACGCCAGCCGACTGGTGCAGCTCAACCAGGACCACCTCGTTGTTAAGTTTTGCCAACTTATCCATCACCTTCTCAACCGGCTGCAGGTCGTTCTTCCCCTTCCCGGCACCTGTCACTAAAGCCCTTGTATTGCTGCACTTAGTACTCATCCAGTATTAATACAGACCGTCTTGGTTTCCAGATAGTGCTCAGAGGTACAGTATTATGCAGAAGTCTTAGGCAGTCTAAGAAAATGTTTAAGGCTATTTATCTGGGTAGCAAATGTATATGTGCTGAGGGGGAAAAATATCTTTAGAACGTATGTAAATTTAATGGCAACACAATAAATAGGTTGGTGGCCCGTCCTGGGTTATTCCCTGCCTTGCATCCGCTTCCAGGATAGCCCCCCGAGACCCTTCACTGGACAAGTTGGTATAGAAAATGGACAGATGGATGGACAATAAAAAATAAACACGACTTTTTTTCTGTTCTCCAAAAGGTCACTGACATCTTGTGTGTTGGATGGCTGGATGAACACCGCTCTGGTTCCCAAACCTCTCCTCAGGGGCATCTGAGCCATTCCATGAATTTGTTAAACTTCACCACCAGCACACTTAACCAATTAACCTAATTAGTTAAATAACTCAATGAGGTATTGATTAGCTAAGAAAGGCAGGGTAGTGGTTGAGTCAGAAAATAGGTTTTTTTTTTTTGACTGCCTAAGACTTTTTGCACAAAGCTGCATGTGCTTCTGTGTTCAGATTGTGGCTCCCAAAATGGAATCATTTTTAATGGTGCAGAGAGTAGGTCCTTACTCTCTGTGTAGTGAGGCAGCTGACTGTGTAACTGTTCCGGCTTGGCTGAAACATGCCACCGGGGGCATTCAGACGGGTTGTTTTTGTGTGCCACAGGTGATTGTGGATGAGCAGAGCTTGGACTGCCTGCTGTGGTATGTGACCCAGGCACTGGCCGTGTGCAGCTGCTGGACACTCACTGATGTCCTGCAGGCTCTGGCAGCCCTGCTCTACGGAAACGGGCCCAGGTGTCAGAAGGTAAAGAACCAGAATCAGAATCGGAAAAACATGAAGCCCTCATTATCTAAGTCCCATGCTATCAAATTCACTTAAATACAGAATAAAGATAATCCCTTCATTTATTGTTCTGGGCAGGGATTTGTTCTGTCTCTCTCATTAGTCTGAAAGTGGTTTATATTTAGTTTGCTGCCCTATATGTTCTACGCCTCCCTTGATAACGGTGTGACAAAGCAAATAAAAAATTTAGGGCTTTTCACTTGAGTAGGCCCAAGGAGCTGGCTAACTCGGCTCTTTTTACTGTGAGATTAGTCACCTGTAACTGTAACTGGCTCTCCCTCGCAGTATCTGCCGGACCTCCTGGGCAGAGGAGGGATCCTGTTACGATACAGTGACCTAAACCAGCCAGACCTGGAGCTGCGGCGAGCTGCAGTGCACTGCATGGGCAACCTCTGTTTGGGGTGAGGCAGTTGGCATACATACACACTGAACTGTACACTTCAGGCAGCATCTCAGTCCATGCCATGCAATGGTGGTTCGCTATTGGTTAAAAGTAATCATGTGACCTGTCAGGACACCCGGACAGTCACATCTGGAAGAGCCATACAGGAGTGTTTGTTTCCAGACCTTCATGAAGACTCTACAGTGCCCCAGGCCTGCTAATGTGGACGAAGCAATCTTCTGCACAGTCAGTAAAGTTCCTCTCTCTCACTCGGCTGAAACTCGCCCACACTCACTGTCCTCCTGACCTCCTCCTCCTCCAGCTGCTCCAGGATGCCCTGAAGGGGATGCAGCACTTCCTGAACAGTGAGAAGGGGAAGCTGGGAGTGGGTGAGCAGCTGGGCACCCTGCTGGCAGTATTCAAGGTGCTGGAGCTGAATTCGGGGGCCAAGGGATGTGCTTATTGGTCATGTGACTTATGTATGGGTCCTTAATCCATGCATTTAAATAACTGCTTTAGTATGTCTGTACCTCCAATATAGAAGGAGACTGAAACAGTGACACTTACACCATACTCTCGCTACACGATACTCGCACTAGGCGATCTGTACTGTGCCCAAGCGTGTTTGACCCCCAAAGTCCAGTTTGTTTAGCCAGTGTGATCACTAAGCATGCCCGAGCATGGAGCGCGGACATGACGTCAGTAACGCGCCTGGCGCACACAAGCGGAACGGATTGGGTAGGCTGTACAGATCAGGTAGTATCACACATTTCCGGACCCAGAATGACTCCAATGCCTCAAAACAAGGACATTAGTCATGAACTGCATTGCGCTGTGGATAGCGCCTTTCCTCCTAAGTTTTCTGCAGCATAAAAAGTCGCACAGTGATGATGTACATTGGGGGTACAGCCCCCCCTGCCATAGGCTGCTTGTTTGTGGAATCATCTGGAATGATTCTGATGGCTTGTTCATTCTGCAGAAACACATGTTCTTCGGACTGCCCGGGATACACGTGGAGATGCCAGCGATCCTATACCCCACACCACTCCCCCAGTACGATGGAATGCCCCCCCCCAAGGCAGAAGTACAGAGGAACCCCCCAGCTCAGAGCAGGCCCTCAGGGGTGCGTCCCCTGCACCGGAGTGTTTATGCATGGGCATTGCTGTGTCTTTGTATGGCTCTGTATCTCTATGGCTAATCCAGATAAATGTCTCACTCCAGAATAAGAAACGGAAATCGCGTGGGCGGGGCAAGAAGGTCGGGTCAGAAGGGAGACGAGAAGAGGATGGGGAGGAGGGGCAGGAGGCGGAGTCAGACACGGGGGCGGAACCCGGCAGGGCCCGCACAGCTGAAGCCTCCGGCCGCTGGACCCACGATCCCAGGGGCTCAGCTCACCTATTCTCCCAGGCGCCCAGAGAGGGCGCTGTGGCATTCTACTCTACCTGGAAGAAGAGCAGCTCAGACTCTGAGATCTCCGACCCAGAGGGAGGGATGCCAAGTAAGCTTAGGTAGGGCTACCTGGGTCAGCGCCGAAACATGCAGGAAAATGAGTGGCCCGCTGGACTTGTTTGAGAAGTGTCTGTCTCCTGTGCTAGCCTGATCGATTGCTTTGGTCTGCTTCCAGGCATGAACATGGTCTGACGGAGCTAACGCTTAGCAAGTGTAACCCTCTGTGCTGGGCTTTGTGCTAATCCCAGGTCACTGCGTTTTGGCTGACTCAACCACGTCTGTGCACAGGTTATACCAGGCCCGCGTGCGGCAGGGGGCACTACACTGCTTCCTGTCGGCCGTCCGCTGCGTGGAGAAGCGTGTGCTGTACGGCTACTGGTCCTCCTTTGTACCCGACGCTCCCGGAGTGGGTGGCCCCCCTCCCCTGACTCTGCTCACCATCGCCCTTAAGGATCCCTCGCCTAAGGTCAGCCGGAGGGGAGGGGAGGAATCCCGTGATTCCTTCAGTCAGTTTTTGGGGTGCCTTCTATTACTAGGATTACGGTATAACCCAGGCCTGCCTATTAGAATGCTGTCTGAACTGGCAGGTGCGGGCCGGGTCTCTGCAAGTGCTCTCGGCCCTGTTGGAAGGCTCGCGCCAGTTCCTGTCGGCGGCCGAGGACACGGGTGCTCCCCGGCAGGCCTTCACCCCCTTCTCCGTCACTCTGGCCGCCAGCCTGCGCGAGCTGCACCGCTGCCTCCTGCTGGCACTGCTGGCCGAGTCCTCGCCACAGACCCTAACGCAGATCATCAAGGTGGGCAGCCTTCCGCTGATCTGGCGCACAGACACGGCTTTACTCTCTCCGCACGTTTTGCTATTGGCTGACCTGCTTAATATTGGCTTGACCTTTGACCCTCGACATTTGTTCCCATGTGTTACAGTGCCTGGCCCACCTGGTCTCCAACGTCCCCTACAGTCGCCTTCGGCCAGGGCTGCTGGCCCCCCTTTGGAGACAGATCCGCCCTTACATCCGCCATCGAGGTGAGGGGTGTGGCGTAAAGCGCCGGATTTGGTCATGGCTGCTGGATCGTTTGGTTTAGCATTGGTGGCTAATGCTAATGCTTTCGTCCTGCTCTTTGTTACTCCTCCAGACGTGAACGTCCGCGTGTCCTGCCTCACCCTCCTGGGGGCAGTGATCTCCGCTCAGGCCCCCCTCCCTGAAGTCCAGCTCCTCCTGCAGCAGCCTGCTGGCTCTGGGGGAACGGGCGGTGCTCTGGGCGGGACTGGCAGCGGGGGAGCCACCCCCCAGGAGCTGCAGCTGAGCTGGCGTAGAGGCCCCGCCAGGGAGTCCCCGCCCCTGCCGGCCCCAGCGGGGGCAGAGTGCTGGCTGCTGCAGCTGTGCATGTCGCTGGTCACAGAGCCCCGGGACGACCCCCACTCTGACAGCGATGCTGGTCCCGCCTCCGGCACCATGGAACCTCCCCCTGTGCGGCTGGAGGCTCTCCAGGTGGGGGCGCCCTACTTGGGTCTCTGGGCATAGATGCCTTTATAATGCATTACAAAGCATCCTTAATGCTTATACTAGCCATTATGATGCATTATGGAGGTATCGATAGTGCATTATAAAAGGGAGCTTTATGGAGCTCATTCATAATGCATCATACACCTGCCCATAATGTGTTATGCCTTTTGATAAATATTTACAGCCATGTTTATAATGCATTATGAATGCGTTATTATTTGTAAAGAATGTGTTTATAAACTGCTTAAAACATGGCCTAATGTAAAGTGTTACTGATTATTTGTATAATGGATGTTCTGCCTGACTGCTCCCTCTCCGTCCCGAGAGCAGGTGCTGGCCCACCTGGTCAGGGCCTACTTCCCCCTGGTGCAGGGCCACCTCCTGGAGCTGGGGGGGGTTTGCACTCAGTGCCTGCGGGAGGCCGACTCGTCCATCCAGCTGCACGGTGCCAAGGTGAGGTGTCCTCTGTGCCTGCCCCTGGCTCCGCGTGGTCTCTTATGGCGCTTTTCCACTGCATAGTACGGCACGACACGGTTCAGTTCAGCTCACTTTTGGGGGGTTTTCCACTGG
>JAODKM010000037.1:10772397-10787713 GCA_026780845.1 Petrocephalus sullivani | reverse complement strand
CGAACTGAGCCAAACCAAAGTGAGCTGTACTGAACCGTGTCGTGCCGTACTATGCAGTGGAAAAGCGCCATTAGTCTCTCTCTGTGTCCCAGTTCCGGGCTGCATCCTGCCAGGGCTGTCCTACTTCCAAGGCTCCGTCAAATGCAGTCTAGGAATGTGCCATTTTCCCAACGGGTCCGTCATGGCCCGACTTATCCCAAGGTTCACTGAGCGGACGCAGGACGCAGCCTACGAAGATTGCATTATATATCCCTCTCTGAGAAGGGAAAGGTGGCCACCGGGGGTAACCCGGCGAGGGTGCTGTCAGATTAACATAACCCCCCCCCTGTATGTCATGTCAACTCCCAGCTGCTGGAGGAGCTGGGCTCAGGAGTCATCCAGCAGCACCGAGAGGAGTCCACCGTGCCCCCAGCCCGTAGGGTGCCTGTCAGCCAGGTGAGCTGTCCCGGGGGGTCGCTGTCCATGACGAGGGCTGCGATGGCGGGCGCACGTCCCTCTGTCTGCTCTGCGTCTGTGTGAGACCCCTCCATGTCGCGTGACAGGTGGTGCAGTTGTGGTCTGAGGTGCTGAGTGGCCCCCTGAGCAGCGCCCTGCAGAGCGAACATCACCCCACCCTGCAGACCAGCTCCTGCGATGCCCTGTCCGCCATCCTGCCCCAGGCTTTTAGCCAGCTGCAGGTGAGGTACACACGCATGCATGCACAAACACACACGCGCTTGCACAAACACACACGCGCTTGCACAAACACACACACGCTTGCACAAACACTCACACGCATGCACAAACACTCACACGCATGCACAAACACTCACACGCATGCACAAACATACTCACGCGCATGCACAAACACACATGCACAAACATACATAGGCGCATGCACAAACATATACACACGCATGCACAAACATATACACACGCATGCACAAACAGACAGACACACTCATGTATGCATAAACAGACAGATGCACGCACACAGAGACACACAGGCATGCACAAACTGACAGGCATGCACACACACACACACACACACATATACACACACACACACACATATACACACACACACACACACACACACTTCTTTCAATCCTGTCTGTCTTGAGGCAGTACATCAGCAGATAGAAAGACAAAGGGACAGAAAAGAGAGACACTGCTGCACTTAGAAATGAAATCTCACTCTGTACAAGGAATAAATCTCAATGTGCAAAGAAGCCGTGACGTGCCAACAGTACTGTAGAGATGAATAATCGCAAAGGCGGAATGGGTACGTACCGAGCGTCCCCGTGCAGAATCTGCTCTACAGAGTGACTGCAGTGCACGATAACTGGATGGCTGTATAAATTACCTGTGCAATGAACAGTAGCTGAATGATGTGAAGAGAATGCGAGTGCTGTTACAGTCTGCAGGCAGGGGATTGGCTCTCCCCAGCCTGGGGCGGAGTCATATGACATGTCCTTTCACTTTATACTGTATCTGCTCCCTCTGCTGTCCTCCCCAGGATCGAACCCAGGTCCTGTGCCTCACTGTGTTGCTGGGTCTGACTTACAGCGAGAACTCCCTGGTGAAAGCCGCGGCCGTCAGGGCCCTGGGCGTATATGTCCTGTTCCCCAGCCTCCGAGAGGTGCGCCCCCTGCTGCTTTGCCCAGCGCGCCGTTCCTGCTTTTTTGCACCTTGCATGTGACACATTTTGTCTCCTCCATCTCACACAGGATGTGATGTTTGTAGCCGACGCGGCCAACGCCGTCCTCACCGCGCTGGGCGACCACTCACCCAACGTGCGCGCCAAGGCCGCCTGGTCGCTAGGCAACTTGACTGACACGCTCATCGTTAACATGTGAGTGCCGGTGGTGCGCACAGCCCGGCGCTGCTGCTGACAGGGCGTCCTCCCGCGTGCCGCGGCCCACACTCAGTATCTCTGTCCTGCTTTCTGCCTGCTGCCCAGGGAGTCGGTGGGGCAGGACTTCCAGCAGGAGTTTTCCGACATGCTCCTCCTCCAGATGCTCTTTTTGGCCACCCGTGCGTCCAGGGACAAGGACAGGGTGAGCATGCGGGAGGGCAGTGATGCTCAGGTTACCAAATAGCCACATTTCGGGAGTAATTGCCTTTCTAAATAAAGAAACACATAAGATTTCTAAACAAAGAAAGGCCGAGTCCTGCCGATGGATGTAACAGAATACCAAATAAAAGTTAGAGCTCCTGCGAGGGGCCAGCGGGTTAGAACCAGGCTGACAGCTCAGATCCGGGAGAGCAAAGACCCTAACCCTAGTATGTCCTGGGACTGCCTGACCGTGCTTTTGGTTGTACGTCGCTTTGGATAAAAGTAATCGCTAAATAAATGTATTGTAATTGCTGTGCTCGTGAGGATACTAACCGGTTTATCATCAATTAGGCCTCCTAAATTGCAGGTAGGACTTCCAGGTTTGTTACTCTTGAGATGTGATGGGCGACTTAGCATCCCCACCAAGCGCCTGCTCTATCCTGCCCCCCACAGGTCAAAGGCAACGCCGTGCGCGCCCTGGGGAACCTTCTGCGCTTCCTGCGGCCAGCACACCTGTCCCGGCCCGGGTTCGAGGGCCCGGTGGAGGAAGCGGTGCGGGCGCTGATTGAGACCGTCCGCAGCGAGGGCACCATGAAGGTTCGCTGGAACGCCTGCTACGCCCTGGGGAACGCCTTCCGGAACCCGGCCCTGCCCGTGGGTGAGTGTCGCCCAGCGCTGTCTTTCTGCTCGTAATGCTCTCGGTGTGTTAAGGCCCCCTCTTCCCCGTTTCCAGGCACAGCCGGCTGGACTCCCGATGCCTTCTCTGCCCTGTGCCACGCGGTGACGGCCTGCCGCAACTTTAAGGTGCGGATAAAGTCGGCGGCGGCCCTGTCGGTGCCCGGCGGCCGCGGTTGCTACGGCGACACGGCGCAGTTCGCCCGCGTGTGGCAGGCCCTTACTCAGGCGCTGGAGCACAGCGGAGAGGCGGAGGACTTCCTGGAGTACCGCTACTGCGCAGGGCTGAGGCAGCAGCTCTGCTCCGCCCTGATGCACCTGCTCGGCCTGGCGCAGCCCCCCGACCTGGCCGCCCTCGCGGCGCCGCTGGCGGGGGAAGCCGGCCCCACCCTGCGCGGGTACCTGGTGCGTTACCACCTGGACGGCAGCGACCGCGGGGAGGGAGACGGGCCCGCGGACGCAGCCCCGCCCCTGGAGAGGCTGAGGTACCTGGAAGAGGTTCTGCAGCAGCTCCGGCTGCTCCCGGCGGGGGACTCAGACACCGACCGGGCCAAGGCACAGGTGCTGACCTTCCTGGGCGACGTGGAGAAGCTGCTCTGACCTCCATGTCCCGCCATCTTGGTCCTTTAGAAAAGCTGCGGAGTGGCCGGGGTCCAGGCGTCCTCTCCGTACTCCCCAGATGGGTTGTTCCTTACAGTCTGTCACGTCAAACTCAAAACATGCAGATTCAAGACTCACCTTATTCTCTAAACTCTATGCAGAAAGTACAGTTTGCTTCCGTTTCTGTTACTGGTGGCACCATGAACCCCGTTTGTAAGCACCCTATTTTATTTCATTTGATTTTATTTTATTTTTTGTGTTATTTTATTATTTTTCTCATTAAAATCCAATTTTTTTTATCCAAATGTTTTCTCTGCCAGAGAGCAATACGCAGTTATAGATCTCGCCAGCAGAGGGAGCTGTTGACCCGGTAACATTTTAGACTGGCGTTTTAACGTTTTATGGCTCGTTTCGAAGCCCGACGTCAATGTGCCTTTTTCTCTGTTTGCTTTGAAAACTATAATGACCGTAGATGATTGTCTCGAGTTATGTCCGTTCATTTTTTTATTACAGTGTAAGGAAAGAAATATGTGGCATTCTACTGACAATAATTACATGAAATGTAATAAAATGGAGAGTATAAGGGCCAACCCTGAAGCCAGCAGAGGTCTCGGAGTGTCCTGTGTCATAAATGTGGCTCAGACTGCTGACGCGGCCCCCCCCCGGTCACCCCCATCATGTGACGGCCTGCGGCGCATGCACTGCCTGTCCTTCCCTCAATCCCAACACAACTTCTATGAGCTTCTGGTTTGGTGATTTTAAGATGCCCGGTGACCCCGTGCAATGCACAGGCACGTGACCTTTTCTCGTTTTTCGCTTCAGGCTTCTGTGTGGTGGCAACGCCCTGCAGATTGTGCTGGTTTGTAAAGCACTAGATCAAACGGAAACATTCAGCTGTTATAAAGGGATTAACCAGTATTTTTTTTTTTTAATTTACTTTGGAAATTTTGGACAAGTAGCTCTACACATGCAAGGAATTCTCATTTACGGTTGGAAGATAAGTGCGTCATAAATGTATATAGCGGCCAGGGAAATCAGGAGGAATAAAACGTTAGGGGCTGTAAACGCGGATGTGTTCTTAAAATCCCTTATTCCGCACGAAGGGCTGATGAGGAGGGAGCATTTAAAAGTGAGAAACCAATACCATTTTGTGTGCAGGTTTGTGTGTGTTTCAGTTAACCTTTGCCTCATAACAAGAGCAAGGAGGTCCATGAAAGAGTTCATATGCAGGCCTGGTAAGACCTGAGACGTCCGTGTCACCTGTGAACTTATGAACGCCGTAGTGTTAAGTAGGCTTCGGGGAATGCACCCCAGAACATTACCTCAGACAATGGCTGCAATCATGTCACGTGACAGGAAGGAAATACAGTGAGGCTTGACCAGTGAACAGTAGGCCTGTGGTGTTTTTTGTTTGTTTTTCTTGTTTGAACGTAGCAGAGGACTGACACCCTCTTTCCTATGGGAAATGTATAGGCAGTCAGAATTGAGCCAATCAGAGTTAGGGCCGGACAGGGTCAATGAAGCAGGCGATTCCGTGGTTGGCTGCTCTTCAGCCATTGGAAACACAGTATGGGGTATGGAGCAAGTAGAAGTGATGGGAGGGGGGGCAGAGGGGTCATATATCTGCTCGACAGGATGTTGGTGCGGACTGCGCTGTTCCTCGTTAATTCTGTTCTCCCAGGGAAGCTCTTGTGTTTCAGGTGGACGTCAGTGTGGTAGGGGGTTGGTGGTTAAGGGCAGAGTCCAGGTCCCCAAGAGGCTGACGGCCCTGTGTTTGTGCTGATCTGAGCATCTACACCCTCTCCGCTGCTCTCGGAAGTGCTACATCCAAAAAAACGATATGATAGTGTATTTTGGGCCAGGTTCTAACCTTCTGGAAAATTGGCTTACACCGATGAGCCAAAACAGTATAACTACCCGCATGTGTAGAGAGTAATGTGAACCATCTCATAAAAATGGCGAGCGTCATTGTCTGGGAAATGTCAGACACTAAGCTAATATTCGGTATTCGTAGTCGCCATGTTGATTGGGGAGGGAGACAGATCTGAGTGACTTTGACAAGGGCTAAATTATTACGGCCGGATGACTGGATCTCAGAAATGGCAGGTTTGTGGGGAGCTCGCAGTTAGCCGTGGCGGCTACCTACTGAGAGTGGCTGAGGAGGGAAGAGCCACTATCTGCTGCTGATAATGCTGTGCCCCTTGTCACAGTTACGCAGATCTTTATCCCTGCCCATTTCTTCTGCATTTAACATGTTGATTACGAGTGCTGAATGCTAGCTGGCATCTAATACACCCCAGGCCATCGCACATACTATTATTCACGTCACATGGAGGGGGTCATAAACTCCATGGCTTATTGGTAGTATATATCCTTCTGGATAATAAGATGGCGTGCTCTTACGATCGCTGCCTTTAACTCCTGTCTGTGTGGTCGCACAAACCCAGAAGAACCGCCACCCGGTCTAGACCAGATGATTCTGGTACGAACCTGCGCTGAGGCCTTTCAGTCCGGTCTGGTCCGGCTTTTGTCTGGCGCCATGTCCAGTGTCCCGGCCTGAACCGAAGGAGGAGGGAATCGTGCGGAGGGGACGCGTGAGACAAGACAAGTCACGGCTGAGGGGGTGTCTCATCTTTAACTTGTGTGACAATAAATAACCACAGATTTCACAGTAAGTGGGCCAGATGGATCTCTCTCAAACCAAAGTGGAGGGGAAAGAAGCGCCAGAGAAGAACATCGGCAACAGAACAATGGTCAGGAATATTTTCCACCCTTTATGGACCAAAAATGAAGTCTGATTCCATATGATTGTAATTAGCATCTTATTTCCATCTGTAGACCTATTTCTTCTCCTATCGTCATGATGAGTTTCCTCCCCTACCATGTCCTACAAGCGAAACACTTTTGATTTAACGATTAGCTTTAATTAGGTCTGATTCATTTTATCTGTCACAGGTGAGGTTTTCATTTCAAGACAAAAAGTGGAAAATGTAAAACATTGGCATTAAAGAGATGTAGTCTTACTTCCGAAAAAGCGCCTTCATATCCTGTCAGGGTCAGCGGCGGCGTGTTTGCGAAACATTATTGCTTTGTGTTCAGGGGAGAGTACTGGGAATGAGATCCCTGTATGACCCTGCTATCCGTTAACCCCTTCCAGGAAAAAAATAAATATTTTGGAATGTCCCGCAGTGAGGATACAGGTGACTAGGTGTTTATGGGCCTTGCTGGCGAAATAATTCTCCGAGCAGAAGGTCACTGGTGTGGCCCAGTAAGTGAGGACTGCCGGTCTCTGTTTAGTTTGTGTCTGCCATGCGGACTACGGGGTTCGAATGATAATCAAAATCTGAAACATGTATACTGGAATTGTTAGCTTTGCCATCTTGCTCTCTGTAGCTTAGGCTGCAGCACAAGGTCAGCCAGCAGCCCAGGGGGGTTATGGGCTTTAGTCAAGGCCCACAGACATGTGAGGCTTCTGCTAAGGGAAGGGATGGAACCAGCAACCTTCTGATCAGCAAGATCGGGACTTTGCCCACTGAGCCACTCACCTTCTGGCTGACTGTGGTGGAGGTTGGCAGGTACCATTCAAGTTGGGGCTCGGTTATGCTTGGCGTCTGAATGATAGAACCGTGTCTAGTGCTTGCGGGTCATGGGCTCTCTCACGCCACTCCAGACTCTGTGCCATGTGCACAGATAGCGGCCTCACAGGATTCCTCTTGTGTAATGGTTTTTTCGTTCGGAACCGACATACCGTGCTCGTGCGTGTCTATGCATAATGAGGCCCCTTCATGACCAGCCATGCATGCAGGTAATGGCCTCCGAATCCCTAATCATTCAGTGGGACTAAGGACACAGGGTGGTTTGCAGTCACATGTTGGCCTATCCAGGCTTCCCATTGGTCGCAGCGGGGGGGGGGGTTACCCATGGGGCCAGGAGGCGGGAGGCTGGCGCTTAGGTATTCATGGTGGGGGTGACAGAAGGGCACCTGGTTCCGAGTTGGTTCTGGAAGAGCAACTGCACATATACACCCCCCCAGTACTCCCACACCCCCCCGTCCTCCTCTATTGACTTGTACATGTCGTAAGGACAGAATGTGATGCTTAGGAGAACGTCACGCTTTTCAGTGGTGTCTATTTCTAAGGTGATGTCCCCAAACTAGGGACGGCACACTGGCTCCTGTCTCCGCCATGGCCCCATGTGTGTGGGGTTTGCATGTTCTCCCGTGTCATTGTGGGGTTTCCTCTAGGTAGTCTGGTTAGCTCCCATGGTCCAAAAACATGCTGAGGTTAACTGGAGTTGCCAGATTGCCTGTACGTTTGAAAGTGTGTGTGTGTGAGTGGGATAAGTGCCCTGTGATGTAGTGGCATGTCACCCTGGGTAACTCGCTGCTTTGCACCGGTAGCTTCTGGGATAGGCTCCCGTGACCCTGTGTAGGACAAGCAAAGATGGATTGATGGACAGACAGACAGACTTTGATAACCCCCATAGGATGAGACATATACTCCCCCTGCCAATCACATCCTAACCGCCTCAAATCCTTGAACTTCCCATGTCGAGTCCAAATAGTCGAGTATCCAAAGCAGCACAGGGCTCAGTCTCAGAACTGGGCCGAGGAACGATCCTGCAGTTCTGTAGAAAGCCGTGAGGCCAACATGACATCATACAGGCAATTCCAGGGACCAGCTAGTCTCGGTCACAAAACAAACAAACATGCAAATAACAGCATCCCTGGGTGCAAGAGAGCCCTGTTCCTCAGTCAGGAGGCGAGTGCGAGCCTGATGGGGGGCGTGGAGCTTGTTTCCTCAGTCAGGAGGCGAGTGCGAGCCTGATGGAGGGGGCGGAGCTTGTTTCCTCAGTCAGGAGGCGAGTGCGAGCCTGATGGGGGGCGCGGAGCTTGTTTCCCTCAGTCAGGAGGCGAGTGCGAGCCTGATGGGGGGGCAGAGCTTGTTTTCCTCAGTCAGGAGGCGAGTGCGAGCCTGACGGGGGGCGGAGCTTGTTTCCCTCAGTCAGGAGGCGAGTGCGAGCCTGACGGGGGAGGCGGAGCTTGTTTCCTCCTGCATGCGAACAGAACCAGCGGCCATCAGAACACAACTGCGACACCGTGTTGATATTTCGAGAAGCACAGTCCTCCAAGTTGGAGGTACATCTCTGTCTGCCCCAAACAGGTGTGAAATGCTGAAGAATGCTGCATTTCATTCTTGCTGCGTGCTGATTGGTCAGTCTCCTATAACCATGCACCTATCACTGATGTCAATGTGACACAGCTGCATGAGCCTTTCAATCAAGAAAACCAACCAATCAAAGCACAAGAAGGACTGAACTATTTAGCCGAGTACAGGAGCCTTTCAGGTTTAAAGTAGTTTGTAAAACCTAAAGTAGCTCAAAGCGTTCAGGATGACAAGGATTATACTGGTCACCCTTTGTACAAGGCAAACACTTTTCATACCTGAATGCTCACTCTTGGGACAATAATTTTTTTTACAAAAAAAAATTTGATAAATGATACATTATGGCTACAAATGGAAAGTAAACCGTTTGCTAATTTGAAAGTTAAGCTAAGTGGGAAAAGTCTCTCTTATCTAACAATGAAACATTACAAAGACATGAATTGCTCACCTGAGTACTGCTTCTGGCTGATGTGTGTGTGTGATGTGTGCTTCCAGGATAATCATCGCAGTGTTTTTGGTATTGTAGTATAAGTTTAGCAAATTATGCATGCAGGTTAGTTTAGCGTTGATTGTTGAAGATAGACGGCATACCTAATGAGGTAAATAGCTACTTCTGCTACTCAGAGGTTGAATCCAAACACTCAGGCCAGTTTCCTAGGTGGCATCATATTTTTTATTCAATGTGGTTTGATAATTATATCACAGTTTGTCCTGACGAGAAAGACCCAACTGCTTTTTCACTTGCCTCATTCCTGACTTAAAGTCGGGTCATGTTGACCTTGTCCGGCACATCACACGCGTGTGCATGATCCTTTCCCCATTTAGAGTTAGTCATGTTCAGCTGCATTTGTGTCTGTCCCAGAATGCACTGCAAAACAGTAGCCGAAGGATCCCAGTACACACATCTTTAGGTGTTGTTTGCCCTAGTCAAAAAAATCTCAAAAATGTTGAGTTGGGTGGATGACTGGGTTCATTAATCTCCGAGATCAGAGGTGGCAACGACGGGTAATGAAGATTGGGCATTCCACTACTTCAGGCTGCTTGGGCTAAGTCATTGGGCCAAACTACACAGTGCCCTAATGGAAACTTGTACTGTCACAAGCATGCGAAAGGTCAGTCCAGGTCCATGCAGGTAGCGGAGGTAAACACTGGTGCACATGGGTACTCACCCTTACTAGGAATATAGTTTAGTCACAATGACAGCCACACCTTTATCTCAACATTTCCCTTTTATCGTGTCCATGACTTCTTGGTGTCTGCGTACCTGTGTGTTTGTTCAGCGTTGATTTATTTTCGCCATTCTTTGCTCCAGGCCACACACAGTTTTTCAGTTGGCCCTAAGTCCTGTGTCTACAGACATAATTCCTTACCTTACACTGAGGTGTGGAGTGCAGGTTCATGCAGGGTTCCCAGGGGGCCAGCGTGGGCTCTCTTACTCCGCGCCAAGGTCACAAACCCACAACACACCGATTTCTGACGAAATGCAATAAATGCCAGGACTGTTTTTTTCTTTTTACTCTGTGACTCAATAAGTCATGTTTTTGTTTGTAGAGAAACATAAACAGGCTCTAACTATCCTTTGTGCTTTGAGATTATCCTGCTAAAAATGTGTTTTGATTCTTAAAATAGGAAAATAAAACTAAAGTGAATCACTGTTGGTAAAGGACTGAGACACTCAGAGTGACTGTAAGTACAGGTTACACACAGCTGTTTAAGCCAAAGGACAGAGGAGAACACGCCCATTTAGACTGCGAGCCTGAAGGACCATTGGTTCTTCGCGGATTTGGCCTGATTACTGCCAACACGGTAAATACAGCGTAAATAAATCGTAAATACATCCCGTGACTTAAATGCTTAGTGACTGTTAGGGCTCCCTGATTTCCAGTAAATTAACAACAGAAAATGGCTTCTTTGTTCTCCGTTTAAGAATATCAAAGGTTTGGAGCCTTGAAGGAGGAAGGATGTTATCAAATAGAAGATTGATATACAGGTGATAATTAAGGATATTTGCGGAGGTTCATCAGACCGGTAGGGGTGTGGCGAGCGATAGCATTGGTTCTGATGTGAAGGAGAGTGATAATCTTGCGATACAAGCAGGAGAGGATAAGGCACCATCCAGTCCTCTGAGGCCGAAATGCATGTGATAAATAGATCAGCAATAAATGCCACTGAGACGCCGCACCCTGTGGACAGTTTTAAGAGAAAATTCTCTTGAAACAAAAGCATAGAAACATATGTACAGCACACACTGACGTTACTGTTACCTTTTACACATAAAAGTAACAGTTATTATGGATGTACCACACATAAATGTATCTGGACGACAAGTAATAATTCTTTCACCCAGTCACTTCTGGTGCTTATTAATGGCTGTCAGTTCAAACCTCAGCACCCTGTCCTGGTTGTATGTCATTGGAAATTGTAGGTATTTTGTATATTGTGTGTATATTGTACGTGTTGTATGTCCATTGTATGTATATTGTATGCATTGTATGTATATTGTACATATTGTATGTATATTGTATGCATAGTATGTATATTGTACATATTGTATGTATATTGTAGGTTACTGTTCACTATTAATTTATTGCTGTTTATTAATTTTCATCCTTGTGTTATAATGCTGCGCCTGAAGCAGGTTGTTGCTCATTTGCTTGTGCAAATGACAAGTCTGAATCTCTCGAATCCTTGCGTTCTTACACGGCAGGTTTTCTGGAATAAATCCTCTGAAGTACCTCATTGACACGCACAAGAGGTCCAGCGATTCCCCGACAGGAATGAGGAAGGTGAGTAGGGGTCTCCGGCTCTCACGCGGCACTCCTGAGCAAACAGCACATGGGACTTCGCTGGAAATTCATTCATCGTCTCACTCTCCCTGGGGGCTGCTAAGTGGGGACTCACCTCTATAAACACTTCCTGCTGGCCTCCTGGTCGGTCACCTGGCATGGCACCGTACATGAATAATGCCGTGCACATCCAAATAAGAGTTAAAAATGTCTCCTAGCTGTTTATCCTGGCCTGAGTTGCAGGAGAACTTAAAATGCATTCCAAGCAGAGCGGGCTGCAGGGATGGGGTACAGCCCCCCACACACACACCCATCTCAAAAACGTACGGTGGGGGACACCAAAAACCATTTTTAACCATTTTTCTCGGTCCAGCCCTACTCATAGAGTACAGGAAATTTACAGACACAGAAGGAAGACATGGTGTGCCGAGGAAACCTGCACGGTTATTTTTCACATAAGTTAGATTCTTTAAATGTAAGTCTGTGCATCATCAGTTAAGAACAGTGGGGATAAAGTGCAAAGCATACTTTAGATACCTAGACAAACAATGACAACTCTGAGGTACCACTTCGCCTAACTGCATGCATTTGGACCCTGTTAGAATCCCACACAAACCGTGAGAGGATGTGGAAGATCTCCACAGAGCAGAAGCCAGGGAGGGGATTTAAAAGCCCATAAATGGGCATGTGAGGTCACAGTACAACCCACTGTGCCACCAGTCCAAACCCTGGAGTCATACAGGCGGTGAGGGCATCAGGTTTTTTTGGACAGATAAAGGAAGAACATGCTGGGATGAGCAGGGTGAGAGTAGGATGAGAGCAGGGGGAAAGCAGGGGAAGAGCAGTGTGTGAGCAGGGTGTGAGCAGGGTGAGAGAAATGTGTGAGCAGGGTGAGAGCAGCATGAAACTGCTAACATTAGAGAGCAGGGTGTGAGCAAGGTGAGAGCAGCGTGTGAGTGGGGTGAAAGCAGGGTGAGAGCTGTGTGTGAGTAGGGTGAGAGCAGGATGAGAGCAGGGTATGAGTGGGGTGAGAGCGGGTGAGAGCAAGGTATGAGCAGGGTGCGAGTAGGTGAGAGCAGTGTGTGAGTAGTGTGAGAGCAGTGTGTGAGTAAGGTAAGAGCGGGTGAGAGCAGTGTGTGAGTAGGGTGAGAACAGGGTGAGAGCAGTGTGGGAGTAGGGTGTGAGCAGGGTGTGAGCAGGGTGAGAGCAGGGTGTGAGCAGGGTGAGAGCAGGGTGAGAGCGGGGTGAGAGCAGGGTGAGAGCAGGGTGAGAGTGGGGTGAGAGCAGGGTGAGAGCAGGGTGAGGGTGGGGTGAGAGCAGGGTGAGGGTGGGGTGAGAGAAGGGTGAGAGCGGGATGAGGCGGGGTGAGGGTGGGGTGAGAGCAGGGTGAGGGCGGGGTGAGGGTGGGGCGAGAGTAGGGTGAGGGGGGGTGAGGGTGAGGTGTTTCTCTTATTTGATTAAGGTAAAGCTTTGATTGCATGTTTTAAGCAGCCCTACATTTAGCAGCACACACAATGCAGATATATACTGGTGGGTATATTCATTTATAAACATGAGGTCGTTCTGCAGACCCATTCCCTTCCCAGTAAGCTCTGCACATCTTCCCATTGTACTTCTGTCTACAGGCCTTCACATTCCTTTGATGTGTAACAGTGATACCTTTTCGGGAATCGAATTCCCCATAGAGGAGTTAAACCAACAGTCATACATTGCCGTGTAGCCCCATCTAGTGGTAGAATATGGATACAGCGCCATCGGTCGTTTTCATTTTTTGGTAGGGGTGACGACAGCAGTAACAGTGTCAAGTGTTTATTCTCTTTGCTTTAATTAAACATACAGACGTCTTTTGATCTAGGGTTCAAATGCGAACAAACTAGTGAAAAAGCTAAATTCGTCAGCTTGATACAGAATTAAATGTTCGATTCCGTCGCTTCAAATAAATGTTTAATGACAAATCGCATTAGCAGGCAACTGTGGAATAATTTCAATATAAAATAATGGTTTCAGATTGTCATTATTATTATTATTATTATTATTATTATTATGCATGTGTGTGTGAGGTGTCTGAGTCAATCCTAATTTATCTTCAACAAATTAATATTCAACAAAGGTGTTTAACTTTAAAAGGCGTCCTTGTCATAAATGTGACGGTGAAAGGGGAATTAGTTAGCGCGCAGTCTAAGGTGAAGGCCTGGAGATGTTGTAAGCGATTGTCTACTTTCCACTGTGATGTGTATTGATGGAGGTTGAGGCGTTTTCCTGTATAACCGGCTTAATAGAGGCATTAGGGAGATTGTGTTACAGCCGTTTCTGTAACCCGAGTATTCTCATTTTGACACGGCAATGGACATTTTAGTGCGTAGCTTCGATTACTTTTTTGAGTATGAACAAAGCAGTTTCAAAACCGCCCTATTGCTGTTTTCCGGATCAACTCGAATCATGAATCATTAATGCGCATTTAAAAGTCATGAAGGCCTGTCACTAAAGTCCATTAATGAGCTTGGGACGGCACTCTGGTGGGATTGATGGTTTCTCAACAATGCCTCTGAGAATTGTTTGAGAATGGCTTAAAGGTGGTGGCACCCTCTTCCTCTCACTACGCGCAGTACGGACGAAGGAGGCTTCGGGGCTGATTGTGTTTTCACTCCCCGGCACAGAAGCATGACTTTCCCCCTAAGGAAATCCGTTTCAGGTACGCTTCCATCTGCTCCCTTTCTTCTGCGTAAACATGGCACTCTCGTTATGCTGCAATCAGGCTGGGTGTTCGTGGCGAACCGTATCTACGTTACGAATTACGACAAAATGAAATCTATTTAGAATAATTAGTAAATATGAAAAAGCTTGTTTACGGAGTGCATATCAGCGTTTATGGAGCGAAATGAATACTGAGCGGCATTGGCTGCTGTCCGAGGTTCTGAACTCATAAACGTGCGCGAAGGAAAACCCTGGCCTTCCGATTCTACATAATTATACGTCCTACCTTAGAATTCAGATGTTTTGTATTGGGAGTCATAAAAACTACATATTTACTATTTGTACACTTGTTCTGCACATCTAATTATTTTGCTAACATTACTGGTGCGGATAAATACCGGTGATGTACATAAAATAATTTACTGAATCAAGCGTCTGTCTTTCCAAAGTAAATATGTATTTTAATACTTTCTTATTCTATTTTATTTTTCAAAGAAAGAGAAGAATGATCAAATGATGCAGGCGTCCGTCTCCGCATAACCCGCACTTGTCGATATTAATCGTAATTGTCATAAGGACAGTCGATCTGGGCGGTGACTTTTGATTTAATGGTTGAATTACATAAATAAAAAATACAAAATATAACTAGAGGTTGAGGAGCAATTAGACCAATTTCCATTAAGTATAGTAACGATCGTACGTTAATACGTTGCTGAATAGGGAGTTGTTATGTTGCTTCTTCTCTTCACACCTGACGTATATTATTACTGATTTCTCACTGATTCTACATCATTTATAACTGTAGGTGGCACCATTGGCTTCTGCTTGTCACCGATGGGCAGAGCTGCACCGCCTTTCGTGCCTCTAATCGAAGGCAAGCTGCCACTCCTGCCGTTTGCGGTCCCTCTGCCTTCTCTGGAAAACACTTTAGGACCTCACGCCTGTGATTAGTAATATTAGCTGGATAGCCATCTTTCACGCCTTTGGCTACGACGTTATAAATCAGCTTGGCTGAGTTTTAGAACTTGCAAGCAATTAAGTCCCGCCATAATACCTCTCCCGGTGCGGCACTGACACCGTCGGTTTTATCGAACCGCCGTGTTCTCTTTTGCTGCAGCGTCGCCAACTCTCACGCTTTCAGACTCTCACTGCCACGCAAGAAGACATAAGGCAAATCTGTATTATCGCATGATGAACCTAAAACTATCTGCATGGAAGGCGCTGGGGTAATTTGCAAACCCTAGACTATTTACAAAGTAATAAAACTGTTACAAACATGTAACAATAGGATGTTGGGGTATATCTCTAGGTGTGTGGAGTTTAAGTCAAGGGAGGTAATGCTGAGATTATACAATTCC
>JAODKM010000037.1:10758625-10772297 GCA_026780845.1 Petrocephalus sullivani | reverse complement strand
AGGGTGTGAGCAGGGTGAGAGAAGGGTGTGAGCAGGGTAAGAGTAGGATGAGAACAGGGGGAAAGCAGGGAAAGAGCAGTGTGTGAGCAGGGTGAGAGCAGGGTGAGAGCGGGGTGAGAGCAGGGTGAGAGCAGGATGAGAGCGGGGTGAGAGCAGGATGTGAGCAGGGTGAGAGCGGGGTGAGAGCGGGGTGAGAGCAGGGTGAGAGCGGGGTGAGAGCAGGGTGAGGGCGGGGTGAGAGCAGGGTGAGAGCGGGGTGAGAGCAGGGTGAGAGCAGGGTGTGAACGGCAGCCTGAGCTGGGGAGGTAGCCTCCAGCAGAAATATGAAGCCTCATCAACTATTCAGTAAACAGTGTAATTAAAGCAATGAATGTTACAGAGAAGAAAGTGAGAGGTAAGAAGGCAAGGTCCAGATTAAGGTCTGGAACGGACGATCGTCACCAGTCACTGCATCACTGGCTTCTGGGGGGCTGGGGGGGGGTGTAAGGATGTGCTGACTCATTGCTCATCACACCTCCCTCCATCGCTCCTGTAACCTCTGCGGCTCCCCCAATGCACTAAAACCTCCCCCCCACTTCTTCGTTGCCTTTTTGGCACCATTAGAGATTGGGGTGGATGGATTTTCTGGGGATCTTCACCTGTAATTTTTTTTTCTGAATATAAAATATATTAAGTATAATATTAAATACATTAATAAAAACAACAAACTCATAGGACATCCATTAAGAATCCATAAAGGATCAGCTGTGTTATATCAGCTACACTCTTCATCGCCTGCTGTTATGACCCCTTATCTTTTCACGCTTGCCAATGCACCCAGGGTGACACATGTTCAGCCCTGCAAAGGATTATGGGAACTGGGATAAGAGTGCATGCCGTCTGTGCTCCTGGTCACATGACTTGTTCCTCCCAGGTCCACAGTCTGATGGTGAACATGAAAATGGGATACCTGCTGTGTATATGTGAACCAAATATAAATATACAACACCATGATCTACATTATCAGTAAGTCGTCTTTCTACAGGGGACTCTGCTGCCAAATTGGGCAGTGCTGCAAATGAGCTTAAGGCTCGGGGCTGGTGACTGGTAACCAAGTCGAAACCAGAAGCAGGTCTGCATTGCCCAATCATCCACCTCACCCCATTGGTTTCTGTGGTAATCGACATGCTCTGCGTAATGAAGGCTGCAATAGTAAATAAAGCCCCAGCTGATGCTTAAAAGACAAATTATAAAGCTATATACAAACGCAACAACCTAGCAATTCTGTCACAGCAGGTATTTTACAATTACTTTAAAAGTTCATATTAAATCAGCATCTGTATCGACACGCTGGCACTCTGCCTTAAGACTGTTGCCTCACACATCTAGAGATCCTGGCTCCACATCTGTGGAGTTTGCATGTTCTTCCCGTGCCGTCATGAGGTTTCCTCCAGGTACCCTGGTTTCCCCCCGCAGACCAAAATCATGCTGAGGTTAGTTGGACTTGGCAAATTGTATGTAGGTGTTAATGTGTGTGTGAATGGTGTGTGTGGCCTGTAATGGGATGGCGCCCGGCCCTGGGTTATTCCCTGTCTTGTGCCCATATCTTTCGGGATAAGCTCTGGACCCCTTCGACCCTGCACAGGATAAAAGGAAGACTCAGACGGAGGCTAGTGAATCAGCAGTCTTTTTCGTGTGCCATAAATGCCAGGTTAGCAGCTTTCACACAGATTTGGAATAGATTAGAAAAAGACTTCCAGGCGCCAGCTTTTTTGAGCATGGTCAAAAGTAGCCCCCCACCCTATATATGGTGCCCTAGGTGCCCTAATGTGTTTCAGGCACTGACCCTCCTTCCCCTGTGTTAAACTCCTGCATGCCCCAAGCAGCAAGCCTATTAAAATGTGTCTTTTTATCTATTTAAATGCTATTTTCATTCAATGGAATGGCACAAAAATAATATTGCACTGTATTTGAAGAGACATGTTGACTTTGATTGATTGTAATTTAAAACGTTTAACCTTAGATATTTTATTTTATCTATATTTTAACTGAACTGTCCGATACGTTGTACTACCATCACATTTTGGGCTGGTTTCTGCGATGTCATGCGGTTTCTGAGGAAGTACTTGTCGGATATCTTGTGAGGATCCGGCAAACCTGTTGTCGTGTCACGTGTTTAGCTGCGATAGTATTTAATATAGCCCGGCATTATCTGTCGGGCTTCTGACTAATAACCAGTCACACACTCCGTGCACCTGACGGCTGTATCGGCGCCCGAGACTGACCGTACCGTTCCCAGTACCGCTACGTGCGGCCTTTACTCAAATGTGTTGTATCCCACGATTATTATTATTCGTATTATTATTATTATTATTATTATTACTCAGAGCCATATCCTGTGTAAAGTTACGCTGCTTACGGAATTTCATCATATATATATATTTTTTGCGTGATACATAAATTCGAGTTGTAATTTACGGCTTTAAATGTATTTTATATATAAATTTAACTTATGTTCGTGAAATAAAAATAACATGTTTCAGATTCAGCTAAAAATAAAAAGTAATGAAAGAAATGAAACTCAGACTATTTAATTTTATTTTACGAAAATGTTTCTCATCGTTATTATAGTAACTTATAGTAAATGCCAGGCGTGCGTTGCCGTCGGCTTCAGTGGCCCTGTATACTGTGATACTTATCTGACGTTCCGAGCTTCTGTTTTGATTATTCACTTAGTTTAGTGTGTGTGTGTGTGTGTGTGTGTGCGTATTTATTATTTTTGAAAGGCCAGGAAAGGTTCAGGAATAAAAGCCTACCAAATGTGTCAACGTATATTTGAGGCCGGGTGTTTGTTAAACCAAGGGCGTCGATTTGGGGACATCGGCAGGGACCGGTACCGCGTACCGCGTGTGTTTAGGGGGGAGGGTAGTTCGGGGCTGATTTGGTCCCTAACAATGCTGGAACTTTCGCCCTCGTGTTAAACGCCCACTGGTCCGTGTTTAACTGCGAGAGACGGTGCGCCGCACATCAACGCCATGAGTCTAAGATCGCTTTGTGCTTTGTGCCCGAATCGGGACAGATAAGGCCGCTCGCGGAGCGGCGTGTTCACACGGCAGGCTTTTAGATACAATGACAAATCAAAACAAATGTGTAACCATATAACAAGTATTATAATAATAACAACAATAATAATAATTATAGTTGTTATTATTATTGTTATTATTATTATTATTATCAATAATAATAATGATAATTATTATTATTATTATCATTATTATTATTATTATTTTACGGATACGAAGAATTAATTCAAAAGAGTGAGTAATGGATCCCGTGTCCCAGAACACAACTGTCTTATCGCGGTACTGAATCGGTCTCCGGTGCGCGGTTCCTGCGGGGGCGCGGCGTGTCACTCTCGGCCCCGCGAAGGAGGGGTGCCCGGCACCTACTATTAGCTTATTCCCGGTCGGCGATCGCACATCTGCAGCCAGGGACACGCTTACAACCACTTAACAGACATTAAAATAATATCATTCCAGAGTATTAACACTCTCCGCCTTATTTATACGGAGAGCTGTTTTTTAACACAGGCGGTTTATAAGTTTTTAGATGAAGGGCGTTAAATTTAATTCACCAGCTGTTTGCGGGGAAAAAAAATAATGATTGTTAAAATAACGTATGCGTCCATGATGAATTTTGCAGTCCAAGTGGCATTTGATATTATAACAAAATACAGTGTGATTCAATAACAACAGCAACAATATCGACATCAATAAAAACAATAATCACATCGCACTTAATGTTTTTAAAAAATAAATAGTCATTGGGTTTGAACAGACCTACCTATTAATGCATGTATTTATATAATTTGTTGCAAATAGGCCTAACAACAGGCTACTAACCGCTGATTACAGGACTTGGCTAAATCTCGACAAAAGATTATTCTTATTGCTTTCTAAATTAAATTATTTTACTAATTGTGCTCGAGCTAGGCCCGTGCGTGTAAAAGCGCACGGGGTCTCACTGTCCTTTGTGTGTCTTTCTGACAGTTTTCGGGCTTCTCCTACGGCCAGCGGATTACACGTTGATTGAATCAATGAAGTGCTGACTAATCCTTTGGGAGTTCAATCAGTAAAATTAACAAGCCGTCCCGTCGTTAAACTCTCTGTATCGAAATGATGAATGCATAGTGACCACCGCCGTCATTCTGAAATCATAGGGATGCTTTCGGGGGAGAAGCGCGATGAACAATCATCGATGCAATTTAGCAGTACTTAGAGTCTCCGATGGGTGCATACAGCCGTCTGCGGGGCCCTCCGGCCGCCAGCACGCTGCCCCGCCTCGGCCCGCCCACTGCCACTATAACGTCCCTGTTGCGCAGGCATTATGGCACATTGCACTGTTTTCCACGAAAGCCTTAAGCCAGGTGCCCTCGGATGCGGGACGCGCATCAGCCACAGACGCACTTTCTCTCTCTCTCACACACACACATACACACTCGCCTTTCTCCTAACCAGCTGCTGCACGTCGCACTAAAGCGTGTTCATGTTCTCGACGATGGTGGCGAAGCTGACATCGCTGCAGCAGGAGCTCCTGAGCGCTTTGCTGGAATCCGGAGTCACCAAAGACGTCCTGATCCAAGCCCTGGACGACCTGGACCCCAGTCCGCCTGGCCTCAAACACGAGCGATCGCTGCTGTCACCGAGCGGCGGCGGATCGGACCCCAAGCCCGGCTTTCGGGCGCTGGCAAACGGGCACGGCAGGAGCGGCAGGTCCTCCGGGGACGAGGGCTCCGAAGACGGCGACGACTTCGACACGCCGCCTATCCTGCGGGAGCTGCAGTCCCTCAACACGGAAGAAGCGGCCGAACAGAGAGCTGAAGTCGATCGGATGCTGGCGTAAGTCTGCGACTTAATTCGTGCGAATCAAACATCCAGGCGAATTTTGAAATACTTTACTCTGAGCAGAAAGTTATTGTTTGCGCTTAGAATGAACTTCCCTGCATTTAAAGTACACTTGGGCTATTTTATAATGCTGTTCTGCTGTTACTGTGGTACTATTATGTGAAAATTAAAGTTTAAAAAAATCACTGTAAAAGTTAAGGCAAGAAAAAATCGTTGGGGATAAAATTTTTTAGTCCGAGGGGTCGGATTCGGCATGAAAATCTCCGCGCCCAAAGTTTCCGAGTTTACGGAATTTCTGATTTCTGTTATTTTAATACAGTGTACAGTAATTATTTAATAGGCCTACCTGATGTAATGGATCGTACAGTTTATTTTTTGGATTATATATATTTCTGTATTTTAATGATCTGTTTAACCGATAATGCAATATGTTCTCAGGAAAATATTTATGCCGTAATTTTGGTTTTGTTACTCAACAAAACAAATACACATATATTTTTATACGAATATTTTTATATTTACTACGGAGTCGTACCTCAGGTTCGTTATAATATTGTAAAGGCCTAATTTCATTATTCTAATACTAACAATGTGCAAACTTGTTTTCCTACTGTATGTCGTCCACTATCTTAAATTTCTCAATATATTTGTAAAATTATCCACAGTTAATTTAATTCTATTCAGTTTATTTTCCACATAGCATCGCTTTTATCATTTTAAATAAAAAATGCTTAGTTAGTCTCTTGACGCCACGTTAATTGGATTTTATTAATGTACCCATTCCCTGAATATTTCTGTGCTTATTTAATATAATTTAAGTTATAATTTAGACACCAAACTGTGCGCAAATGACAGGCGAGATCAAAACGGAAGCACGTGGAGCTGAGATGTTATTAATTTTATTCTATAAATCATCAACAGAAAGATACACAGTGGCGCGCGATTAGACCAAATACATATCTGGTTACTCATTGGCGAGACGGTATAAACCGCCGTGTCTCTCTCGGCGCGGTCCACTTGGCTAAAACGGGCTTTTTCAGCGGTAATTAATTAGAGTCGGATAGCGTGTGTTCCCAGTACATTCTGCGGAGCTGGGAGGCCACTGTACCGGCCCAGTTAGCTTGGGAAAATGGCGAAAGAGGCAACGCTGGTTGGAACTTGGGATGGTGATCTTAACTTGGCTGGTTTCGATGTTGATTTCAAAGTGAGTCTGATTTTACTTTATATACTTCTTTTTAACGAAACACAGTTTCGCGCAAGCGGCATTGGCTGGCGTGGATAATTATATTTGATTAATTATAGAATTATATTACGAATTCTGTATTTTGAAGTACATATATATCCAGTAAGTACGCTGGCCGTGTTTTCAGATTAATGAAAAGTCACTCATATAGAAATAAATGCGGATTTCGTTCGAGCTAATTAATAATAATAATAATCATCATTATTTTTTATTATTATTATAATTAATATTGTAGAATATCAGTTGAAAAAACCTTTTTCCTTAGTATTTTTGGGATTTTTCGATTGCATAAAAATGTATTACCCTTAATTACGTTAGACGGGCATATACTTATATACTATAAAATTTTATGATATAATAATGCTATTGAATAAAATGTTATTTTGAAATTATACCATTGTACATGTAAAATCAAATTATAATCGAACATTGCTCATTTTTGTGTAGAAACCCAGTTTCGTGCGACGCTTGTCTTTCTGACGCTCGTTGAGATAATCTTATGTTCCTAAATAGCTACTTCGTAACAATACGAATATACACAGGCCTATGGAAAAAATGCGGGGAACAATTATATGCTTATTTTTTTTCCTAATTCGGAAGCATTCTTGGTATCGGTAATACTATTTTTTTAATTCCATGACTAAGTTTAAACAATTTAGAAATTTAAAAATTAAATTTGCAACGATTAGTTGCACTTAGTAATGCGATTTTATTTGTCAATGTTATTTTGCGCGGCCGGGCGAGTAAAAACACTCTTAACGCGGTTCTAACTGTTTACTGAACATTTTTTTATGCAGCTGCGAAGTTTCTACTCGTTCGATTAGCGGCCAGTTTTAAAGTTACAAGGTGTGTAGGTGTCGCGTGAAAGGAAAGGACTCACTGCATCAATAGGCCCACCAATGCGAATTATTATAAACAAGACTTTTGTATAACAATATCAAAATAATGTATAGTTATTCATAATAAATCATTTAAAAACGAGTTACTACTACCACTGCTTATGCTAGTAATTGGCTACTACTACTGATGGTAGTAGTACTACTACTACTACTACTAATAATAATAATAATAATAATAATAATAATAATAATACATTTTAGATCACCATGACCCTGTTTAAATAAGCAACGGAATTTAGAAATGGAACTTATAATTTATTGAAAATGTACTAATATCACTCAATAAAAAAAAAATACTCTAGTGTGAATAGCACAGATACTGTTATTATTTGACTAAATGAAAATAGGATTTAATTGCAGTTAGGGCTGTTTATAGGGGTGTTTTGCTGAGCGATGCCCTGTCTTGTACCCCAGCGAGGACCCCTGGCATGCCGCCCGCACCATCAAGAGCTACATGCAGCAGCACAACATCCCGCAGCGGGAGGTGGTGGACGTGACACGGCTCAACCAGTCACACCTCTCGCAGCACCTGAACAAGGGCACGCCCATGAAGACCAGCAAGCGGGCAGCACTCTACACCTGGTACGTCAGGAAGCAGCGCGAGATCCTCAGACGTAAGTCAGCGCCTTCTCGGGAGCACTCGCTCACAGTCGCGGTATTCTACTGAGATTCTCCTAAGGTTGTTCTTTTTCATGGCTACAAAGATAGAGATAATTCAGTTAAGATGTAAATGGATACATTTGGGAACCTGGAAGAAGGATCTGGAATCCCACATAACTTCAATATCATACAATTAAGAGTTTCGACAGAGCCGGCACTTTGCCACATAGTTCTGCGAGTCGTCCGCTAAGCTGCAATGTGTGACTGGGAATGAAACATGCCCCCCCCCTTGCTGATGTGAGACCGGTCCTGGTCACTCTTTCTTGTTTTTTCAGAATTCGACCACGTGCAGAGTTCAGAAGGCACTGACCCAGACAAGGCCAGTGAGGATCCAATGCTGTTTCTCCTCTCAGAGTTCAGCGACCCCGGCCAGGACCTGGGGCGGCCCGCTAGCGGGACGGGGGCCGGCTCCGAGCCCGTTTGCAAGAAAATGAGGCGCAATCGCTTCAAGTGGGGGCCGGCCTCCCAGGACATCCTGTACCAGGCCTACGAGCGGCAGAAGAACCCGAGCAAGGACGAGAGGGAGGCCCTGGTGGAGGAGTGCAACAGGTCAGGCTTCTGGGTTTGGGACAGTCCTGTTATGATTATCTATGGCATAAAACAGCTTCATAGTAATGCTGTTTTATGTAACCCACCCCCCAGAGCAGAATGCGTGCAGAGAGGGGTTTCTCCATCTAAAGCCCATGGCCTCGGCTCCAACCTGGTCACGGAGGTGCGTGTCTACAACTGGTTCGCTAATCGCCGCAAGGAAGAGGCCTTTCGTCAGAAGCTGGCCATGGACAGCTACCCCCCACACGGCCTCAACTCCCTGCCGTCACAGCCTGGAGTCTCCCCTCCTGGAAAGATGCAAGGTACTGGCCCATCACCGCTGTGCCTAAGGGATCTTGACCAACTTCCCAAGACTTTCTGCACTGTGTATGGTAGGCTCTGCGCCAGGGTTCAAGTAAGATACCCATTATGCAGTAAGACGATGCTCGTAAATAATGTTCTGATGTGGTTATCTGTGGTGTTCTGGGTGGGGTGACGTCACTCACTCAAGGAGAGAGAAGGTGTAAAGGATTCAGGAACAATGAGTGATTGAGCAAAGTGGCAGCTATTGTCATTCTGATCTGCACCGAAGCCAGTGTCAGTCTGCAGTACATGTCAGAATGCATGAGCCCCCCCACAGCAGGTCGGGGTCAGAGAAGGTCTCGGAGGTCAACGTGGGGTCAGTGTTGGGTCGTAGGAGCTCAGGGCCCCCTTCCTGAACAGGTCTGGGTGGTCTGTAAACTGTAACGAGAAATTGAATATGGGCATCATTTCACTACTAGTTAATGGTAACCACACAAATGGTAACAGGTTCCCCAGGAGAGCTGCTGTAGGGCTGTTGGAGCCACTCAGATGGGCACCTGGGAATCTGCTTAGACTTTATAGAGGCTTGTCCCTGGCCCCCCTGTCGGGTTCTGGAACACCCACCATTGGGTAGACAGTATCGACACCCCCCATCCACAGTAGGCTTCAGTGATCCCACTATGTCAGACCGGTGTTCTCAACAAAGGTGGAACAGCAGGTTTGCTTGTCATACGGCTGGTGGTACCTAAACCCTGCTGGCCAGAGCCCCTCAAACCTCCCCTCCCAATGACCCCATTACTAGAGGGACCCTATTTCTGCATCTCCCTCTAGACACTTTACAGGCTAAGATACTAGGACATCGGAAGCAACATTAGCTCTGTGAAAAGCCCTAGTAAGGTCCTTAAAAGCCAGCTTACACCCATTCCTCTCTCTCTCCCTGGCTCTCTGTGTATCCAGATGTCCGATACGCTCATCAAGGAGCCGGTGAGGTCACTTCCTCCACGGCGGTCAGTCACCATGGCAACAGTGGAATGGCCAGCAATCAGGCGTTGCTGCAGCAGGTGTCTCCCGACGGCCTGGACCACGGCCTGCTCTCGCCTGGTCCAAAGATGGTAAGACGACCCAGGCAATGTGCAAACTGGGGCTCCAGGGCTCCTTTCTTATTGGCTACCAAAATCATGTACTATTACTTACACTTAATATTGACATACCCTTTAGATGTGTTAGGGTCAGTGGTTCTCAGTCCTTGGGGACCCCCAAACAGTCCACAAGTTTTACCAAGCAATGAAGTACCTGGTACAGGTGTCTCCGGACCTGGGAGGTACAAACATGTGGTCTGGGGGTCCCCGAGGACTGGGTTAGTTAGTGGGACACTTTCAGGACCTGGTCTGTAAGCCCTAACCCCATCAGAACCCCTTCTATCTTCATCCCATCCGTTATTCAGCCAATGTATCGTAAACAGTGATGGGGTCAGTGGATGGCTGCTGAAATAGCAGTATGTATGACACAGATCTGACCAGCAGTCAGCTCCATGGATTTATCATTTGGTGCCATAACTTAGAAGCTTTTGATGCAGGTACAGTTTTCTAGGGAATTAAGGGGTGAGATTTTCCTACGGCCTGCTGGATTTCTAATGTGTGGGGTTGGATCACATCTGCTAATCACCAGAATATGTCAGTAGAAAAACACAGGGAAGGTCTCCAAAGTGCCTGTAGTGTGAGAGTGTATTCACGATACGTGCTGCACAGGACAGGTAGCTGCGCCTGAAACATGACGACACACAAATACGTAAACCGAAAGGGGAACCGGCAAACAGCCACATGCAAAACCTCGCAGCGATAGGCACAAAAAACCTTCTCAGCCAGACTCCCTGCATGTGCAAACAAACAGGATTGGCTTGGTGGAGCGAGAGTGAGGCCACGTCTGCGTGTGTGTGTGTGTGTGTGCGATCAGACACAATGGGCTGTGTGTTAGGCGAGGCTCTCCATGTGTGTTTGTGGCAGCACGGGCGTCCCCTGTGATTTCCCTTATCTGTGTGTGTGTGTGTGTGTGTGTGCACACTGAGTACACTAGGCAAGGCGACCGAGTCTGTGCACACAAAGGCCCACAGAGCCGCTGACACGGTTCCTCACGGCGACTCTCTCTCTCTGCATCCTGCTTCCTCGATGTTTCTGAAAGCGCCTTAAGGACGCCGATCCGCTCGTCCCGCTATGGCCGGTTGCGGCTCTGTTCCGGTGTAACGGGCCACTGCTGTAAAGCAGCCGGCTCGGGCGTGAGCGATTCCATCGCCGCGGCGATCAGTCGTCCGCAGTCGGGCCTCACTGTCACCGTAGGCACGCGCAGGAAATGCGTGTAAATATACACACATGCATGCATGTGACACGTAACAAAGAAAGGATCTCCTGGTGCCAAATCAGGGTTGGACTTCCTGCCAAAGGGGTGACTTCCTGTCTCCCTGACCACCTCCTTCTATGCCCCTCCCCCTTTTTTACGCAGATATCTGTATCGGGGGGAGTACTGCCCCCTGTCAGCACCCTCACCAACATCCACGGCCTCACCTCCAGCCTGCCGCCAAGCTCCCAGCAGCACCACAGCCAGACGCAGAGCCTGATCATGACCATCGCGCAGAGTGAGTCCCTTTGCGTCGCACCCAGGACCCCTCGGGGTCCCCCCCAAACCCCTGCCCCCTGTTTGCCGAACTCCACCCCCGCGCTCTCGCTTTCCCTGCCCCGTCCTCAAATATCGCCTCCCCCCTGTCTTTCAGGTCTGAACCCGTCGCCAGGAGTGCCTGTCATCAACAGCGTAGCGGGGAGTCTGACTGCGCTGACTGCGCAGCCGGTGCAGTTCCCCCAGCAGCCGCTGCACGGCAGCCACCTGTCAGGCCCGGGCCTGCAGGTGCCAGGTCACATGGGGCAGCAGTCCTTCATGACCGGCGTCACGCACACGCATAGTGAGTAAAACATATCTGTAAGTGTGTGCGTGAATGTGCCTGTCGCTGGGTATCGGAGACCCTCCCCCCCCCCCCCCATGTTCTATTGCAGTGTACTCCCACAAGCAGGAGCCCCCCCAGTACACCCACTCTCCCCGATTCCCCTCCCCCATGGTGGTGACGGACACCAGCAGCATTGGCCACCTCAGCTCCATGAGCTCCAGCAAACAGGTCAGTACCATCTTACTTCCTCTTCTGGCTCCTCTCTGACTCACCTGTGACGATTCCGTGACTCCTCCGTAGCGACTCCCTCCCCATTTGACCTCGTCCTTGAGATATTAAACCCGCTTGCTTCAGTGAAAGCACGCAGCTGTATAAATGAGCAAAGTGCAAACAAAAAAATGAAGCCCTACATGTTTGAATAAAATAATTACTCGCCCAGGGGTACACGTGACAAATAAAGTACACGCGCTAGAAGAAGGCTGGATAAATTAGTTGTTGATTCAGAAGGGACTATCACTTGAGCTCATTTTTCTGTTTAAATTCTGCTGTGAAGGTTGACATCTACAAACGGCAGGAGTGCAGCTTTCATTTTCCTCTCGGGCTGAGGACGCGGCCTTTGGCTAATCTGCCCGTCACTCTCGGCTCGTTTTGGGAAGCCCCAGACAGTCCGGCCCAGTTTACATGGCTATGTGTGCATTGTAGTTTGCAGACACTCCCTTAGTGTTGCTCGGTGAGGGCAAGGTCCACAGAGGCGGGGTCATCGCGGGTTCTGCTTTAATGTGAACGGCCCTGATATGGATGGGGCCAAAAGGCCGAGGCCTCTCGGAGGTAACTGTAGCATGGCCGCCATGCAGCCTGGGGGGAGGTGGGGGGCGGGCGAAGCCTTGTGTACTTTTCCCTCATTGATGATTACACAACCTGGGGAGACTGAAACCAGGGTGATTCATTCCTTTATTTAAAAAAGACACATGTTTGTGTACTTTTGAGTATAAAGTGGAATAGATCCAACCTCTTCATTATTTCAGTATCTTTCAGCTTTGTCCTTTCTATAATTGCGCTTTTTTTTTCTTTTTTTCAAGTGAGCCCATTGCAAATGTTAATTAACGAACCAATCGGCTGTGTCGACACTCCCCTGGGCCTCAATTTCCTTTAGAGGACCCTGCTGACCAATCAGGCATGGTCTGGTCCGGGACAGCGCCTGATTACAAAGACCCCCCCCCCTCTAGCAGCGAATGCCTTTGATGGGCTAATGGCGCTCTCCCAGGGCACATGTGCGTATGGATTTCATGGGTGGGCGCTGACGCCCCCCGGCTTCCGCATAGCGATCGCTCTTCCCCGAAACGCTGTTCCTGTCGGCGTTCACACGGCGCGATTCCCACGCCTCGGGAATGGTCCGGGGGCGGGGCTCGGCCCCCTCCTACCCCATGCGTCCGTCCCGCCACCGAGGTCATGGTGGACACCCATTCTCGCGTCTTCCTTTTCTGGCAATTGACATTTGAGGACTTTTTACCATAGATGCAGTACTCCCATTCACCCATGAACACGTCTGACGTCTTATTGACCAATGGAAATAAGTTTTATGAAGTCATCCAATTAACTAGTAAAATACATTTGTACTAGTTAACATTTGCATTCATTTTTATGTATTACTTTATACCATTAATTGTAACAAATGAATGCTGATCGCCAGCTACCTGACATCACTGTTAATTGCGGATATAAAGGGAGATGAGCTTGTATCTTCTTGGCACTGATAACAATCCATGTAAGTCCATTTATAACATCAAACCGCACACTGATGGCTGTGTACAGATAGATTTATATTTGTTGTGCTAAGAGAGTCTCGTTAAGTCGTTTTAGGAATATTTTATTGCGATAATGTGTTTCTTCATGCTCGTGAAATGACGAATTTTGGAGATAAGTGTTTTTCATTGGACGGTGGCGATATACATCATTCATTTTCTCTCTGGATGCCTTTGTGTAAGGCAGTCTCGCAGACGTGCACATCATACCTGTTCCACCTGTACAGTGTGTGCCATTTAAATTGCTGGGTATTTCACTGATGCATGTGATTGAGGGCAGCGTGTGACATTTTGTGTGTCGGTGCAGCGTGGGTATCGCAGCGCGTCCTGGACGGTGTATGTGTCAGTGTGTCATGGCCCGCTGAGCAGTGTGAGAAGATCTTCATCACAGGCACAGTGTGTCTCGACGAGTATTATCTCAG
>JAODKM010000037.1:10718065-10749571 GCA_026780845.1 Petrocephalus sullivani | reverse complement strand
TGAGTTGAATCAGGTGTGTTAAATGAGGGTAAACCCAAAAATGTGCAGGACTCCAGCCCTCCAGGACTGGAGTTGGAGATCCCTGCCATAAAGGCTCAGGCCAGCCCTGTACCTCATCAAAAGGAGTATAAAGCTGGACCTTTGAGTGTTCACAGATTAGTGCTCCTGGCTCTGACTGAGGCCTTCTCCCTCAGGGCTTCCTGCCGCCCGTGCTGGTGTTTGTCCAGTCCATCGCGCGTGCCCGGGAGCTCTTCCACGAGCTGGTGTACGAGGGCATCAACGTTGACGTCATCCACGCGGAGCGCACAAAACAGCAGGTACGTGCAGGCGCTTAGGAGCATGCGGTCCTGGCTAACTGTCCCCAGGCCCAGTATCCCTGTATGTACCACCGATTCCCCCCCCCCCCCCCACCCCCCCCACAGAGAGACAATGTTGTGGCAAGCTTCCGCGCCGGGAAGATCTGGGTTCTGATCTGCACGGCACTGCTCGCTCGCGGTATTGACTTCAAAGGAGTCAACCTGGTCATCAACTATGACTTCCCCACCAGTGCTGTAGAGTACATCCATCGGATAGGTCGGTGGTCTCCGCTGGGGGCCTTAAACCTCCTAACCTGAGAGTCCCTGTCTTTTGGTAACTCTGCGTGGTGTTTGCGTGCCTCGATGTGCGACTGAGGTTACTCTTTCAGGCCGGACGGGACGGGCAGGCCACAAGGGGAGGGCCATCACTTTTTTCACAGAGGATGACAAGCCACTCCTCCGCAGGTGTGGTGCACACTCGTTACCCATTCCTCACACATAGTCGTGAAAAAGAAAGTGCATCCTATTTCAATTCACGACACAAAAAATCATCTGGTCCTTAGCAGGTCTTAAAATTAGGTAAATACAACCTTCAGGTGAAAAACAACACGTGGCATATTACACTGTGTTATGTATTTAACAAAAACTAAGCCAAAATGCAGTAGCAGTGTGAAAAATTACTGCTTCCATTGGAGTTAAGAGGCTAAGTAGCAGCCAGGTTCTGCTAATCTAACACACTCGATTAACTGATCATCAGCAAGTGTGGCCACCTCTGTAAAGGCAGAAGTTTTGGCAGTGTGCTGGTCTGGAGCAGTCAGGTGTGTGTCAGCACAATGCCAAGGAGGAAAGGCATTGGCCGTGATCTTAGAGGAGCAAATGGTGCTGCGCTGCAATCTGGAATGGGTTATAAGGAATTCTACGGATTATTCATAAGTGGGAAAACGTTCCAGAGAGTTGCCAGTCTTCCCATGAGGGGACGTCCCAGCAAATTCACCCCAAGGTCAGACCGTGCAATGCCCAGAGAAACTGCAGAAAACCCCAGAGCTGCATCTGACTGTACAGGCCTCAATTAGCATGTTAAATGTTCCGTACAATTAGAAAAAGACTCAAGTACGGCTTTTTCGGAAGGCTGCCAGGAGACGGAACATAGCAGCATAGCTTAGGTTTGCAAAGTTACATCTGAACAAACGAGACTTCTGGAACAATGTCCTTTGGACAGACGAGGCCAAAGTGGAGATGTCCGGATATAATGCACAGCACCACGTTTAGCGATAACCAAACCTCATACGAACTGTCAAGCACGGTGGTGTAGGGGTGATGATTTGGGCTTATGAGAGACTTATGAGAGACATCCAGAAAACAAATACTTCAGTTTATTGCTGCCAAAGTTGGTCCTACAAGATATTGAATCGAGGTGTACTGATTTTATTAATTTTTCAGACATGGCTTCTCCATTTTACATTAATTTTTGGTGAAGAAATGACACTGTGGAATCGCTGTTGATTTTACACCTGAGGTTAGAGCTAAATCATTTTAGAGCCTGGTAAGGACCAGAGGATGATTTTTATTATATTTTTCACATTGGGACAACTCTGTTGTGCAAGGCACTATATAATTATAAATTGAATTGAATTGAATGATTGTATGGGGTGGGGAACAAGGTGAATTGGGGGCGGAGTTTCTGAGACTCTTGATGAATTGGGCTCATGATGTGTTAGGCTGAGTGGGCAGGACACTAATGTCATGTGTGCTGTGACACTCATCTCTCTGCTGCTCTTACCAGCATCGCCAATGTCATCAAGCAAGCCGGATGTCCTGTTCCGGACTACATGGTTGGATTTAAGAAGATGCACAGGTACAGCCCAATCCTGGGCCTGCAGTCACATCCAGGCTTTTCCTGGGCCTGCTCTCTAGACATCTGATCATTAGCCACTATAAAAATGTTGACCAAGCCAGAAGCTCTTTGCGCTGACCTTTGACCTTGGCGGCGTGTAGCAAGCTGAAACGGCGTCTGCAGAGGAAGCCGCCGCGGAGGACCACGATCCGGACGATGCCGCGCTTCCTGAGGACAAAAGGCGGGGCCAGCCGGAAGAGGTACGCCTGGGGGGGCTGCTTTGTGCACGGCTGAGAGTCGGGTGCCTCTGTGACCCCCACCTGCCTTTTTATTCTGCAGGCATAAGAAGGGGAAGGCTTCCGGGGGGGCTGGTGAACAGGCAGCTGAACAGGCCACCAACTGACAGACCAGTGATGGATTAGTGTGCATTGGTAGCACGTGCAAGCCCCCCCCCCCCCACAGTTGTGCAAAGTCAGTGTGTCGCTTTTGGGTTCTTCTGCTCATGTAATAAATGTCTTAGAAATGCTACTCATGGATGTCTGATTACACTGGTAGTGTACGATAGACATAAAGTGCATTTGACAATGTGTACGATCGCATAACTGAAAAGATTAAATATATTTTGAACGGTAGCCAATCAGCCTGTTTTAGTCTCATATTTCAAATCAGCACACCGAAATGCATCAGAATTGGCAGATTTTATTCCCGAAGCAAACAACTTCCAAAAAACTGTAGACCAGTGTTATTCACCCAGCCTGGAATCCCAGAGATTTTGCCTCCAGGGCGGGTTCGCAGATTCCTGTCATATTTGTACAAAATCCCTGCTTTTCTGGTGTTCTTGGTGTGTGGATTCCTTCGCTACAGCCAGGCAAATGCTTCATAATTCTCTGCTTAAGTTATGTCGGCATGGAAGACCGAAGCATCTGCACGGTTGTTTCGAACAACATTCTTCGGCTTTACCTCTTCACATTGTGGATTTTGCCGTTTAAATTCCTTGCATTGCCATTCATTTTTTGGTAATGTGTGTTAACCAGCTGCATGTCGGTCTTTTTGAAAACTGACGGATTCCTCTCTGGTGTGGCTGTGAGCCTGAATAAGCATTTCACAGAATTGAAACTTGATTTTTCCCACTAAGAGAAATGCACGTGAGGCTTTTGGCAACGATCTGTTTAATCATGATTAATTTTATATTTCTCGATTTTCAAATGTCACAGGCTGAGTAGATGGAGCCCACGTTCCTGTTGCTAACTTGTCTATAAATGAGGAACGTTATGTGAGTAAGAGCCTCCCACAGCATTAATGTGCTGGTGGGTGGAGTGTGTCAGGACAGGTCCAGATCCCACATGCGTGTGTGTGTGTGTGTGTGTGTGTGTGGTATAACTGAGGGGTGGGTTCTTGAGAAATATTTCTGGCAAATTATTAATTTAGACCGCATAGTTCTGGCAAAGGTTTGAATAAATAAAACTTTAACATCACAGTCCTATAGATTAATTTTCAATGCCAGCTCGTTCTTCTTGCTGATACAGTCATGTCTTTGAGAAGCATTTTCATAGTCTGTACACGAATGTACACTATGCACGAATTCCTGCTTCCAGGCACAGGCCCTTACCCCAATGCTAATGTACATACCACTACGTCGTTTTCAGAACACTTCCATCATTGGCCACACGGTGGTGCTATTGCATTATAAGGAGACCTCAGACATCACCGGTGCATACAAACAAGCAAAGCAAATTGCTGTGGGTGTGTATATGCAAAACGCTTCATGACTTTGCATACAATTTGTCTGCTGTTTTTTTTTTTTTTTAAAAGACCTAAGAAGGATTCGGTAAAAAACCAGATACATAAAAATACATGCATTGTTTTTCCTGGGACACAGAAAAGCAGTCCTCACTTGTCTCCTCAATCCTTTACCATCTCACTAAGAAACACCGTAATTGGCTGGAGAATTGAGTTCATTTGCGAGTCACGGTCTCATGAGATGAGCTGTACTTGGAGGGAGAGGGACAATCAATGCAGCAATCTACACCCCAATGAGGAGCATTTCCTGGGGGTCCTGGGGAGTCCCCGGGCTGGGGGGTGCTTCTCCTCTACCTTCTTCCTGATTGTACCAACCTGGCATATCAGCTCCGCCCAAAGGTGACCTGAGTCTCTACTGAGCTCTGCAAACGCCCAGTGGAACAAGTGCAGGAGCCATGCAAAAAAATATTAATTTCCCTTTGGTTATTACTCTTCTTTTTTTTGGAAAGCGCGCTGCCGCTGATGTTGGGTGAGTCATGCCTGTTCTGTTCCTCGCCTTTTATTTTCGTTTGGGGCGCTCAGGTTACTGTTAGCCCTGCTCCGTTCGCACCTCGCTCTGCTTGTTCTGGGCCTAATTAGAGGAGATCTCAAAGGCCCCCCGGCCTCCACACTTACCCCAGGGCCAGCAAGAGGGGGGGTCCACATGCAGGCAGGCCTGTTTTTCGTCGCTAGCTGCCCCTCTGATTTTTTTGTTCTCTTTCAAATTGATTGTACTTTGTTAGATTGGTACAGCGATTCGGCCAGCGTCCGCGATTTTAAATGTGCTTTATAAATAAATTTGCCCCGCAAGTTTAACAAAAAGCACATGCACAGAGCGGCCTACCTAAAATCGTGTCCTTGGGGGGGGGGGGGGCTTACGGGCTGTTTGCAAAGGACAGTAATGGAAAGATGGTTGAGCTGAGTGTGCAGTCAGGAATGTCGAAAAGGGACGGTGGGGTCCATTTTTTATTCACTTTCGTTTTATGTTGGGTGTGAACACCTTAAGAAGAACGGACCGAGCGCCGTAAGCTCAGAGTTTAGTCTATCACTAACCCTCTGACTCGGCCTTAATACAACATTTCCTGCAATCAGTAGAATTCTAAAGATTCCTTCTCTGCTTGGCAAATGAGGTCAAAGGTCACAGAAGGGCCAGCTGGAGAGGTGGCAGAAGGCGCCCATTCCGGATGGTGGCTGCGCCCCATAGCAGACAGGCTGCTGGCAGCTGTCGCTCAGAGTGTCTGCGCAGACTGCATGACTGCACCGGCTTAAATTGTGCCTCCATCAGCAAGCAGAAAGTGACAAGTGGGCGTCTGGGCACGTGCGGTGACAATGGGGGCCAGTCACAGGCGTCTTCGTGCTGAAGGCCGAGCTGCACTGTCAGCCTAAGCTAATGACGGCGAATGACCCGCGGCACCATTTTATGGGGGGTGTAAATGGGAATTAATTAGGCTCATTCTACAGGCCCGAGTTTATTTGGACACATTATACCCCCAGCCGGGTCAGTATACGACTGATGTGATGTTACCCCCCCCCCCCCCGAGCGGTCAGGATGGAGGGACAGAACCTGGTCTAAAATTAAGCTTCGCTGAACTGTGGGGCTTCATTGTGTAGATGTGGCTGTCAGCTGGGAGGGGGGTTCCAAAATTTCACCACCCCCTTCACCCTCTTCTGCTCCATCCCCTCACAGGTGTCAGCTCCATTGAACAGGTGTCTGAGACTGGCCTCTTCTCAAGATCAGAGGGAGGGGGGCGACTTTCTACGCCACCACCCCTCATCAGTTATGCCTGACTTAAGCGCATTCATATGTGAGCTCGTGTGTGACGCATGTGCGATGTGGTCCCAGGTGGGGGGGGTCTTTGCTCCCACCTGTACACGGGAAGACAAAACCGCACAGGCTTCCCTATCACTTTTAACCCGTGATGTCATAATGCACGTATCTATGGAAACCAAAATGACCAAAGCAGGTGGGCCGCCCAGCCCACGGTGCGACTCTCCCTGGCATGGCCCGCAGGCACACATATCTCTCATATCAGTGTGCCCTTCCCCGATTCATGACCCACCCAGTAAAAAATAAACCCCGCCACCTCCCTGATCATCTGTGGTGTCACGGGATCGGCCCGGACACATCCCCCCAAGGCCTGTTTAACTGTGTATTTACAGTGAGCGTGGGGGGGGCTTCCTGGGAACCTGAGTGCTCCAGCTGGCATCCGCCCGTAACCTGCTCCTCTGTGCTTCATACAGCATCTCGCCTTCAATTCCCCTCATGCTAATTAACATTCAGACCCTAAAGCCCCGGTCCGGCCTCCTCTCCCACTGCACATGCCATCTAATTACTGAGCGGATTACTGCTATGAGGACTAGGTATTCCCAGAACGCTGTAAAATGTCCCCATGACAATGCCCAGGCTAAGAACATGGAAGGGTGAATTTAAGGAGCCGCTGTGAGTTTGCATGGTCGCATGTAGGTATCCCTGCTTGCCAGGCAAGAGATCAGGGTTGGACTCCCCAATCAGGAAATCAATAAACCGAATTTCCCCCTGGGATCAATAAGGTATATCTTATAGTGAATTATCTGTAATATTACATCCGCGTGGTGCTAATGCAGGAGGCAGGACCCTATAATTGTAGCTTTAGAACTCCGATCCTCCCTCGGTCTGCAGCCTGTTAGGTTTTAATGCTGGCTGTTTGGTGGATTATTAGTATTTTGTGTTTTCATGCCTTCGCGGTTTTTTCTTAAAGCTAAGAAGTGTCCCGCTTGGTGCATGTGGTGGGGGGGGGGTGTTGGAGAACTCGATATTCTCATTAATCCCAATATCTTAAAATTGAAATATCATACACTTTTTTTTTTTTTAGATATTACCCAAGCTTAGACTGTTCAGCCTCGCTTTGGGACAAATGACTCGCGGAGTATCTCCAAGGCTGGGGCGGGGGGGGGCACATGTGCTCGCTGAAGGCTAAGGTGGCAATAAAATGCTGCTTAATTTCCCCCCATAAATTCTTTCAAATGTAATTTGAACTGGATTTATCGTGTGGATTCGGCATACGTCAAGAAGACACCGGTGTTCTAGTGTCGATTCGGCCCGGTCTGGAAATGACCTTAGGGGAACAGATTATTAACTAAATCAATCCAGAAGTTCGTTGGCCCAATCAATGCAGGTCTGACCCGAGGTCAAGAAAATGGCGACAGAAATGATTAAAATGTGTTTTATGATGGGCGTGACACAGCTGGGGCAGCTAGATTGTGTGTGAGAAGCAGACATTGGGCGATCCAGTCACAACATGGGTGAGTGTGATGGTGAGACTGGGACGAGGATTTGTAACATCAGCTCATTTTCAGGCCCAGGGCTGTGGATCCCGTCCAGGGTGAAACTAGACTATCAGCACTCTGTTTAACACATTTTATTAGATCTGCTTTTCCTGGTGCTTTAAGGTCAACATATTTCTGAGGCTCTTTGTATTTAAGCACGCGGTTTTGTGTGTGTGCGTGTGTGTGTACTGGCATGAGCGCAGGCCAGTTCCTGCCACGAAAGCCCGAGAATCCTATTTTCAGCGCGAACACCTGCCGTATTGAAAACAAATCAGTCACTGGTGCCTTTCTGCCGTCTCTCTTTCCTGATTTTTGTTACCTCTTATCTTAAGTAAATAAACGTCGGGCACGGCGCTCAGAAAGCCTGAAATCTGTGTGAACGGCCAGGCTGAGGAGGTGAGCGGAGGCAGAGGCCAGGTTCCCGTGCATCTAAACGCGCCCGCTGCCTGCTGAACATCTGCTCCAGAAAGAGAACTGAGCAGATAACTTGGCAGCATACAGTACAGACCTGGGCAAAAGCCAGTCTGTGGGTGAGATCCGGCCCACGGAGCCATTTTTAGTAGCCTGCGTGATCATTAAAAAGAAAAATGAGTAAAGTTTATGTTAAGTCTACTTTAGTTTATATGTTGATATGGTGGAGCTCGGATCTGCCCTCTACAGATAATAACTGCACAGCTCTGGCATAAAATGTTTTATTTTCATGAGAACTCAGAGATCAGTGTTATTACAATCGTCTTGCATTCCAAGTCAAAAATTTGGAGCAAAAACCCTTCACAGAGACATTCCAGTTCGTCACAGAATAAAAACCTTTCACAGATAAATAAAAAAAAAGCCTCACATGTACATGTAACAAATTTAATCCCCTTCATCCGGGTTGAAAAACATTGCTTGCCAATCACAGAAATATTCTACCTGGGATTTCTAACAAGCAAAAATCCAGCCTGGCTTTCATACAGCTACCCCCCCCACCCCCAGAGGGCAGTGTGGGGCAAAGCCACCTCCATGTGTTCCATAAGTTTGGCTTTTTCAGCTCCACCCCCCCAGCCCATGTTTCACAGGCCTGCCCGGAATGACAGCTGGGGGGGGCGGGTTAGTTCTATCCCATCTCCTCCTCCAGTCCCACCTGTCGAGCAAGCGGTCCACCTGTGACCCAAAAACGGAGTTGCTATTAGCTGCCCGGACAAACAAAAAAAAAGTGCACTTTGTAATATCGCTTCTTCAGCTTGTAGCATCAGTGACCATCTGCCATTTAATAGGGTGGAATCCCTCCCCCACCATCACCTGCCCAGTGGGAGGCAGCTTCCGTACCGCCCTGGAGGCGGAGAGAGGGGGGAACACTGCAGAGTGGATGACAGGACACAGGGACAGAGAGAGACCTCTTCATCTGGCCTGGGGCGTTGAAGGCCTGGCTGAGAGCCACATGGGTTAGCACAGGAATTCTGCTCGACAGGAAGTCCCGGTCCGTGATTAGTGCTTGATGTAAAAATCACTTTGGACACATGGATCCTTTAAGCGCTGACTGACAAAAGACGCCCCCCAAAGGGTGAATATTTAGCCCCGAAAAACGAAGCGCCCTTCACTTGTACTTCACTGCTTTCCAGATTTATCAGCAAGACCCCCAACTCCTCCCTAACCTGTTCCTGTGCCCAGTTTCAGGCCCTGACTGCATCTATGAATATTCCTGAGGGGTCTGTCCTTTAACGCGTGACTGGCAGCAAAAATGCATCCCTCTATATCAATAGGGAGGAGCACTTCCCCTGTCAGGGGTCATAAATATTGTTTACACTGATGAAGAGCCTCATGGCTGGGCCACCTGCAGAAACGATTAGACAGTGTTTTGCCGCTAAGCGCGTGGCAGGAAGTGCTCCAAACAAGGGAGGGCGAGAGACGGGGTCGTCGGCTTCTTGGTCCGGCGAGCTGAAGGCAGCTGGGATGGAAACTGACTGAGTGACACGCTGCTTAGTTTGGGTCACCAGTGCTGGGCGGATCAGCCTAAAATTCACTGCCGGCATGAGTGGATAGAAGTGGAGCTCCCCTTCCAGAACGGCCCCCTCGTTCACACGAATGCTCTGCGGTTACAGTACTACTGCGGAACCCTCTCTATGCCTACATTAATTTCTATAGCGCTTCACATGAACCTTGAGAACAAAATACTAATAAACTACTGGCCACACCCAAATTTCCAAGGCTTCTAATCTCAGATTTCCTTGAGGTTAGAGAGAAAAATGAGCTGAGAAAATTGGTCCCCTAGCAGCTAAACCCCCACTGCCCGTTACAGCCAAGTCAAGGTGAGAGGCTGACGAGCAACTTCCTGTCTAGACAGCCAATGAGAGCTGGACGCTCCCAACACAAGCTCCGTGTTTCCAAGAGAGAGGAAGCTACCCGGGGATTTTTTTCAGTCTTTCTCCAAGTCTCTCCTCCATATCACAAGCTATAAAACACGCCCCAACTCTCAAGCGATGATCTTCTGAGGGATGTCCACAGAGACCTTCAGGAAGATGGCGTCGTCTCGAACGTAGTTCCTCTTCCGGATCTCCTCGTGGGAAATGAACTTGGGGTAACCGAAGCCGAGGGCGCTCTCGTCCGTGGGGTCGCACGTGGCCCTCACAGCTCGCGGCCTCTGGAAGTTCTTCCACGACGGGTCGGGGCTGAAGGTCTCGGTGATATGCTGGGGCTTGGAGAGGGATGGGTCGCTCTGGTCCAGCAGGGAGAAGGTGACCCGTCCGGGGAAGGGCCACTCCAGCAGGTTGTCATACTCGCCGGGGAGGACGCGGATGTAGAGTGAGAGGAAGGAGCCCTCGCCACTACCGTTACCATCCAGAAAGGCGGAGGCCTGCAGCCGGTAACCATAGCGATGGCTGTAAAACGTCGGGCTTAGGCACTCGGAGTTGCTATGGTGCCGCGCCTCCTGGAACTGCCTGGTGTAGTCCGGCAGCTTCCAGAGGAAGGCGCCACAGCGGCTGGCCGACATCTCCTCCATCTCCCTGCGGAGCTCCAGGATCTCCTGCCGCTGGCGGCCCACCATCCCACACATCAGGTTCAGGTGGGCTTTGGCCATCTCCTCCAGGTGGCGACTCATGGCCGCTTTCGGGCCCTGCCACAAGGGGGTGACAGAGAGTGGGCGATCAAACGCAGGCCGCCGCTATTTAATAATGTATAACTTTCAACACCCGAGTAGCCCTAGGGTACAGGTACATTTAGTCTCCCTTGATTCTTTAAAATTCAGACACACCCTGTGTTTGCAGCCGGCTTCCCTGAAGGGGCATATCACTAGGGAGGTGTTGCAACCATCCCGTACATGGGCTGCTAGCTCCTCCCGAGTGAGGCCAACAGCCCCGCACTGGTGCGGGCATGACATCAGGAGCTGCGGGCACTGGTACTGGTGGTTCTGCACATCGGGACACCGTGGGTCAGAATAACTGCTGACAATAACAACGATGACAATAACATCTAAGCGAAAGAAGAGGTGGTACCGACCTGCAGGGTGTCCCACACAAAGCCCTTCCCACAATGCCTGCAAGGCAGCGTCCGTTTGGGACACTCTGTCGCGCCGTGTCGCCCCAGCAACCGTCTGGCCAGACGCGCCCCACACTTGTTCTCACAGTACACACTCTCCTGGGGGCAGACTCCCTGGTGCTCCTGGGGGGGGGCGATCACAGAATGCGAAAACGAATCAATGCTGCAGTCTAATTCATCCACGGGGACCCCCCACCCCAGCCTAGGGCCCAAAGCCCTGATTAACGGAGGGAGCCACACCCAACCCCGTCCCCCGGGGTGCTAACCCCGCCCCCCGGGGTGCTAACCCCGCCCCTCACCTCGTAGGCGGCCCCGGTGAAGTCATCGCCGCAGTGCTCGCAGCGGACCTGCCGCTTGCTGCAGTCGTGATGTAGGTGAGCAGGCAGCTCTCGACGCGTCAGCTTGGAGGCACAGCGGTTGGGGCAGGGAATCACGTTGTAGGAGCAGGTGGAGAGATGGCCCTGGGGGACCGAGGAGGTGGCAGGGATGCAGAGAGCCAGTGAGCGCGACACAGTGCAGTGCAGTTAATAAGTTTATATCCCAGTGACAGCGCACTGCACACATGCTCAGCAGTGAGTGTGTGAATCTGCTCTGATTGGAGCCGAGTTGAGTAATAACCCCCCCCCCCCCCGCCTGAAGTACCTGCAGTTGCTTCACCTGCCCCGTCCAGCGACAGCCCTCCTCGCTGTGAATGCAGCGGATGGTCAGAGCTAGAATCTGCTGCTCCAGCTCCGGGTCGGGGTATATCTGAGGGTGGGGGATCACACGTATGTGCGTGTGTAACCTGCATGCTCGAACATGGCCCCCCGGTGTTAAGTGCGGTTGACGCAGTTCGCTGGGACCGCCTGTACCCGTGACGAGTGACTCAGTGGTCTCAGTCACGCCTCAGTCGACTAGGTGACCAGACACCGGCTCCAGAACGAACAAGAAGTGGGTCGGCGCTAGCAGACGTTACCTTGGCGTAATCCAGGGGCAGCTGGTCCTCGGGGCACTTAAACACGCCCTCGCTGCGAAAACAGAGAGAGATCGCGGTGAGTGAGAGGCGTCGTGTCGGCCCCCCCAGCCGTGACACACCGGCTCCGACGGCCACCCCTGGTGTTCATATTCTCTCGGGTATCGTCAGCAGTGTTAGCGTGTTAGCATCTGGGCAGGACACGGGATACAGGACCTTAGCGGGCCTGAAGCAGGGATCCGCGTGTCAGGAAAAGGACAGGGCCGTCCTCTAGGGGGCAGTATGCAGGCCAGGAGGCCATAGACCACAAGATCTACGGGTGGAGAGATGATTTTGCTCTAAGCGTATTGCACATTTTTTTTGCCTCTGAAAAAAACAACCGTAAATCAGTCACACTCATATTTACGCTATGCAAAATAAAACTGGATTGATGTCGTGGGATGATGGCGGGGGAGTGCAGGAACTGGGTGAGAGGGTTAACCACTGTGGGTCCATGTTATCAGTGGCCAGTGTGGGGGCAGGGTGGGCCAGCGGAGCCCAGGACACTGAGCATGACAGAAACTGCAACCGAAACCACACCCCAGCCCTGCAGCCGCTGCTGCCACGCAGAACCCTGATGAAATGTGTGTCGCATTTTTCAGCTTGCAGTGGGGCCCTAGAACAAGAGGAACCGGTCATTCTGGTTACAGAAAGACATGGGGGGGTGTTTTCACTGGCCCATGGAGGAGACCAAACACGGGCCAACCGAAAAGCAGCCAATAGGGATGAAGCGTCATACAGAGCGCCAGAGTCGGGAAGCACGGCGGCCCAGGTCAGATCCTCGGGGATGACATGGCTGGGGAATCAAGCCAGTCAGGTGCAATAGAACAGCCTTGTACTAAGTCGGACAGAACCCCAGACCGCCAGCTGTACCGGGAATGCTGGGGAGGAACCCCAGACCACCAGCAGGACGGGGAACGCTGGGGAGACACTGTCTGTGGTTAGATAGTTTGGTCAGTGTTTTGACGCTCAGAATGCTTGCAAGGGGTACCCAACACAAAGGTTTGGCCTATAGAAAAGACCCCCCATTAGCTGAGCCCACTCATGAAAAAAGCCTAACTTAAGGATTTAGGTGGTTAAGCAACAGGGACTGAATAATACATTTTCAAGACGAGTGTAAGCGGTACAGCACCAGGGGCCACACAGCAAGCACACAGCCAGACAGCACCTTCTAACGAAGCCAGAACCTAAGGAGACTATTCAAGAATCAGAAGCGCAACATAAGAACATTTGGGGAACATCAAGCGGAATCAGGCTGCACTTTGAAACATGGTTCCAAACTCATGCTGCTTTAGGTGACCGTCAAGACATTATGGTATATAATGTACAAAAAATAGATGTTAGGTAGAGATGCTGCGGGCATATGGCTCTTCACTAGGGATCAAGACAGGGGTCAAAGGTCATTTCTTTGGAGCATGGATATTAGGGATCCTACAGCGGCAAGCATGGCAATTCCTCCCTCCCCTGACCATGTGTCACTGGGCTTCATGATGACTGATGGTAAAAGGGTGAATTGGATGCTGCCCAATCACAGGGCAGAGATCCCACCAAGAGAAGAAGCACTCAGCCTAGTGATCAATCAGACAAAAGACACCCCCTTCCCATGAACATCCTCTGTCTTCAGGGCTCTCAGTCAATGAGTTACAGATCGTAGGGTCTCATCATCAGAAAATGGAGTCCCTATGAAGGTCGTGTGATAGCACACTGGTAATGAGGACCGGCCAGCATGGGTGCTTCAGTGTTTGTAATCATTGTAACCCCAGTGAAGGAGCTAGACATTTAACTAAAGCAGTGTTTCCCAACCTAGTTCTTGGGGAACACCAGACAGTCCACATTTTTGCTCCCTCCCAGCTCCCAGCCAATCAGGAACACCGAATACCAGGTACAGGTGCTGAGCTGAGAGGAAGCAAAAACGTGGACTGTCTGGCGTTCCCCGAGGACTGGGCTGGGAAACACTGAACTAAAGGTTACAGACTGATAGTTCCAGAATGAAAGTGACAGTGATATTCCAGAACAGCATCAATCAACTACGACTACATGAAGAGGACTCCGCTGAGCTCGTTCTGAACGTAACATCTGCTGCAAAGCATCCCCCAGGCCCATGCCTAGAGCCGCCGTGCGTAACGTGCCATTTGGACATTAGGCACCGTGTGCTGTAAAAAGACGTTATTGGCATGTGTCCCATCTGACAACGCGCCCCCAGGAGCGGGTGACGTGGATGAGCATCAAATGCAAAGAGGTCAGACCATTTTTTGGTCTGATTGTCTGAGCAGCTACAAAAGGCTTCAGAATTACTGGAGCAGGGCTTTCAGAACATCCCAGAACTTAACTGGCATCCCATCCAGGAGGTCCTTTGCCTTGTGTCCTCTGCTTCCTGTGGATCTTGGAAAATTAAGCTGCCGGTTAGTCACCAGACCCAAAGCAGCCCCCCCTGCCTTCCTCATCTCCATCCACATTATCATCATCTTCATCACCCTGTGCTCTGCTCTCTCTCACACCCACTCATGACCATGTCATGCGGTGTGGATCTCTGGATGCCGCGGCCTCTTTGGTCCTAGTGAAACCCAAACCTTTTCAGTATTAGGGTGGACCTGAAAAGCCGTAGAGAAGAGCTGAATACAGGGGACAAATGGGGAGGATGGCTTGGGGGCGGGGGTAGCAGGCTTTAGAGAAAGCTGAAGAGCTAGTCCAAGACGAAGCAGAAGAAACCGGACACCTCAGTCCAAAACAATGAAACTGCACACCGAGAAGCAAGCAAATACTGTACAGCGGTCATCCAATCAGCTGAGAAGCCGTTACAACGTATCAGTTACAGCCCGTCTCACAGGGGCCATCTTGGAGTCCATGCTAACGACCATTAACACTGGTTTGCTGTCCTCAGCCAGCAGATGCGGCTGTAGGCTCCAAGCATACTGCATGTGCTCAGTCTGTTCCCTTTCTGGTTATGTGTCTCTGGACCTGCCTGCTTTTCTAGCTAAGTTCACTGCTTCCTGGTGTGAGCTGTTACTGAGCTATGGTATTGCATTGTTAAAATACTGTACTTTTGATACTATAGAGAGTTCAAGGAGAACATGCGGAAATCCTGCTGAAGGGGAGGAGCCTCAGAACAGTGGCCCCGCCCCCATCTTTCATTGGGTTTTTGTTCAACCCAAAAATCTAATTCTGATAGAGTAGCGTGGCATGTTGTGAATTTATGGCATGCCGTAAATTTAACAAGAACAGCGAGAATTGCAATGAAGTGTGTTTGTTTTACTTATAAGGGAATGGTGCTTGTTTTTATTTTTACATTCCACAGTCACTAGACCATATCTACAAGATGTCATACAAATTAGCATCACAATCATGAACTCATTCAGCTTGGAATGACATTCTACATTCATTCTACAGCGGGAAGATTCAAAGCTGTCAATCCTTATGGATCATGTGGCATCATTTTATAGCTTATCAATCACTCAAAAAAAACACATTGAAAGTAAGTAACACAAGTAACACAAGTGAAAAGCAAATTGTCCAAGGGATGGTTGAGAAAATATCTGTGTGCTTAGTGAGTTTTGGAAGTTTAGCAAAAGTTCTTTGTTGCATTATATGAGGACTGTAACATGTAATGAGGAAGCCTGACTTTAGGTCATTGGTGTCTCATCTTGAAAAAAACAACAAAAAAATGAGTGACTGATTGACTTTCGGAAAGTTGCCTTTCAATTCCCCGAACCAGAACAAACAGAATGCTTGAATGTATGTTTGGTTCCAGCACAACAGTGTCAGAGTAAATGAGACGTGTTTTCAACGTGTACAAGTCAGACCTTTTTTCCATAAACTGATTTGTGTACCGTAAACGGTAATATTCTATATATAGTGTTAGGCCTGATGTATAAAATTACTTGGCACTACTCTTTCCAGAGACAATTTGACCTAGAATCAATGAAGACTGACCTCATCTATTTATCTGAATTGATGTATATCGATGAGACAGACTTTAGCCCCACAAAGAGGAGGACGAAGGGTTGGAACATTTCAGGCTAGTGTGCCACTTGCTGCCTCTGTGCCCCTTCCCCATTCAGTTTGCTGACACTACTTGTTACCGTCTGCAATTGATTCCAGTTCATCAACATCTTCGTTAATTCAACTTTCACCTTGGAGTTCTCAGTTGATTGGACTTGTATTCATTTGACAGAAATGGCATCTTTAAATTTAATTAATTTGTAACACAATACGTGTTTTGACAAAACTTATTATGAGCAAATTACACGTCTCAGGCGCGTTTTGAAGTATAGCGTTAGAGTTCTGGTTTTGAAAGGAAAAAGAAAAACAAAGTTATAACCCTAACCCTAACCCCAGATTTACAAACTACTAGGAGGCCAGTTCATCACTGATAGCAGACGGACTGTTTGTCCAAAATGTCCTGGACTAATTGAACTGCTTAAATTTTCATGTACACTTGAAGTTAGTCACCAGTGCTCTCCTTTCGAACCCCCGCTAACTGTGACCTTACGTCTACAGAGAGCTGACACTTCCAGAGCACATATGACACCCACTCTACCCCCCAGCGCATTACAGATGTGCCCGCAAACACAACCCCTCCCCACATGGGATCCTGCCCTCTGGGACAAATAAAGTTTTTCTATTTGAATTGGATTAACACGGTTCAGGACCCTAGCCGCCGAGTCTTCACCCCCCTACAGTCTGACAAGAGGTTGTGCATCATCAGAACACTCACTACCAGATTCAAGAACAAATCCCCCAAGCCATTTATATTTTCAACAACCAGTCAATCAATGGCGTGTAGACTTTACATACTGCTACTACACTCCATCACTCACGTCAACAGCATATTGTCTAGTTTTCGCGTTTGGACTCTCTGTGACCGCTATTGTTTTACACCGTCTTCGGCCTCTTACACTGTCGGTATTGTTTCACATTCCTCTTTACGACTTTGGTAACCGAGTGACTGTACAAGGAAGCATTCCAGTGCGCCTGTTGCACATGGCTGATAAAAATCTTGATAGCCTGAAATCTTTAAGCACATCTTAGTCATTTGTTTCGACAACTCCAGGCCTTCTGCCACCCTCTCGCAGGACCTACCCTAGAAAACACTTTCTGAAAGAGACCAGCTGAAGCCGTGAATTCTGCTCAGGGCACGACAGTGAGTCATCACTGCTGACACAACATACTCCAGACAGGCTGCCAGCAACAACACTCACAAAAGGAGATTTCAAAATATTACCTCGTTTTTCTTGGCTTATTAGTCAATATCATTATCTACACACACACACACACACACACACACACACACACACGCGCAGCTCCACATATGATCTAAAGTGCCATTAGCATCTACAATGGGGCTCTTCAAATCCGGACCTCGATTCCAAATCCAGGCCGTGTTTTAGTTCTTCCAGGTAGTTTGTTTAATAATGACTGATTCTGATTGGCTGGAGGCTTCACACCTGGCTGAGAGGTGAAGGAAAGCTGGAAAATCAGCAGGGCTCGGCCCTTGAGGACCGTGATTTGAATAGCTCTGATCTACAATATCGTGGTCTGTTCTCTAATTTGCTACTGGCTCCTTAAATGAAGGCCGATACTGACGCCAGCACACAGTACATTTTGGGAAGACATTGGGTGACAAGGTGCACAATATGCACTAATTTCCTCAACAAAAAATCATACAGGTCATTTTTGAAGAAATGTATATTTTCTTAACACGAATTGCCTAGAATCGCAGTTGTGTATTGTCTGTTTATTGTCCCAGAGTCGGGCTGACATTTTCGGCCTGTGGGGGGATCTACTGAGGGAGACACTAGACACATTTTATAGACATATTCTATATTTAATATCACGACACGACCATCAAAAAATATATCATGCAAAGCTGGTGCTTTCACTTTCTCTCCACAGCACCCAGCCACATACAAGGTCAGAGGCTGACAGGTCAGGGAGAGCAGGCAAGCATTACGCTCTGTTTGCCCCCCCCAAGACCCAAGCGAGGGGGGGGGGGCAGAGTATCATGTGTTCCGGACACCTGTCGCGAGAGAGCTTATCTCACAGACCCATCATTTAAACTTAGATTTTACACCAGGCAGGCAGCTGGTGGGACGCGGCAGAATTTCCCGACATGCATGTTGAGCCGCCAGACGGAGTCCCATATTAACACCCCGCAAAGCCCCCAAACAGCTGCACATCAGGCGAAACTTACGGACAGACTAAAATATTTTTCGCTTCCGCTTTCTTTTCCATAAAAGCAAGAGAAGCTATTTTCCCTGTAGACACGCCTCCGCGATGCCTTCTCTGGAACATACCCGGATCACACACATACACAAGCAAATGCACTCGCACAGGCATAAACACGCAGCACACGTATGGAGCTCACAGAAAGCCAAGGAAAAAACACACCCACAGGAACACACACAGACACACATGCACACAATAAAACAGAGAAACACACACTTTGGCGTAATTGTCCCTCGTCTTTGTTAAACAGACCATTGTATTTCAATAATTGCCCCCCCCCCCCTCATATCAAACTCTCTTATGCTGTTGTGTTCCTCTGTGTCTGCAGCCCACCAGCCTGGGCAGGATCAGATAAATCGCAGCACAAACCCATAAGTGTCGCGCTGACCTTCACACCAGAGAGGTCACAGGCTTCTCTGTGGTGCCAGGCAGCCCCCTAGTTTCAAGACCACCTCTTGTATCTCTGGGGAGGTGGTCTGGAAAGTGGGGATGGTATCCGAGTCAGGGATTTGTGTCCGTACCCAAAAGTCATCGGGATCAAATCCCGCAGCAGCCAGAGTAATTACCGTCAAACGAGGCCTTTAACCTGAACTCTTCTAGGGATGCTGGCGGATCCTGCTCCGAAACCCCAGACCTCCCTTGCATACAAATGTGCAGGACAGCTGTGCTACCTATTGGGCCACAGCTCTCAGCTAATGAACCCCCCCTCCCCAAAGTACACATCCAGTTCTGCCCCCAGCTCCACATAATGATTAACATGTTGGCCAGTCCGATCCCCGAGCCCCTAATCGCCCACAAGGCAGCCCCTCACCCCAGCAAAGGACAAGGATATGGATCCAATTCTGAATGTGCACAAGCCAAATAAGGAAGTTCCTCCGTGTCATAAAAGGTGTTATTGTACTTATAGCATTCTTACGCGGTACCTCACGAAAAAGCCTTTGCATACTCCGTGCTTCCCGGAACATTCGGGCACAGATCGCTGGAAGAAGCCGCATTCGTGGCTGGAATTCGGATTAATACTTTCCACGTTTCCGGTACCGAGAAAAAAAAGCCAATGCAATAAATCTGTACATAAATATTAAATTTCACGGCCTGTACGTGCAAACGTTGGTATGGATTTGTAATGTGTTCGTTTGTTTAAAAGGTGACACTTTAAGACCTGCGAGATTTCACCCAGGAGCTCTTCAAATTATAATAAATCGCTTTAAACATATAGGTAATAATAATAATAATAATAATAATAACAACAACAATTAAACTTTAGAGAATACAGAACAGGATCTTCCTATGCTGCTTTGAAAATGTTCGTCGGCATAGATATACGAATTGATTATTCTGCAATTATCAAAGCAGAGTATCTGAAAGGATCTAAGCAGATAAAGCACAGTAATAAAAGATCACGGCAAAAATGGATTTATATATAAACGACGCAGTTTTATGATATATTATTGTTATTATTATAACTTTACGGCAATGGATTTGCAATCTGTGCTTTGTCAGCGATGACCTGTCATGTTCGAATGTAGTGTGCCCACGGGGGCTGGTGTCACTGACACGGCGACAAAGTGACATCTTCCAGGGCTATTATTTAATTACCCAGCACTGTGTATTGTTAATGTGCCGTTCCTGCCAGGGCTTCCCAGCTGCTTCCCATTAGTTCCGTTTCCTCTGATTTTAAAAGATGCAGACTACAGTGGGCACAGAGGGAACCTCCGACCAGGTGAGCATGGGCGCCCTAGACCTGCTCATTTATTTATCAGCGCCTATAAATAAACGGGGGGCAGAAACACTTCCAGTTTGTCAATATGTCATTGCATCTGAATATTTTAAGATAAACGGGATCTCAGCCAGGAGTGCAAAGCACGGCTTTTTACGTGGAAATGGAGAATCAGGGGAGCCGGGCGCAGGAGCGGAGCCGACGAGGCGCACTGACCTTAGGAACTCCTGCAGACAGGTATCGCAGAAGCGGTGTCCGCACGTCGAGACCTGCACGGGCTCCCGCATCGTCTTGCCGCATAAGGGACACTGGAAGCGCCGCTTCGCCTTCTCCAGGAACTTGTAATCGAAGCCCGGCATCGCGGAGGGCGGACTGCGCTGCCCGGGGCTCCAAGTCCGCTTAGTTTGCACTGATCCAACACCGAAAATCTCCCCTTTTTAAGTTGGATGGTGACCAGGTAGCACCGCAGAACTACCCACCCAGCCTGATCGCTGTTATTTCCCCGAATCCGCCAGGTTTCCAGCTCCACTGTATGGAATTGAAGGGAATTGGGTGCCTGTTCGCACTACGGCACAGCAAACCGAATTAAGTCGAAGTATAATCGCTCAAAGCTGAGTTGTCAACCAAATAAAGCAGGCAAAATGCAGTTTGTAAAGTGAGGGTTACTAGCAGGGCGAAGCGTCCGCCCACCGGCGCAGTCTAACTAGGAATAAAGTTCTTTCTGCAGAAGGTGACCAGAGGAGCTCCACCTCCGTCGTCCTAAAGGTGGAGTCTCTCTATGTATGTGTGCGGCTCACATGTGCGCATCGCCTGCACACTGCGCAAGTAACGTGTCCCTTTCGCTTAAATCCGAATCGGCACTTTTAATCTTTTTACTCCTGATGGAGTGTTATATTAGGCATTTGCACAGCAAGCTTGGGACACAGGCACATGTACACAAATGTATATACATCTCCAGCAAAGCATCTCCACACAGTGTTTGGAAACACTGCCCCCTATTGGGGCGCAGACGGGGTCGGTGTCCTCTCACTATACCGCCCCGTAACCCAGCAGTAACACCAGGTTAGACGCGATTACCTTATGCTGTGAAACTTCCTCCAGTCCACTAACCCCAACGTGCCACCAAGGTGCCATCAGGTAACAACCGGTGTTCTGTCCTCCTTGTGCGTCACCTCTCACGCCCGATCGCCCAGTCACACAGCTTCCCATCGGTGTCGGCTAATTAATGAGCACCCATTTCATTTAGTGTCAATGTAACGTTTAGTCGTACAATGTTTCTCCGGGCGTGGCTCCAATGTGCCACCTGGTGGTGGCCGTAAGAAGCGCACCGCCTGTGCGGGTTATTGGCGAATGAAATACAGTTTAGACCAGGGTGCCACTAGGGCTGCCACGGGTCCCTTAAAATACGGAATCGTCCCGGATCTGACAATAAAATTGTGCGTTCCGTTTTTAATCAATACGGGACGCGGTTTGTTTCCGAGTTGTGATGAACGCAGCATCATCCCGTCCACATTTAGTATGAAAACGCCGTTGGAATGATTAGATTCATTTGTCTTATTTATAGTTGTTATGGAAGACAATGTATATCCTGAAGATTTAATTTAACTTGTACATCTTAAGTTTTGTAACTTATAAAGCGGCTGATATGTGTCAAAGCTATTTTCATTACCAATAGGAGTTAATAACTGAAAAGTTTTTCATTTCATTTTTTATGACCATTGATAATAAAGTACTTCCAATATTAAGTATGAATTGTAATATTTTCTTGAGACCGTGGTTTGATTTACCGCTGCTGGTGCGTCACTTGGCACACAGTGGTTGTGGCCCCACTATGGTAGGCGTCCTTTATTCTTCAGCATGAAATGTGGCAGCCCTAGTGCCCACACTTTTTTGGCTTGCGAGCTACTTTTAAAATGACCAGGTCAAAATGACCTACCTACATTAAAAATGCTAAATGTTATTACATATTTTATATTTACATATACAGTATATGCTGGCAAACCTTGCATCATGGCATGAACCCTTACAGCACAATACAATGCAATACATTTATGGTTCCTTACGTGGTCCAGCTCCCCCAGTCACTTTTTATATCCCTTTTTTTATTAGATATAAATTGGAAAGCTAGCTGGGTCACTTTGCTCACTGGAGATTTGCATTAGCTCACAGTATATTAGTGTTTACTGCGTGGTAACGCATTAGAAGAGAAGGGATCTAAGTAGTTGTTACCTAGTGCAACAAAGTTTTAATGTGGCGCGATCTACTGGTCATTCACGATCAATGTATCGGGAACCCCTGATTTAGACCATGTTATACACAATAACTCTGCTGTGTCTTTCATATCAGTATTTCACATTCACCTCACCGTAATAATTCCAGTAAACACAAACAAACCCTTATATTGGTGAACCAAGGCCGAAGATCATACACAAACCTTTTGACAACAACATGCAACTGCCCATCAAGAGAAACAAGACAGATATACTACCCAAAGTCTCAGAAACCACCAATAGCCTGCAACTAAGTGACCTTTATAACACAGAAGTATTTACAATGTGTGCCTGATCCATAACATGAGCATTTCTAATTGTTGCAAGAACTGAAAATTATGACATGCCACTTTTTGAATGTGACTACAAAACTACATTGAAGGCCACACAGAGTCCCTCTTTTCATTCTGATATGGCACCGAATCATTATCTTTGACTCTTACCTCTTCTTACACCAATTTACCGTGTATTATGAGAAAAAAAATTATATTAAAAAACCCGGGAAAGCATGGAACGTAACAGCAATGAGGACAATAGAGTGGTATTTTAATAAATGTTTATTCTGCTGTACATGCAGCGATGGACAGTTTAGATGATGCCAATCTGAAAAGAAAGGGGAAAAAGGTTAACTACTGCTTTCAGGACAGACTTTCGACCGGCATTTCCCATCATGCATCAGTGGTTCCTTTGAAAGCATCAGTGGTTCAGATGCAACAAATTTCCATCATTTGCACAAATACATTGCATACATAAGAGATTTAATACAGACATTCAAAGCCTTAGAATACAAATGCGGAGGTGACAGAAGACGGACGTGCTTCGGGGACCATGGCCATAGTCTGCATGTAAACGCCATGGCTTCCTACTCCTCCATCAAGTACTAGCATTTAAATCAGTGGTGGGCAGAAAGGGCCACTGTATGCGGGTTTTCGCTGCCACTCCCTAATTAGGTTATTAATTAGAGGACGATTGGCTGAAGAGTCCTCACACCTGGGTTTGAACAGCTGAGGTAAAGGTTATCCCGAAAACCCGCATACACAGCGGCCCTTTGCGGGTAAGATTACCCTTATTTAAATGGACACGTTACTACAACAACACTATATGGTCAAATGAAACAAAAATGGTGTGAGCAAGCATTTCTATAAGATACACAGTCAGCCTAAAAGTACATAAGCATCCATGGGGGTCAGCGTGCGACAGCGGGGGGGCACCCACCTTGTTGGCGACATCCAGTGCATCGTAGTCTGGGGCGAGACGGACGTACGCCTTCTTCTCACCATCGGGCCTGCAGGAGATCATGGAAACAAGGGTCACCGTCATAATGCTGCCCAGCGTCCCACACACAGCTACACGTCTGACACTGTGGCATTACATCTGCGAGAATGTCCCTCTGCGTCAGTGGTTCCTTTGAAAGCATCACATTTCAGACATGTAAAGTGTACATCATTCACAGGGGCGGCTGGGTAGCTTGGCAGCTTTTTCCACACGTTTTCTTGTTAAAAAAATCAACGGCTAATCAAAAGCTCACCTGATCAGCGTGTTCACTTTGGCCACGTCGATGTCGTACAGCTTCTTCACCGCATTCTTGATCTGGTGCTTGTTCGCCTTGACGTCGACGATAAACACCAGGGTGTTGTTGTCCTCGATCTTCTTCATGGCTGACTCAGTGGTCAGGGGGAACTTGATGATGGCATAATGGTCCAACCTACAGAGTAGGACAGAGACAAATGTGTTTTGCTGGGGCAGTCATGTCCAGATGTAGGTGGCCATTCACATAGGTGATCACCACCAAGCAGAAAAATCCTCTGAGAAAAATAAAGAGCTCAAGACGCATCAGTTTCGAAAAGCTTTAATCACAGCAAGTCATGCTTTGATCGCTAGTTACCATCACTTGCACCTGAGCAGACGATCCCAAGGAGATGCAACTGTAGCCCAGCCAGACCCCACAGGTGGAGCCACTCTGTGTCCCCCCCTAACTAGGTGATCCCAAATGGCAAACGGTACATACTTGTTCCTGTGGGGGGCGCTCTTCCTGGGGTACTTGGGCTGCCTCCTCAGACGCTGGGTCTTGGGCCGCCGGAAGGTGGGGGAAGTGCGGATCTTCTTCCTCCTGTGGCTGTGGACACCCTTCAGCACTGCCTTCTTGGCCTTCAGGGCCTTGGACTTGGCCTCCGTCTTGGCCGGAACCACTGCAGGTTGTGATGGTGATGGGGGACAAATGCAGCAGCGTTAGGCTACTACCAAGGACCCAGGAAATGCCAGCGGATTAACGAGTCAGCCCTTTGAAGAAATAATAATAATAAGAAGAAGAAAAAGAATAATAATAATAAGAAGAAGAAGAAAAAGAAGAATAATAATAGAAATGATGATAATGTTACTACCAATGAAATGGGAGCTTGGAGCAGTCTATATAAAAGAACTGGCATTACTGGAGCTCGGGAGACGGCTCGCAGTTCCGTGGGGCTCGCAGCCAGTGGCCCTATAACACGTGGGCTGGGAGGCGCCTCGGAAATGAGCTTCGCATCGGCGCTTCGTGCCGCGATCGCTGGGAACGCCGTGCGGAGGGGCCCGAGAGACAGGCCCGAAGCGGACCGACACCAGGCCGGCATTAGTACGGAGCCGCAGCCCGCCTTACGCAGCCACATTACGGGTCCGGGAGCCCGATCGCCGCCGTCCCCGGGCAGCTAAGCCCGTAGATACAAGCGGCCTCCGCGTGGAGGACGAGGCCGCACACCGGGGGCACATCGGCGGGGCTCCGGACCGGCGCGGAGCGCTTCTCCGACGCGCGCTTTCCGGCCCCGAAGCCGAGAGACGGCAGCCGGGGCTCCGGCGCGGATAACGTTAGCCGCCACGCTCCTCACACGGGGCGCAGCGCGCCGCACGCTGACACCCCGCTACCGCGGCCGATACATCACCGCTATGGCGGCTATACACCCTAATGTACGGCCGGCTCGCCGCAGCCTGCGCTCCTGGGGGGTTTTAGGGGCCATTTTCGCACTTTAGTGGAGAGCATTACAGACCTTCCTTCTTCGCCTTCGGGGCCATCTTGGGAAAGAACGAACAGACGGGGTTTCCCTTGGTATATTCACAGGGGTCGGAAAACGGACGAAGTATCGCGAGATAAAACCAGCCTCGGGCTCATGGGAGCTGTAGTACGGAACTGGAGCGCATCGTAGTCTTCTACGTCCGCAAATCACGTTATGTAGATAATGGATATTTCCACAACAAACCATATCAAACCGGCTTTTGCAACTCTTGTACTGTATTAGAATTTTTACAACTCCACAGTGCAGCCATTTTATAGAACTGGTGTATATTAAAAATTCCATGTGTATAAATGGCACGAGGTTATAGTTTCATAAAGAGACAGAATACGACTCGCACCCTGCATATCCAAGCAGTAGCGGATGTCTGTCTGTAGGGGGCGCAAAGGCCCTCGCATCGCCTGCCCCGCTTCACCATGGACTTGCTTGCTTTATCTTCAGTATTTAAGGCAAGTTGAGTCGCTGTTGGGCTTAATTCAAGTCATATGTTCGCGAAAGTGTATTTGTTGGCGGCACTGGGTCATGACTCGGGAAAAACAAGATATTATTCACCCCAGCTGGATCCGCATCAAATTCCAGACAAAGTTTTACTTTCGGAAAGTCAACGTATCATTGATTTATGAAAGATTAAGTGTCATGTTATTTTCTATTTCTTTTCTTTATCAAATCTGATTAAATATTTCTCGTCACGTCGCCATGAAATGGGAGGATGTATACTGTCTGAGGTATGTAGCCTATGAGATACGGACTTATTATATAAAATTCGTAATTAACCGCTGCCATATGATCATTAAACATATCTCTTTACAGGAGGATGTCACGTACATCACCAACCGGTGTCTGAACGTCTTATTCGATTGCATAGTTTTTACTGTTTTTTTTGGTACATATAATTACTTGTTTGGCTTTTATGCTTATTTTAAAGAAACAGAAGCTCTATTTTTGACCGAGTTTTTTGTAGTAATAAGCGATCTCTCAAAACTCACTTCAATGACATCCAGTTGCATGCTCACGCAATTACACGAATGACCTATCGGGTATTAGTAATCTTAAATTATCTCGAAAAATTTAGACAAGGGAGTGTGTGCTTTAATTACCTTAACAAAACTTTGTAACTTTAAGAATTGAATTCCGCATTATTTCCTAAACGCATGCATTTATATAGACGCATTCATACATTTTAAAGCATGTGTGGCCATACATAGAAGCATTCAATAAATAGAATTTAACGAAGTAGACATTTAACGGTGAACTCAGAATGAAAATACTAGTTTTGTACTGTTTTACTTCTCGGTATCTGTATTAAGTAGGTTACGTAGGGGGCCTTGAGCAAGTGGCACATCCCTTAACAGCTTGTGAATTGTTGGATACTATCTGACCCTTCAGTCTAATGTTAAAACCTGCTCTCACCTGTACATGTGTGTCTGTGCTGCTCATGTACAGCAAGGTGGGGGTACGGGTCTCAAAGAATTCACATGTACATGTACGCATACTTATACAAATGGCAACTCTTTCATATGGATAATTTACAGTGTACACACATTGGTAGGTGGTTTGATAAAACTGCTCACACACATTTGGTTTGTTTTGAGGGTTGAACCAACATTAAAAAGAAACCTATTAAGAAAAAGACCCACGACGGCAAGTCGAGTGAAAGGAAACCGATTAATCACCAGTAACCTTATTTGATTTTTAAGTAAAGCAAGCATGAGCGCACTGATACTAGGTGGGTCATGGAACACAAAACAGGGAGCACATGACAGTTACTAAATACCACCAAGCTGGCCTGTGAAATAACACTGCCAGCTGTGTGGCTGTGATGGGTAACTAACATGTGACTGGGGGCCTGGGGCTCAGAATGGCTGTGGATTACTTACGGGGCTGAAATGCAGCTCTATGAAACTGTCTCTATGAAGAGTCCTCAGTGGCGTACTGTCTGAAAGCTCTTGCGCTAATCCTGTGTGTGTACAAGCACTTATTTACGGGATAGTCAGGTGACGTCACGCGTGACCATCTCATAGTGACACATGACATTTATGTGTATTGAAATCTTTATATGGAAGGATATTTTCCTGAATCCACACTTACTTTGGATATCACACTTGCAACCCACTATCCAAGATCCTCGTCGTCACATCAGTGGCAGTGGGTGGGGAAAGGGCTGTCCAGGTAAAAGAATCCATGATTTTTTTTCTTTCACAGGTAAGACTCGAGTCAGGGACACATCCTAAATCAGCAAGCTGACCGCGTCGCCAGCCGGGTGCTCGCCCCCCACCATGAGCGCACTGCCTCCTATCCGAAAAGACAGGATCATCACCCATCTCCCTCCGGTAACTCCTTAAAAGTTTATCAACCACACTTTTCTGTAACGATGTCTGACCTGAATTTTCATTTTGTTTGAAGAATATAACAACATAAAAGCAAGTAGGCTTGGACAGTATCTCATTTTTCATACCGTCACACTGTCAACCCATTACGCCATGGTATGATGAAGGTGTGCCGACTGTATTTTAAAAAACAATGCTATTCTGGTATTTTTAAATTATTGGGGGGGCGGTACCCCACACTGCCTAGCGCCAAGATCGCCAGCCAAGTTCCCCAGTATACCCAAAATATGTGTTATACCGCTTTGCCATAATACCGGCCAAGAATATGGCACATCATGAAAAATGAGCCAAGATAGATTAAAAGGGTCTTTAGTGACGAGTCCTTAAAAGGGGATGTTAGAAGAAGGCCAGGGAGTGACAGGGGCCCTGAGTAATTAGAAATGTAATTGGACTGGTCTGGCCTGGGGGCCCAAAATCCCTAGCAGCACCCCAGGTCTCAAGCATGACATGTTCCCCCTCGTTCTCTTCTGACTGCCCTTCCATCCTTAGCTTTGGTCTGGTCTCCATGGAGGACCTACAGATTCCTCAGATTTCTGGTGTTGTAATTTTACTACGTATACCACCCCGATTAAAGCAGAGGTTAACTGGAGTTCCCAAATTGCCCATAGGCATGCCCTGCAATGGGTTGGCCCCCCATCCTGGGTCATTCCCTGCCTAGCGCCCATAGCCTCTGGGATAGGCTCCGGACCCCCCCGTGATCCTGCATATGGAGAATATAGATGGAGATTCAGTCACCAGCTTGGTAATTTGTCCCCCACCCCAGTGTTTCACAAAAGATGCAGCCCTCCACACCAATGACAGCTTTGACGGCAAGGTGACGATCGCCTGCCACGAGCAGCGGCTGGCCGGGGCAGGGTGAGCGCCGTCCCTCGTGCGTCCCGTCCCGCGTCGGGCCGGGAGGGTGCTTTGGTAACCCTCCTGCCATGTCTGTGCCCCTGCCCTGCAGGTTCACCATCTCCAAGGTCATCATCGTGGGTGACGTGGCTGTGGGAAAGACCTGCCTTATCAGCAGGTGAGTGGAAGGCAGTGCTGCTTATGCTGAGCATCTAATAGCTAATATGCTCAGTGATTCAACTAAATTAGCCTGATCTCTGGCTAAAGGCTTGTATTAGTGTGTCTCATTAGCGCCATGCTATTGTTCGGGATCAGCTTACAGTGATGCTCTCACTTCCCGCTAATTGTTTCAGAAATGCGTGTGGCATGCCGCTTAAGGAAGTACATCTGCAGCAAAGCGCTTTCGTTTTCAGGGGGAGGGACATTTCAGGAGTCCCAAACTCCCACCTGTATAAATGGCTAAAAGTGTAATCAGCTGTCATGTTGATGTTCAGCACTGATTACTCTCTACTGACCCGATAATCCTTGTCAGGGTGGACACTTCAAGCTCATAGTAGACTTACAGACTAACATTCTATTTAAAAGGACCCCGGATTTCTTGCTGTGTGCTGATTGGACAGTCCACAGTAATCATGTATGTACCACTAATGTTAATGTGAAACAGCTGGCAGGGAGCAAAATTGTGGACTGTCTATGGATCCCCAAGGACTGGGTTGAGAAACACTGGACTAAAGTATCCTGTAATAGTAATGTACTGTTTGTATCTGGTTGGCATTCAACTGAGCCAACATTTCCATATCTGAACACACCTTGCTGGCTCTCTGTCCTCCCACCAGGTTCTGCAGAGACACCTTTGACAAGGGCTACAAAGCGACCATAGGGGTGGACTTTGGGATGGAAAGGTTTGAAGTGCTGGGCGTTCCCTTCAACCTGCAGCTGTGAGTCAGTCTGCAAACTCCACGCTCTAAAAAAAACTGTTTCCGCACGACTGGCACCCACAGCAGTTAGCTGCACATATTTTCAGAGGGAATCACAAACAGGTGGCCAAAAGTACAAGGAGAAAGAGCAAAGTGACTCCTTGTGAATACGATTCTGGTCAAGTGCTGGCTGTGAATGTACTAATTCCTGAAACCTTCCTTGGGCCTTCAAGGTATCTCCCACACGGCCACTCTCACCACAGTCTTACCCTTTCAGGTGGGACACGGCTGGCCAGGAAAGATTCAAGTGCATTGCCTCAACATACTACAGAGGAGCTCAGGGTAAGAGGTTGACCCTCCTCCTTTCAGGATAGCCCTTCATAAAAGTACGAATCCATGAAACCTCAGTGCCATTTACCTGCTGCTGTAGGGTGTGTATGGTGTCTTGTTGACAGCATTCAAGAAACAATTAACAGTTTGGTCCCTTTTAATTTAATGTTGTTGGATGTTTAATAAACGTATATTAAAAGGTAGGCCGAGATGGAAGGTTCAAGACCAGAAAGTGCAAATCCTGACTAAGGTTTTGTTTCAAGCATCCAGCTTAATACTCGGTGACTATAACTCATTATACTCAGCTGGTTGTTGGAAAAAAAAACCTTGGTCTGCATTTGAACTTTCTGGACCTGAACTTTGCACCTCTGGAGAAGGGTTTGTTGGAGCATATGCAGATTGTGTGTAGCAGATAAATCTGAGACTAGCTGTGGTCATTTTGTTTCTTGGAGATGCCATTTCGTGAAGCAACCTGATGTGCAATTCAAGTCCAGAGCCTCTGGGAAAGAGGAAATGGATGTTTTTTGTTTGATTTCAATTCCTAACAACCGTTTCCCCACCTTTGTCTGCCCAGCCATGATAATTGTGTTTGACGTGAACAACGCAGCCTCTCTGGACCATGCGAGGTAGGAGAAGAGTGACCTCCATCCTGTTGTCCTGCATGCCCGGAGGAAGCCGGACACCCGGCTGAGTGCCTCTTCTCTGCTCTCCCCAGGCAGTGGCTGGAGGATGCGATGAAGGAGAACGATCCCTCCAGCGTGCTGCTCTTCCTGGTGGGCACCAAGAGGGACTTGCAGGTGGGGCCTCCGAAGAAGCCACCACCATTTCCTGTCCTGACACGATTCTCTGCAGATCTGAGACTCTGGGTATTTTTTTTACTTGTGTTTTTTTTTTGTCCTCCCCCCCGTCCCCTGCCAGCCCCCAGATGAGCTCTCTGAGATTGAGCAGGAAGCTATCAAGCTGGCAGAGGAGATTAAAGCGGAGTACTGGGCCGTGTCGGCACTGTCAGGTCAGTGTACTCTGGTCACTTGTCCATTTATACAGATCTCTACAGAGACGCACACTTAGGTGAGAGCAGGCTTTGAGGTCACAGGGAAAGGTCAACCAGTATGCAGCACCCATAGAGCAATTGGTGGTTAAAATGTTTATCTAGCCTTGCTCAGGTTCCCAACAGCAGCAACAGCCTGCCGGCCCTAGGATTCAGTGACTTTCTGATGATGAATCCTTACCAGAAATGGATAGTTCTGGTCCAAAATTTAGACCAAGATTTTGTTTCAACTAACCAGTTGAGCGCTCTGTGACTGTGACTGGAGTTTCACATTCGGGATCTGAGCTGTCCACCCCTGCCTCTCAGGACTGCTTATCTACACTGTTTACTTGTTACTGTTAGCTTGTAGAGGGCACTTATACTGCAGCCAGAAATGAAGGAAGGGCTGAGTGTGGTGGCGTTCCTGGGATGTGTGCCCGTCTCTCCTGTCCCCTAAGGAGGAGTCGCTTTAAACAGCCAGATAAGCATCAGTAGCTTGTGCTGGTTGTGGCTGCTGATCAGACGAGGTTGCGCTAACGAGCCGCTTGCGATCGCAGGGGAGAGCGTGAGGGATTTCTTCTTCCGCGTGGCATCGCTCACCTTTGAGGCCAGTATTCTCGCTGAGCTGGAGAAGACAGAGTCCCGGCGGCTCGGCGATATCGTCCGTGAGTACCGCTCCCCGAGCGCGACCCAGCGAGGCTTTAAAGGTTAGTGAAGAGGGGAATGTTTCGGAATTCTCCCCATCTGTTGACAGGTATAACAAGGGACTCAAACGACGTGGATGTGAAACTGAAGAAGCACGCCCCTTGCTGTCAGCGATGAGGAACAGCGGTCGGTCTTGAGCCAGCCGTGATCCAGATGCCTGCCCCCCCAAGGCCCTGCCAGTCAGCACTGGGATGTCAATGTGCAGAGGAGTGGGAGAGTGGGAAATAATATCAGCATTTCAGATGGCCCGGACCCCCCCCCCCCCCCCCCCCCCCCCCCCCCCCCCCCCCCCCCCCCCCCCACCCCCCCCCCCCCCCCCCCCCCCCCC
>JAODKM010000037.1:10688262-10698790 GCA_026780845.1 Petrocephalus sullivani | reverse complement strand
CTGATTAGTCGACTAATCGCAAAAATAATCGGTGACTAGTCGACTATCAAAATAATCGTTTGTGGCAGCCCTAGTTACAGCCCCGAAGAAGCTCAGTTTTAATGCTCCTAATACTTAACTGGTTGGCTGAAACAAAATCTTGGTCTGGATTTTTACTCTTTGGACCTGGATTACCCACATCTGCTCAGAACTGATCCCAAGACTTTGCTTTTGAAGAGAAGCTGAACTACAGTCCTTCATTTTTCAAAAGGGCAAAGGTCAGGTTTGGGCCGACAGGGAAACTCACGCGTCAGTGTATCCTGGGAGCTTCTTACGCCACTTGGGCTTCTTCAGCGGCTGCCCATCATCGTCCACAATGAAGTCATCGATATCTGCAGCAACGTTAGCAGGACTTCAGCAACAAACAGGCAGGAGGTTTTGGCGAAGAATTCCACAGAGGCAACAGACGCCCCACCATCTCACCCGATTCTTCTTCATCCTCGTCGTCGTCGCCTGGGTGGAGGGCCACGTCGACATGCTCCCCATCCTCCAGTCCTCCATCACCGGTGAAGATCTCGTCGGCAATCAAGTCTTTCTCGTGAGCTTCCCTGCCGTCGTCGTCCTCCTCATCTTCGTCATCTGACATTTTCCTCACACGCCGGAACTTCTGCTGTGTGGCAGATGACATTTCCCGGTACATCACACCAAAACCAAACCCATTAAAGTTACCATGCTGCGCCTTTCCTCAGTCAAGGAGTTACATTCATACAGACCACTTACAGTGCTACCAATGCACTACATTACTGCACAGAACTAACAGTTCAATCAAGATGCTGCATCTATCATTTCAGAACTGAGGAAGAAAAACTCATCTGCAGAAAGTCTCATTTGAAGGCCTCATGGTGATTCTGATAGTTACCCGCTTCACTTTCACTCCCAAGTTCTCCTCGATGAGATCAATGTCATCGTCGTCCAGGCGATCATCGTAGGCTGGAGGAGAAAGCAGATCAACACGATTCACATGCGCTAACAGCCCTATTCCATCACGGTGGCACGGACATGCCTTTGAGACAAGTTCAGAAAGGGAGCATGGAGACCCTTCCACGAGGCGTAGATTCATCAGAATCATTCAGACAAGTTTACAGCATAAGCAACAATACATAGGGACACCCTTATTATGCAGAGCTGTTCTACTGCCAGGCATGAAACCAAAACCCATGTTTACTTCGCTTCCGTTTGCGATGTCCGATTTCCTCCCCGGAGTCACTGTCCCCGCCACCGCTCACGTCCAAATCCTCCTCCTCCTCTTCCTCAACGTCATCGTCGATCAGGCCACGCAAATTTCCATGCTCGTCTTGGTCTTCCGTATTCTCCTCTTCCTCCTCATCTGTGGTGGTGATGAGGGGCAAATGAGTGAATATGGGCTATGTGGCCAAATTCAAGCTTAATGGAATAAAACAGTCCAAACATCTCCATCAACATACTAATATCCAAGACGTAACGCTGAAATAATCCAGCTGATAATATAACATCATCAGAAGAGGCCCAGGTGCAGCACATAAGCCATTGAGCAGCTTCTCCAAAAATCACCCACCATCTATCTCCATAAACTTCTGGGGCTTCTTGGGCTTCAGGTCCCGTTCCTCGACCTCCTCCTCAGACTCCTCCGCCTCGCTTTCGATGAAGTCGGACATCTCGGCAGGGCCCGTCAGTCACCGGCCGCGGCGACGCAATGGCAAGGCTTTGGGAAACGGGAAGAGGCGGCCGCAGATGGGTGGCTGAGGGACAGAGCACAAGACATCTCAGGGTGCCAAGGGCTCAAAGACTGGACTGTGCGTTTGCTGCACGTTTTAGGGCATTGTGGCATGACTGGCGGACTCCCGGGACCCGCGGCATCATTCACGCCAGCATTAAAGGGCTCATTCGCATGGGCTTGGCTGTAACGCACCAAACCAGCGCGACCATTTGTAAATAGCTACATCTCACGTGTACAGAGAGGGCAGTCACACAAGAACATGGGATCAGGGCTTACAATCACACTCCATGGAATCCACGTAAAACGACGGGTGCGGAGCCCAGCTAGCTATTTTATATCAGAATCCCCCCTCGCGGGCCCCGGCCCCCGGCCCGATCCGGGACCAGGAGCAGCACCATGGGAATGACAGCCCCAGTCCCCACGCCCCAGTAGGCCCGCCAGATACCGCAATAACTGCTGCTGTTCGCAGAGCCATCGGGGCCCCAAAGAGCAGGCCGCCGTCCGAGCAGCTCGCCCCCACATTAAAGCCCCCGCGCCGGCTACCCCGACAGCACGGAGCCCATGGCAGGAGGCACGGATCCCACTGCCGGCCGAATGGGCTCTAATAGGGGCTCTAATAGGGGCTGTAATGGGGGTCCCGGGGAGACGGGCAGCGCCTACAGCAGCTTATAACGCAGGAGGACAGCGGGCCTCCATCAGGGCCCACAACAAAACAAGCGGGCCTAGGAGCCCGGCCGGCGGGACGCGAGCCCCCCGAGCCCCCCGAGCCGCGGCCCCGGCGCTTCGTACTCACGCTCCTTGTCGCCGAGTCCCCCAGGCCGCACTCCCAGAGCACGGAAAGCGCAGCGCCGGAGAGGTGCCGGGGTGCCGAGGACCTGCGTTCGGGGCGCAGCGCAGCTCGGAAAATGGCCGCCGTCGCCGCTGCGCGAGGGAGAGACGGGCGCCCGCCGCCGCGAGCCGGCCGCTTTAATCGCGGCGGCGCCACCTGGCGACCGCGGCGGGAAGTGCGCGCCTCCGCACCCGAACCGGCCCAGGGAAAATAATTATCCCGCCGCACAAATCGCAGGTCACATCAAGGAGATTAAATCGCGGCGATTTCAGTTAAATGGGGACGGAATAAGAGTGATAGCCGAATGAGACTGGCGAGGCTGGGCGCGGGAGGTGCAGTGACCATGCCGAGCCAGCAGGGGGCGAGCGGACGAGCGCGGCGCGGGAGGTGCAGTGACCATGCCGAGCCAGCAGGGGGCGTGCGGACGAGCGCGGCGCGGATGGTGCAGTGACCATGCCGAGCCAGCAGGGGGCGTGCGGACGAGCGCGGCGCGGCGCCCTGCTGCTTATGACTGCGACGACAGAGCGACCCCGACAGCGGAGACCGGGATGGACGGCCGAAGCGGCACGTTACGCCTTCTGCGCAACAGCGTGCTGCTCTCCTGCCTGTGGAGCCTGTCTGCCGGCACCGAGATTAGCTTCGTGACGTGCGGGTCGGTGGTTAAGCTGCTGAACGTCAAGCACAACGTCAGACTGCACTCCCATGACGTGCGCTACGGCTCGGGTGAGTGCGTGCGGGGCGCTCGTGCGCCGTTTGCACAGTCATCGTGTCATCGCGATTGGCCTTAAAAGTCTGGCCACCTCCATTATTGCGCCGGACAAACGTTTGCAGCCGGCGTGAGTTTGTTAGTTCTATCGAAAGCGATCGGAGCACCGCCGGAAGTGACGCACGGTGCCCGGCATCGCCAGGCCGCGTGCAGATCCCCCCCCCCCCCCGTCATGCTCTGCAAACGTCTGTGCATGAGTGTCACTCGCTAGCGGTGATCCCGTGTGTGTCCCCAGGCAGCGGGCAGCAGTCGGTAACGGGAGTGACCACCGTGGAAGACAGCAACAGCTACTGGAGCGTGCGGGGGGTCAGCGGCGCGGGCTGCTTGCGGGGGACGCCGGTGCGGTGCGGCCAGGCCGTTCGGCTCACACACCTCAATACGGGCCGCAACCTGCACAGTCACTACTTTGCATCCCCGCTGTCCTCAAACCAGGCGAGTGTTTCTTTATCGTTCTCTTTGTGTGTGCGTGTGTTGGGGGGATGGCTCCTTGTGACCTTCCCATCACTGCCCTGGCAGGAGGTGAGTGCTTTTGGGGAGAACGGAGAGGGAGACAACCTGGACGAGTGGACAGTGCTGTGCAGCGGCTCACTGTGGCGGAGGGAGGAGTCCGTGCGCTTCAAGCACGCCGCCACGGAGGGTCTGCTGTCTGTCACGGGCGAGCAGTACGGACGACCCATCCACGGCCAGCGGGAGGTCCACGCCATGACTGCTGCCAGCCAGCACAACTACTGGAAGGTCATGGAGGGCATCTTCATGAAGCCCAGCGAGATGCCCGGACCCCGGAATGGAAACGGGCCTGTCCACACCGAATTTTAACTACCACCCCCCCGCTCTCCATCCCAGGAGGCACAGAGGGATGTGTGCGAGCATCGCCAAGCCTGGAATCCGTGCCCGTGACCCTCCCTTTAAAATATAACAATTTTCTGCCCACGGTTAACATTTTATGCTTGAATTCTTACGGCCAACGGAAACATGCAGCCTGAAACACAGCGCTTTAAAGACTCGGCCTCAGTTCATGGGCCAGTCTCGGTTGAGTTACACACCACATCAGCTGCCTTACCAAGGCAGGTGGCCGCAGATTTAATCAGCTCCAGTAAGCTTGTTTGATGTTAGTGTAGAAGGCAGCATGGGATTTGTGACTGGCTTTGGCCTCCTTGGTATTATAATGCTTCGGGAAGTTCTGGTTCTGAAGTCCGATCCCACTTTGCCTCTGGATGCGGTGCTGTCATGGAACTCCTGGAATAACCGATGAGAAGTAGACTTTCGGACGTCTTTTTACCTCAGAGAAACACCTCGGAGAGCTACAGTCACAACTGTGATGAGTTTGGGCAGAAGTTTCCATTAAGTAATTTTGTTTTTGTGACATCCCACTTGGTATTTTCACTGTTTTGCAGCAGGGATGGTTTATAAAACATATTTAGTAATCAGTGGTACCTGACATTTGGAGCATATTTGGTCTCTTGTTTACATTCATTTGTAATACTAAATATATTTTTCTCTGAGAAGAGGCCTTAATACTGATCCATTATGGGCTGTTTTTAGATCCCTGAACTGGGGCCATAGGCTGTTTTTATGTGTCAAAGGGTTGAATAAGCAAAATACATCATTTGTATTCAGTATTTATGGTGCCTCATTTTTGACGTTTTGGAAAATCTTCCAATTACCATCCCATGATGGTTGGTTGTTTATTCTAGTGTTTCCCTGCCCAGTCCTCGGGGAACCCCAGACAGTCCACGTTTTTGCTCCCTCCCAGCTCCCAGCCAATCAGGAACACGAATCCCTGTTGCTGGGACCTGAGAGGAAGCAAAAACGTGGACTGGACTTCCCTGAAGACTGGATTGGGAAGCACTGGTTTATTCGGCAGAGGTTACTGTCTTGTTTACTGTGCTGCTTCATTAATGTTAGAAGAACAACATTAGGAACATTCACTATGACCTTTAAAAGAAACTAACAGTATTATCCTAAGACAGGAAAAATGACATCAGTGTCTTTGCATAGTGAGACAGAGTTTTCAGAACAGCCCAGTTCCATCCAGCTGTTTCAGACAATCACACTCAAAAACATCCTGCTTTCTCCCTCATTCGGCCCAGCGGTTGTATTGATTTGCGTCCCTGAGCTTGTGTTAAGTTGCCGTAGCATTCAGTTTGCAGTTGGTCTGTATGTGAAGCAGGAAATGTAAATTATACCTCAGAAAAATGTTTTGTAACCTTTTATTAAACATGTTTTATGACCCTGAAACGGCCCCATTTTTTTCTTTAGGAAATGGAGAAAATTGAGTCGCGTATGTGTGAGCATTATAAGTGCCGAATATGGCCATCAGTTTGTTCAGTATTTATGGGAATGCCTTAATTTAACCTTTACCAAGGGCATAGATTTGGGTATGGAAAGAGTGAAATATTTCTACCAATACTGTAGAAGACTCATGTTTGTTTAAGGGGGTATGGATTTTGGAGATGACTTGGTCCCTACTGACGTTGAAACCAAACCTACGTCCTTGACCTTTACAAACGTAGTCCCTGTGTCATTTTCAGCAGCTCGGTTTAAAGATAGAAATACTAATCCAAGAAATTAGTGTTTCGGCGCCCCCTTGTGGAAGCAAGTGCACTATGTATGCAAATTGCGGCTAACTGGTGGGTAGTAAGCAGGGGGAATAAAACGCATGTTTTATGGTGGCCGGTTTCACATGGAGGCAGAATCGACGGGCCGGTTCGTGCTGCTCTGCGCGGCTTTTATGTTGCACTTGGTGCGTCGGAGCTTAAAGGCCACTTAAAGGACGGATCTCACTGTAAGTGACCAGTCGCATATGCCAGTGAGACCCACGAAGCTCTGACACCATCGCCTACTCCGTCATGTCTGCAGCAAAGTCCATGATCGCAGTCTTTACCAGGGTAACCATGATTACTGCGGTAAATGATCCGGCTGGATCATCCGTCCGTTTCAAACCTCATATTCATCCCAGGGTCGCGGATCCAATAATATCAATTGACTAAGAAAAGAGTTACTTTTGACCAAGGATCAGCTAAACAAACAATTCTGTTGCCCTAAAGACCCAAGCGATTTAACAAGGTAAAGTACACTGACATTTAAAAACTTTTATTGCATAAATGTTTTCCATTTATGTTTAAACAGGTTTACATATTTACAGCTACATCGTCCAGGCATTTATATATTACCGAAGGTATATTACTTTAATCAGCATGCTAAGTTTACATGTATTTACAAGTATGTGCTATCTACACATTAACAGAAAAGGACGGTATGTTTAGGTACGTATGCCATTAAACCATCGTGCTTTTTAACTCTCTCTCTCTCACGCTCCTTGCAAATCTAGTAAATTAACCCAGAAGATCTGTAATGAAATAACCACTAGGAAATGAAATGGTACACCTATCGATGCAGAGATAAATAGATAAACAAGGTGACAGAAACTAAACTCCGTATGTTAGACCATTCAGTGCTACCAGTGTTTTGGTTTTTGGCACATTTTGTTAAAAAAAAACACCCGAACTATGTTGTGTCAAATGATTTGCATTCAAGACTAAAGTACGAAGTATTTTATGCGTACAGTGTCCAAAACCCGAACAAATGTAAACTATAGTCTGTAACGCAATCTCTAAAGCCATGAGTAATGTTTACACTGCATTTCTTTCTGTATTAACCTCCCTGTTAATTCTTCATCAAAATAGGAATGTAATATTCAGACTTCTTTTTGAAATCTGTTTCAGCACAAACAAGTAACTGTTTTCATCTGTAATTGTAACAAAACCATACAATTTCTACTATTAATATCAGGGCTATAATATTATATAATAATCCTTATATACACATACATACACTCGATACATGCCATATCTCTTATGACTCTCTATCTCACAGAAAATACGGGGCCACTTTCCCATGTCGTGTAAACTGTAGTTTTGAGTGGATATTTTAATTAAGGTTAAGTGTTTTTAATTGCCACAAAACCCGCATCTGGCATCATCAAGGATACTAATTAACTGGCTTTTATTCATACGGAAACGTATTTGATGGTTTGATGGCAAAGCTAATATCGGGGACTGAGACGCCCCTGCTGAGAAGAGACCGCTGTTCACCTCGTGGTTCATATCCGCCATCACGTACAAACCATCTTTGTCTTATCTACAATAAAAAAATGATGATTTTAAAAAGTAGCATTTCCAAAGGTTTCTTATTCAAATAATAAAATTACAGACACAACCTAAAATGTTTCCTGTACCAGCAGCGTAAAAAAAGTGCATTTTGAGAACATAGAAAGTAACAAAGGGGTGGCCACGCCCCCACCTTGGTGACGTGACGGGTAAAAAGCCCAGACTTTCCTAAGAGATTCTGAATACTATGCACGGAACATAAGTGTCAGGCACACACACGCACACACACGCACACGGGCAATACCTCAGGTCACACAGCTGATGGCTTCCTCCAGCCAAAGGTGTGCCATCCAATCCCCAGATTCATCACTCGGAGAAGCAGGCAAGTCGATTGGAGTAGCCTTCCCAAGTCAAACGAAACCAGGCTTCACGAAATTATTGACTTAGCCAATTACTATAATTTCTATTAATTTAGAAACGTGCATTTGTTCAAGGCCCAGTAATATAATAAACGAAAAATGCCTATGTGATTTTTAAAGAAAGCCTTTCAATTATTAAATATTTAATAGTACTTTTGTCACATTTTTAATTGCTAAATGTATAAAATCCATTCTTAAAGGGTTTGGGGTTCTGTTTATCAAAATCCTTCACGTTGTGGGGTTGTGACGTGGGTCACTAGGGGGTTGTGTGGGGTCCTGCCGTGTGTCCCGGCACGCATGGGCGCGCACGCACAGATCGGTACATTACTGTCTACATCGGTTCTGTACAAATGGTGCTGTAGGTTCGGTTTCCCTGCAGTCTTCTATGGCTTGACTCAGAGGTTATGGATGTGTGCAGGGCCTGTTTCTCCGGGCCAAACTCAGACACATGACGGCATTGATCTTCACACGAGCATCGCTCATGGAGGTTATGGTGCCTCAATCGCACACACAAGCACGTGCAAACACCCTGTGGGGTCACATGCACTGCATATGACTGGCTCTGTAGGAAACTCTGCCCCACTCCTGTGAGAGTACCCAGCGGCACCACAAGAGATTTTGGGCCCCATGAAAGTAAATCATATTGGGCCCCCAAACCAGACCAATCCAAATTTATTCCAAATTTTTAAGGGCCCCTGCCTCTCTGGGCCACTTAAACATCAACTCCCACTTTTCCCCACTTTAAAACATCCCTGAGTGTACATATGTGTGTGCATGTATGTATGCCACTCAGGAACTGATTTATGGCGCTTTTCCACTGGCAGGCAGGAACCGAGCCATATCTGACCCGTATGGCAGAGAGAGACTAGTTACAGTGCGGTTCCAGCTCGCTCTGGCTTTCCACTGCGGACCGGTCGGCTAGGTAAAGGTGTTGCCGGGCTTGGAGAGCGACAGTGAAATCCAAAGACATGCTTATTTACTGTTCACGTGTTGTACATCATGATTTACTATACACCAATCTCCACTAGCACGTCTGCGAGAATCACCGCGTTATGTTAGCATCGTAGGCTAGCGGAATTTGCATTCGCTTGCATAAATTTACATTACGAATCCATTCCGTTCAGCTGTTCTATAGTATTTTGCATGAGATTGGAACGTTTCACAGCATCGATACAGCACAATGTGTGATACTACTAATAACAAATTATATATAGAGTATGCCCTTTTTTCCTTCAGATAATCCGTGCACAGAATAGCGACATCCCGGCTCATGTTGACCAATCAGATTATGGTGATGCGACCAGCTCGCTTTGGGCACGTGCTCGGCCATTGGGCACGGCTCGCATACTTTACAATGGGAAACCGCAGGTCCGCAGTGCGGCTCGGGTACGACTCAATTCTTGGTGGCAGGGAAAAGTGTCAATAGTATCATTACTATTATTATTATCATTTAGAAGATTTTGTTGATATACAGTCATGGAGAAAATTAGATCTATGTGGTCCCAGCCCCCAGATACATGGCTGGTCAGGTCAGGACACACGTCTGGTGTGTACACGTGTGTATATAGCACATGCAAAAACGATCAGGTCACTAAGTCTAAGCATCATTGTCAGACAGCTTGGGTTGGTACCGTGTGGAGTTGGGTCTGGACCATCTGACTTAAAAGGACGATCACTAAGCTGAGCTTGGACTGAGCTGACAGCAAAGCCGCCATGGGAGCACGGCGCCCACTGACATTTATCAAGCATTTGTGAAATGCCTGGAGAGAGTGAGGATGCTGTCTGGCGCCACCTGCTGGGGAAGAAGCATGTGTTCTTATGCCACACAGAAGTGTTGTGTGTGCGTGTGTGTGTGCGCCTATGTGTCTGTGTGTGTGCGCCTGTGTGTCTGTGTGTGTGCGCCTGTGTGTCTGTGTGTGTGCGCCTGTGTGTCTGTGTGTGCGTGCTTGCCTGTCTGTGTGTGTGCGTGCCTGGGTGTGCTTGCCTGTCTGTCTGTGTGCGCACACCTGTGTGTCTGTGTGTGCATGCCTGTGTGCCTGTGTGTCTGTGTGTGCGTGCCTCTGTGTGCCTGTGTGCGCGTGCCTGTGTGTCTGTGTGTGCGTGCCTGTGTGTCTGTGTGTGCGTGCCTGTGTGTCTGTGTGCGCGTGCCTGTCTGTCTGTGTGTGCACGATGCTTGGAAAATGGCTGCCATAGAGGACAGGTTTCTTGTGGCCCTGAGTCACACACACAAACGTACACACACACACACACACACACCTGCACTTCTGATGTCAGTCACTCATGTAAACACCTTCCAGATTCCATGTATATTTCACGACATGTACTTATATTTTATGGCCGCGGGGTCTAAGGAACCACGGCTTTACACCGGAGAGACAGTCCCCTCTGGAAGACTAAGAAAAGCCAAAATCACAGCCTGGATCAGAAGACACCAGCATGTTCCTTGTGGTGCTGCTCTGGTGACACGGAGCCACGTGGCGTGTCCTCAGCCTGAGGCGTGTCCCCTGCCTGTGTGACAATAACACGCCCAGGATATCAGGGCTCCTGTACATTATTGCGTTAGGAAAACTGCTCCCATCAGAGCAAAAGTCAGCCCTTGTGATGTCCCCCAAATGACTGGGGCCCCCACCTGTGCCCCCCCCCCCCCCCCCCTCCTCCCCCCCCCCCCCC
>JAODKM010000037.1:10661663-10688162 GCA_026780845.1 Petrocephalus sullivani | reverse complement strand
CCCCCACGCCTGGGGCCCCCCCCTCTCCCCCCCCCCCCCCCCCCGCCCCCCCCCCCCCCGAAAAAGCATGGATCCTTTCCCTTTCGAAGAATTTTTTCTTGGTCTATTGGTAATGTTCCTTCAAAAACAGGAAATGACCTCACTGGCTGGGATCTTCCTGGTGCCAGGGGTCTCCTCTCTCTCACCGTGTGGTCACTCCATACCATTCCTCAGCATTTGGTTAGCAGCAATCAGCATCACACTGATGATGAAGGCCATCGCGAAGGCACAGATGAGGCTCTTCCTCACACACGTCTGTCGATTCTTCTTTTTCGGGTGGACTGCATTCAGCCGGGGGGGTAAGAGAGTGAGGGAGGGGGGTAGAAGAGAGGGTCACTCTGGAGGGAACCGAAAACCCCCCCATTAAAAAGCAGCCATGCTGAGTGCCACCTTGACCTTTATGTGACCTTTATTTGGTCTTTTGTCCCAAGAGCTAAGTTGAGTGAAAGCAAAGGGCATCTCACTATAGTGGACAGCTCCAACTCGCATGTAACCCTTTCAGCGCGGAACCCGGGCATGGCTGCATGCAGAAGCAGCCATCTGACACCCTGTTGCTCCCAGACAAACCAAGTTGTGCCCCCCCCCGAGTCTCCAAAGACCCATTCCTACAACATATATATATTTTTAATCAGCTGTTGGCCTGCTCATCCATGCCTAAAGACTCATCATTAATTAATCGAGGCTGCTCCTGTGATGATAATTTCCGCTGACTGGCATCCTGAAAATCCCTCTTTGGGGGCTCTGAGCTGGTTCCAACTGGCCACAACTGGCTTTACACTCCCTGCAGGAATTCCTGAGGGACCTTGAATTGCTATCTTCAACCTGTGCTATTTCTGTAAACATTCAGAAGGACAGGAAGTAACTTTGTTTGCTGTGGTTGGCGCTGCTCTTCATACACAGCATAGAAGCCCTACCCAGGGGCACTGCTATAGGTTTCGGGCCCCATGAAAGCATACCATATCGGGCTAATCGGACCAATCTAATTATGTTCCAAATTTTTTAGCGCTCATGGCAGTCAGGGGCCCTTGCAGTCGGCACTATCCCCCCACCCCAATCCCCCTTTACAGCTGAGCTGGTAATTCAGTAATTTCAGTAATGGGAACATATCATCACAGGGCTGGCTGGGACTAAAACCAGCAACCTTCAGGCCATACAGGCAAAGCAGCGACCCTAAAGACAGCAGAGCCCGAGTGCCGTCTCACCTCCTTCGAAATCGGCCTGGCAGCCTCCGGCGTTGTCCTTAAGGCTCTCCTCCTCCGTCATGATAATGTTCTCGATGTCCTTCATCGTCAGATGGTCCCGGAAGGCATGGAACAAGACATGCTTCAGCTCCTCCAGCGTCAGGCGCTGCATGTCAAACTGGGGGGCAATTATGGGGGCGAGGGGGGGTTACAAATCAGAACAGGTCAGAGCTTTGCCTGAAGAGAAATCAGAGAGGTCCACATCCCTGTTGCTCTAGTGCTTTGGGGGCCTTATTCCTCTAAATCTATAGAGTTTTGCCAATGAAAATGTACCCCCACCTGCCCTGCCTCCCTCAAACAACCATAATGTTATTAATATCTGCCTCTGATTGGTCAACAAAAAACACCATCAGAGACAGACACTTCATCAGAATATCTGGAACACCCTGTGATGTTCCCGGCCTCCACATAACGCATTTTAATTGGTTAGTTTTACTGTCACTCTGGGGCGTATGGGGTGGGCACACTGCTGAATTCAGAGATTCCCCTGGGGCTGAGTGAGATCACTGAAAATGCTACATACCATATCCACCTTCAAGAAACATTTCATCCAAAAAATATAAGGAAATAAACTCAGAGAGAAAAAAAACCTAGTAATATAGTTTACAATTGTTATACTTTTTGAAACTTTTTTATTATAAAAATGCAATGGCTTCTTAAATCCACTAGGACATGGGTTAGGGATTGACACCCCCATCTTGCCATTTCGTTCGTTAGATTTCACAATTGAGGGCCCCCCGTGGCACATTTATCACAATCGCGTGGTGGTACTTATGGTTACGATGGAATTTTTTCCACGTTTTTTAATTTTTAAAAACATACCCTGGTATTCGTTTCAGGACCCCCGGAGGAGTTGCGGCCCCCATTTTAGGAATCCCTGTACTAGGATATTCAGAGAATACCCCAAATGCCGTGATGGACCACCACTAGTAAACAGTCACATTTATTCATGTTCCCAAGCTGCTCCACCACCACCCTAAAAGCCTAGGCTCTATCCCACTGCATGGGACACATAACTCCAAGCCGGATTCCAGATAACAAATGCATGAATCTAAACTGACACGGTTAAGTACAATTACATATAATCTGTCGCTTATATAACAAAATGAGAAGCATAAGACGTATTAACACAATATCTGAGGATGACTTCTCTGAGTAATGAGGAACAAAATTTCTTATTCCCCTAATTTATAATCCATAAGCTCGTAATTGCAAGACAATTGATCCTAACAACCTTCTGACTCAAATGCTAAAACTAAACGAGAACAAGCAAAGGGTCTGATAGCTCTGGTCTGCTGGTGCTTCCAAGCCTCTGTGGCCCGTGAAAGACAAGGCCTCCGCAGCGAGGACATCGCCGGGAATCCGCATATCGATACTGTGCCATGCAACTAGTCTGGATGGCTTTCTGAATGGGGGCTAGTGGGGGGGGGGGTCATTTCAGGAAAGAATGACACGCCGACGCTGACGGTAACCCCAGCAGCCCAGCACAGATAGGTCCAGCATCGCCAGGCCACGCTCTGGGATGCGAGTGCTGCCTCTCGACACTGTCTCCCACAGCCATTATCGTCTCTCCACTCTGCGAGTAATGAAGCTGATTCTCTGTCCCCGGAACGGCGTTGCGTAACCCTTCGCTGCCTCGCTGTGCTGTTTTTCTCTATTTTTTTTTTCTGTCCCAGGTGATTTTCCCCCGGATGGAAATGACAAATGACGGCTAGCGGTGAGGGACGCTCTATCGCCGCCCCCACAGTTCTAGAAAGCAGGAGTGTGTGTGTGTGTGTGTGTGTGTGGCGGGGGGTGAAACCCAGGGCAGTGTGATCCCGGCGATGAGAGCCGAGGCACACGGAAGAGACGTCCAGGGTTGGAACCTCCGTATTGCCTCTTACGCCATAAAAATCTCATTTAACACCCTCTTCTCCTGCTGCTGCTTTCGATCGCTCACTCTGTCATGGCCAGAGAAACAGATGCACACTTAAGCAGAGGCAGCGGTGCGGAGCGTGCGCGGTGGCGGTGAAGATCCACGCGGCACCGATCACGCCGTGCGACGGACGGCCACGTCACCCTGACTAGGGCGAAGACCAGCATAAAAACCCCAAATTACCCATCATCCTCCTGACGCACACTCCATAACTGCATGCATTAAAAATCAAAGGCGCAGTACTAGGAATGGATCAGAGAGCAATGTTATGGGTGTCAATTGTTATTTTTAGCAGACGCTTTTATCGGAAGCAGCATGCAGCTTGGTGAGCAGGATCAGACAGTCCCAACCGAGGTTAAGGGGCTCGCTCAAAGGCCGGGCAATGCAACCACTCTGCTGAGCGTGGGATTTGACCCAGCAACCTTCCGGATAACGAGCATACAGCCTATCCATGCGGCACGTGACAGTGACCCTAAAAAAGCCGCCAACCTCACTGCCTATGAAGCAGGCGCACTCAAGCGTGCCCGGGGCAATTATCCCGCCAGGCCACTGGGGGGGGGCAAGGCTGAGAGGGGCTCCAGGACGCGGGATGGGCGCCAGCACCGTACCGTACACGTGGCGGGAGAGAGGCACCGGCCAAATGGTAAGAGGAAAAAATATAATGGAAGGGTTGTCAGCCACCAGAGAGGTAGATGAGTCATAAGGAGAGGGAGAGCGGGAGCGGGGAATGCGGCGTGGCTTTGATGGAGTCGTCGCCCGGAGCTGCTCGCTAACATGCTGTGAGACTAACTGAGCCTCTCTAAGCAGCTTCCTGTCCAGGTCTTTCTTAGCTGTCCAGGACTGTAAGGCTGCTGGCTCCGGCTGAAAGCTGTGATCCTCAGCGTCCCCGAGCCATGCGCCGTATTCCCACGTAGGGTGGGGGGGTGTCGGGTCACTTCTGATCAGACCAGGCTCATTCACTCTGGCATATCTCTCGGATTCAGTGACTCCCAAGCATGTACCTCTGTACCTGCTGCTCCAGATCCCATCTCTCCTGTCCCCCTCTCCACTCACAAGTCTACGCAGAATGCTTGGATGCAAAAAAACATACTTTTATGTCTTAGGTTTGGTCTGATTTGAATGTGCAACAGGTACAATGGTCTCGACCTTAATACAAGATGATATATCACAAGAAAGATAGAAGTTAGGACAGTTAGGAAACGTAGGAAAAACTGCTTCTTTGAAAGGCCCCTTGATTTACAAGGAAACTGAACTTCCAGCTGACCGTCAGGCTTTCGACCTGCCTGCACACCGACCCACATCTTCAAGTTACAGTTTTAGCATCTGGTCATTGATCGGTTCATTTCCACATCCGGTCCTCAGGGACCCACAGACAGTCCATGTTTTTGCTCCCGGGAGCTGGGAGGGAGCAAAAATGTGGGCTGTCTGGCAGGGAGCTCAGAGGGAGCAAAAATGTGGGCTGTCTGGCAGGGAGCTCAGAGGGAGCAAAAATGTGGGCTGTCTGGCAGGGAGCTCGGAGGGAGCAAAAACATAACTGTTGGACCATGAGGACCGGACTGGGTAACACTGTTCTATTCAATGGGAGTAGCCATCAGGATGGGAAAGTTCCCATAAGATTGCCAGAGAGTTACTCTCTAGCCAGAGTTCCCACATTGTATTGTATGAACACCATCTGCAATCAGGGGTCCCTCACAATAAATGTGTGGCTCTGTGTTACTTTGACTCTTGGTATTGCTATGCATGTGTGATATAGATGTGCTCTGTAGTCAAATGACCACTTTACGTAGATTTGAATTGTAGCTGATGTGTAATATTCCTACAGAGCGCATAAATTATGTTCTGATTAATTCTTGTTTGTCTGCAATTGCTCTCTAGTAATTGCCTAGGTTGTGGTGATACCGCAATCCCTAGAAAGGATTAGCAGGCGCTAAAACGCACATTACGGTATAAGTATGGGCCGTTACAGTCTAATCATGTTCTGACTTGTCGCTTGGATCATTTACACTGGAGGTGAACAGCCATGTGATATTATAGTGATAAACAGCCTGGCAGCCTCTCAGGTGAATCAATTCGTTAGACTAAAATTGTATTTAAATGACCAAACACACTGACGTTGTGCCAGTCTGTGGCTGCCCTGCGGGCTCAGAACCGAGATCATACTGGTTTTATATTACACCTGTGGATATTCCTTAATCAGCTGGACGTGAATTTGGTGACACGTCGCATTCGGGAATGGGCAATCTTAGAGTGAGAGAAGTCAAGTAATGATGAAAGGGAAGCTAAATTAAGCAGGTTTTCCTCCAAGACAGAGTGGGCTTCCAGAGGTAAAGGGTAGGAGAGCCTAGGGGGTAGGACTTAGAGATCCTGGCTTCAGTGGACCATGTCTTATTGTTGGGTAACAGACCCTGGACAAGTACGGGGGGTGGCTGGATGGGGGGGGCGCAGGGCTTTGCAATTTGGACATTTTGTAAAGGCTCCTGAGTTGACGTTCTGATGACTTCTTCCTGTTCATTTTTCCAAGGTGAGGGGAAACTGCCCCCTACCTATAATTTTTATGCTCTCCAAGTTTTATGTCACAAAGTTTAATTGTGGTTTAACACAGATGTCTGTGGAGATTCAAGAACATGCCAAACGGTCTGTCACATTCCAAATGAAAGACCCACCGGATCTATGAAAAGATGACCTTGGCTTCTGAAAATGATGCCCAAATTATACTACTGTAGGGCCCAGATGGCCCTCATACTCCACATCCAGCAGAACGACTCACAATGAACAAGAACTAAACCACTTCCTAAGAAGAACCCAGTTTGAACCTTCATATATTCAGCTGGGATTTCGGAGTCACGCTGATTTTTTGTGTGATTGGGGGTTGAAGACAGCAGCTAATTGTTGATGGGGTGGCAGGGGGGGAGGACAAGGGGTGCTAAGAAAAGAAACATCCAACAGCAGTCCAGACAGTGGTCTGGAAAATTGACCAGATGAAAGTGGTCACCCTACTGTTTACTGATCTCACACTGCTGATCTCACAATGCAGATCTCACAATGCAAATCTCACACTGCTGATCTCACAATGCAGATCTCACACTGCTGATCTTTCTGAGTTCCTGGCACCACCAATCTCTGCCGCCGATCTCCGAACTCCAGAGCTATTCTTTCGGGGAAAAAAATGACGGCGGGCGTCTGCGTTAACTGTAAATCGGGAAGAGGGAGGTGTCGCCCTGGCCTTTATCTGACCGGTGAGTAGCGAATCGAGCGGAGCCAGCCCTGCCAGGAGGGGGGGAGCCATTGATCAGCAGTGAGGAGAGTGCTGGAGCCTCTCATTCGTATGCAGCCCATGTTCGATAAAAGAATATTACTCAGGCTTCTGCGTCTCTCGTTCTCGCAGCCAGCCGCCCCCGCATCTCTGAAACGCCATCCGCTCCCGCTGGCCGCCAGACACCTACAAAAGCCGGGCGTCGTCAACAGCCTCTGCGTCGCCGGATCCATGAGTCACCCCGAGACTTGACCCCGGCCCCTCCACAGCCCATGATTTCCTCCCCTCGCAAGCACTATTCTTTTGTTTGTTAGTATCTTTGTTCAGCGAAGGCTGATGTCTGCAGCGCCTTCATGGCGGCTTGTGATCCCTCTCGGTTTGGTGTGCGGGACCCAGAGGGACGCAGCGGCGTGTGGCACTGTAGGTTAGGCTGCTGTGCCTGTGGTCGGAAGGTCGTCGCTTCAAATCCCGGCCTCAGGCAGAGCGATTTCATTATTAAGGCCTTTAAACCCCACCAACAGCTGTAGGAAATGTCTAAACCTGATTTCACCTGCTTTGGGGAAAGGTATCTGCTAAAAAAATGCTCCGTGTTTCTTGGGAATAGTTCACTTATAGTTACAGGACCGGCATCTCAAATTATAAGAAACGACGGTTCCCTCACAACACGCGGCTAAATCCTGGTCAAGACCTCCAACGGTGCAAGAACAATCATCGGCCGCCGCGCCCGCTGTCAGCGGCCACCTACCGACAAGACAAAATGCAGTTATTGGCATAATTAAGGTGTGATGCAAACGGCTTCCAGAAATCCTGCAGCAGGTCCTCGTGTGAGACGCCCTAACCCCCACGATTCCCCCTACTCCACCGGCTCATTAGCCTGGGACAGGCATCATTCGGCTTTCACAAACACTGGGGACACGGGCTGGATTTGCAAGGACCAGAACACAAAGACAAAGTGGAATCTACAGTAAAGCCAGATATCTGGCAAAAACTCTGCAGAAAAAAAAATCCCCGGAAGTCAGCCTCGCGGATAAATGTATGTGGTGGACAGACAGCTACATGCAGACTGCCATCACTTCAAGAAGGCAAAGACATCTGTACTATTCATGTGTTACAGACGCCTTACACATGGCCAGTCCTGGGACAGGGGAGACATTGCCTTGTTCTGATCTGTCTTTCAGCAGCGGTTAGGCGTCTCTTTCAGACCTTTGTGCGGCTGTAGCTGTGTGTGTGTCCATCACACCTTGGGAAGGGAGGGCCGCCTCTCACTGTAACACATAAATCCCTCACTCCATTTCCTCTGGGCCTGAATTATAGACCCCACACTGGTCGTGAGCACAAACATCGGTAAAAGATACCGTGGCTGGCATAGGCACTGACGTCGTACAATTCTGCTTCCGTGGAATGATTAATATCTTATAATGTCCAAAGAGTTTAGCCACCTTTATATCAGCTCTGGGCCCAATTCCCATCAGCATTTCAAACCAACAGTCCATCATAGATGCTCACTTTGGACTATTAATGCTGATCTATTATAAAACTCAGTAATGTTTTACATTAAGTGCACCTTCATAATGCATTAAATAAGGAGGGATTGTGGCTGGAATTCTGTTCTAAATGTCGTACTCCCGTGTGCGAATGCTCATTTTCGCGAGCGCGCCGTCATTCGCAGACGTCACTTTGATCCGCGTCACGCAGAAACGGTCCTTACGAGATCTGGTTAGCTCGCGCTCCTATTGGTCTCATCATGCGAATAGGGTCCATTTTTATGCACGATTTACCAGACAATAAGGGACCGAATCGGATCCCGCTTTCGCTCGGCGGCAATCTGCAGACGCTCGCGGCCCCGGAAAACCTCGGTAACTACCGTTGCTGCCGCGGCAACCCCGCTGGAGTCCAGACCTCCGTTACATTCCCCTCATATTCATTTTACTGTAACAGCTGATTAAGCTCTTAACGAACCACTTCAGTGTCCATAATGACAGGCCAGATGACAACTGGGTTCTGCGATTCAGTAACACTTGTGCCAATGATTTTACCCACCTAACATTTCCTTGAAAAAACAAACTCAACTTAAAATCCCTGCCACTAGTCCCTCAAACTCAAATCTCAACTATACAATATTTCCAGCACTGCACACAATAACAATGTCGGTTTCGATATTGCGTGGATCTGGATTGACCACAGAGTATTGGTATGAGGCTGGGTTGAGGTGATCGCTCAAGGTGATTTACGATGGGCCCCTGCACCTATAAATTACTGAGGGAAATGTAGCTTGGAAACCCACATTGGATTGGATTATCGATCAGCCTCTTGACAATCATGTCAGGGTTAGGCAGTGTCAGCCACGGGAATTCGAGGCCAGGATTGTTTATTTCAGTCCAAGGTGTGCCATCTTAGGCTGCAGTTCAGATGTATTAAAGTGTTTCTGTTAAGTCAATTTGAAAACACCCTTTGAGTTTGGGAGCCTTAAGGCAGTGTTTTCCAATTCGGTTCTTGGGGACCCACAGACAGTCCATGTTTTTGCTCCTGAGAGCCGGGAGGAAGCAAAAACACGCATCCATCCATCTGCTATATGGAATCTATGGGCACAAAGCAGGAAATACCCCAGGACGGGGCACCAACCTCTCGCAGGACGCACTCATACCCTATTAGCTTTGAACTCAATTTACATTTTATTTGGTTAATAATGTTTTTGGGTCTATTCACCATGTGACCATCGACCCCTACCCACATCCAGCTCACATGCCCTGAGAATGTGCCTTCCGCGTACATCAGAATGCCAGAGAGCCAATCGAGAGAAAGGCTAGGGGGCCTCCCTGGTTCTCACCCCAAGGGTCCTACCTGCCAGAAAATGCTGTCTATGGTGTTGCCTAGGAAACCGTCCCTTGTCCCCGACGACAGCAGTTTCGGCCCCAGAATGGTCACAAACTCATCGAAGTCCACCTGGCCGTCCCCTGGGGTAAGGAGATGATGTCAGGAACACATTACAGCACATTGCGATGGCGTTCAGTGCGCTTTCCCAGCAGACAGCCTCCCTCCAGGGCATTAAAGGTGGACACGCTCAGTGAATAATCAAACACTCATGCTCTCAGTCTGTGTGAACTTCATATGGACTCCAAGTGCGAATGATGAGGGGGGCATTCTACTGATGGATAGGTCTGCTGGTGTATTAGAGACATAAAATTACAAATGCACTTTTATGAGATCCAGCTCCATCAGGGACAGAAAACAAGCACCAAGGCCTCTGCAGACCATCGAAGATCCGGACCATCAAAAAGCTCACAGATGGTGTGTTCCTGTGCGTCTGCCTGATCGAAACAGCACTAGGAATGAGGCCAATTACGGTAACAAAACTTTAATAATATTTATGCAATATAACTCATGGCAGAGAGAGGCTGCCGGATAAGACGTTTAGGTTCATAACGCACCCTTCCTGGCACCAGGCTGTTCTTTTCTTGACTGATACTTACTACAACGGCCCATCTGCAGGGATTTGAGTGTAGCTCATAACAACTGAGTAGCAACTGTTTCTGCAACACTCAGTCTCCAGGAAACAACAGCCAATCCCCCTAAAAAATACTGCTCACAACAGCCAATCCCTAAGCGGCTCCTGTTTACGGCAGCCAATCACTTTTGTCTCCACCCCTCTCTGGAAGCCACACCTCTTTAAAACTCTGCAATCTTTGCACGATCCACAAAGGCTTCAGGAAAGCAGTGTGCAGTGCAGGAGGGAGACTCACCGTCCATGTCCAGCCTCTGCATGATGATGGCCAGCTCCACCTCGCTGGGCATGTACCCCAACGACCGCATGGCCATTCCCAGCTCCTGCTTGGAGATGAAGCCGTTCCCATCGCGGTCCAACACGCGGAATGCTTCGCGGATTTCTGTGGGACAGTGTCCAAATGGAACCTCTCTCAACAGGGCACTACACAGCTTTACAGAGAAACTAAAATTAATTCCTGTTTGTTTATTCATTGTTTATTCAACTTTATTCATCTTAAATTTGATCAATAAACACAATCATTTTCCTAACATCTTAATCCAGCCCACCTTCCTACAACGGATGTCAGCGCGCCTGGTGGGGCAGTTTGTATTCTTGTGACACACTTCAGTATAAATTGCCCTGACAGGAAGCAGCCTCACCTTGAGTAGTCACATGACAGTTTGGGAACTTCTGAGTTTTTTTTTCTTTGTTAGCGGTAGAGCGCCACCCGGTGGAGGGGAGGAGAAGTGGCAGGTAAGATGGAGTACGCTGGCGAAAGACTGGAAATTCCCATACAGGGGGACACGGGTACGAGCCTCGCGGTCAGGTTTGTACTCAGCGATACGAGAAGCGCCGGCGCTCACCGTAATAACAAATTGGCTCCTGATCTGATACTAACTACATCCGGGCTCCAGTTCGTATTCTGAATTAAGCGCCTTGAGCGGATTATGCAAAGCACCTACGCTGAGAGCCACGATCACAAGGGTGGCTTACAGACACGCTGGGCGGGCCGATGCTTCCGCCACGTCGAAAACGTCAGGGTTACGCCAGTGACTGTTGGCGTCACCTTCATCCGCTTACGAAATCCCCCGGTTCCTCCGCCAAATCGCATCAAGAAATGACCGAGGGGTGCGCAGCCAGCTGTACCGCCGGTCCCCGCCGGTCCCCGCCGGTCCCGTCCAATCACCTCCGGCGGCCCGCATCACTTATTAAACCTGAATCACTTAGAGCCACCAAGGAAGGTATCCCATGAGCCCGCTGGTGTAATGCGCTCTTTCGTAGACCGCGACTGTGGGATATTAATGAGATGCATGTTCCTTTAAAGTCTTTGAGTTTCAAATGAAGGGGTGAGCAGAGAGGAGGGGAGCTTAAGACAGGAACCTCTACTCGTCCATCGCATGCTGTCATCCAAAGCAACTTACAGTAAACAGAAGTGCTATCATTTATGGACACTCCCTAGGATTTGAACCCCCAACATTGGCAGTGTTGGTGTAACACTCTACTTACTGAGCTGCAGAACAGAGCATGCAACACAAACACCTCGATCGTACATCTACTTTTGGTTGGTCTTGTTCCTATTCCCACCTGAGCATCAGACGCACTGAGCATCAGAGTGGCCTCACATTTGGTGTCAGACTCCCGTTATTCCTGTTATAGCCTCTGCATGTCTCACAGGCTCGTTTCCAGCACACGGGATGCTGCTACGGGCACAGAGTGTGTGTGTAAAATGTAACAGTGCGCACACACACACACACACAATCTACTTAAGTCCCAGGGAGTCAGAGAATGCTCTTACGAAAAGGCCGTCAGCTTTTCGCTAGGGAACGCGGCGTGTGTGGGCGCGAAATATCAGTGAACGCGGACTGTACAGTCAACCTATTAAGGACCCATCATTCACATGAAAACAAGGCAGCAAAATCAGAGTGGAGAACGCTTCCCCATCGCTCTGCATGGGCAATGTCATTCTCAAGGTCTTTAACATTAACCCTTTAAGTATAACATCGAGTCCTTTTTTTTCCAGCGCGAGCTCTGATGACCTTTATCTTAACATACATTGTTCTAAGCTCATTTTACAGGGACTGGGAGCATTTCCAAGGAAACGGAACTGTGAGTCACAGTGAGCACCGGGAGGGCCGGCCACCACTCACCGCCCAGTTCTTCGGCGGAGATGCTGGCCAGCTGCTCGCTGTCGCTGGCTTCGGACAGGGAGCTGCTCAGGTAGTGGCCCTTGTAGAGCAGCCCCGCGGTGACGTGGTGGAGGGGCATCGCTTCCCTGCGGAAAGGGGGCGGAGTCTCAGCAAAGCGCAACAATCCAGCCAATTAATAGGTGCAGATATCGCTGAGGTAGGCATGTGAAAGTCACTGAAGTACATACACCAAAGCCACTCAGGTTAGCACATAAATACCACGGTAATGTACCTGTGTGGTGGGTAAGAAACTAGGCACTTTGTGACTGAGACTCTTAATGCTCACCTGGTTGGTTGGTCCTCTTTGGACCTGGATTATCTGCAGCCACAATCATGAGCCTTCAGGAGGTTCAGCATGGTCTCATATGTTGGGGCAAACTTATGGGCCTCCTAGTGTCTCATGGGATTACATCAGTCAGCCAAAATACGCTGTAAAACCCCCCAGGACCTCACGGGGGGGAGGACTTTCATCTCAAACTGTGGTCATTAATCACTAAAAGTAAGACCGAGGTAAAAAAAAAAAAAAAAACGACGAACATTATCAGTATATACCTGACGGGATGACCCACAAAGCAGTCCTAGTGGAACATAAAATCTACTCTGGAATCTAATGGTGATATTCATCGGCAGTCTAACTGCTCTACTGCCGCAGTGCATTGTGGGAAGGTTATCCCAAGCGACTCATAAGCTCTCCCTCCACATTCCCAAGGGTGCTCTGGACATTTCTTGCAATCAACAGTGTATATACACCACCACTCCAAGAGACCACCCGCTTCTGAGATCCCACAACTTGCAAGTTTATTCACTTACTGTAAATCTAAAGGGGGGTGAGAAGTGGGGGCCATTGTTCAGTACTGATAGAGATTAAAGGCTGCCAAATTTGTAATCAAAACCTATGATTGTGCGAGACATTTTCTAGAGCTGCTCTGCTGGTGTTTGTTTGGCCTCCTGCCTGACAACAGTTGATGGTCAGGTTAGAACTCAGTGCTCTGGTGGTTTTATTGACCTCATATCCATCTGTATCAGGGGTGTCGCACGTTACTTTCCCAGTACCTCATTCTTCCTGGAAGCTGGGAACTCTTCCAGCTCATTCCTCAGAGACTTCTATACGTTTAATGCCTGCATTCAGTGCTTCTCTGTTCAAAGACCCGGATGGAGGCACCACACTGAGCTTCTCTCAGGATGTGAAGTGCGTCCAGATGCACATAGACGCGCCTCCACGTGTGCCAAGGCGGCCCAGGCTGTCAGCAGATTTACGGACACTTCCTGGAGCTGTTCAAGTTAAGTGTCCTGCTAAAGGGTTCACCGACAGTGCAATCCACATGGGATCTCATTGGTGTGACCTTCCAATGACACATTCAGTTCGACACCTAATCTCTACACTTGTGCATGCAGAATTATGGCTGTGACCTTCAACCAGGGGTATAGAACCTCGCTGGAATCAATTACCACAGTGGCAACATAGGACGTGGTTAGCTGGTGAGGTTAGATGGTGAGGTTAACGTTCACAGGCCGATTGAGAGCAGCTGCTCAGTTAATGGCAGAGTAATGTTACCTCATCATGGTTTATTGCTTTGCCACCATAGCCAAGTGTATTTACGAGAGCTGATCATCTTTCTCAGGGCTGCTTTCATGTGTATCCTCAATTTCTGAAGTATTTCAGTCATGAACCCCGGTTCCTTGACTGCCAATGGTTGCAGAACAAAAGTCAGACAATGTGCCAAACTATGAACCAAATACCAATATGAACCAAGTTCTGCTGAAGGTTTCACAATCCACCTGACCACAGTCCCGTAAAATGCTCTACCTGACGAACAATATAGAACATTCAACCCACTCAAATGAAAGAATATATGGAACACTGGGCTGTAAAGCAAAAAAAAAAGTTTACTTTGATGAGTGGGTTGAATGTAAGGCAGAAATAAAAGGTGGGGTCATATAAGACCCCGCGGGTTCCCCAGAGAAATCACCATCATCTTTAGATGAAACTGCAAACCAACCAATAGTTTCTGCCTTCAGAATGTTATCTGCATTACCGACACTAATAAGAGTTGTTGCACATTCTTATTGGTGGGGAGACCGGTCTGTGACTAAGCTGACAGTGCTGACATTGTTTCATGGGAGATCGCCAACTCATTTTACACCATGCGAACTTTCGTTTCACACCCACTCCGAGGCATTTTAAATGGTCTGCCTGGGGCCAGCTCACACTGTTAAGAACATAGGTAACAAAGTCAGCTTTGCAAAAATTGTGCTTACCTAGAAGGAGCCCATTCTGATCGGTCAGAAGGGATACTGCTATCAAGCCACTATGTTCATATAGTCACATGACTCCTACTCCCCCAGACACCAAAAGCTCATAATAGCCTCACATTCCTAGTCCAGTGGGGGTACCAGCCTTCTCACCTTCATTATATTCCCTTCTATTTACGAGATGCTTAAATCCAAAGTGACATACAAATGAGCAGGGTCTGACGATGAAGGCTTTGCTCAAGGGTCCAGCACTGACATCACACTGCCAGTCACATGACTTAGCCCATCCACCTTCTAGCCACAGTCACAGAGACCGAAGCCACAGAGCCATATACCGGCCTTCAACAGAGAGACACGGAACACCCGGAGCTTCTAGTCACCTACACTCTCTGCTGCTCATGGGGCTCCATAGATGAGGGTTTATGGGGAATAAACTAAAGGAATCTCGGGAATGGCTACGTCTAATAGAGGGGAGGAGCCAGGGGAGTAGGGGGTGGAGCAACAAGAGGCTGGATTACAGGTCAGATGACTTCTGGCATTCAGGTTTACCAGGTAAGTACCTACGGTCTGCAAAGAGCCTCAACTCCGAACTCACACTCTGTAGTTCTTGTTAATAAAATTCAAGTAATGCTGAATATAATTTCAAACTAAAAAAATTATGCTACGTGCCGACATCTAATTTGAATTTGTATTTACATGTATGAATATAACTTTATAACAGATTGCTCAGGAATATATAATGATTATTAGACACAGTTTCGTGAATTCCTTGAAAAATGTCAATTTAAATATTTATAAAGCAATGTATTAACCATAACTCAAATGGCAGAAATATGAGAATGAAATTGACAATGAGGAATGCTCTGTAATAAGAACAGCACTGTTTCGGTATACAGAAAACGTACATCTTCGATGTCCTATACTTCATAATAATTTAGGCAACAATGCATCGTATGCTGTCATATATATTCGGAATTTCCGAGTCAGCGACTCACATACCAAATTATTCTTTCACGTATCCACCCCCACATATGCAGAGAGCAAAGTGCAGCCCTTATTTCATAAACGTTTAAAGACAAAAATAAAAAATAAGCCGTCCGGCTTCATACGGACCTGATCCCTCAAAGAAACAAATAAACACGCAAACAAACAGACACACGCCAGCGCAAAAGGCACACGGGTCCGGGATCCGGCAGCGGCGAACCGCGCACCGGGGCTGCAGCTCCCGCAAGCGGGCGGATCGGAGCCCCGGGAGAGCGCAGCTCCAGCCCCCTTCCCCTTAATGCTTATCTGAATAAAAAGTCACACCATATCTAAAAAATACACACACACACACACAGTCAAGGATCCGGATTTAATCCTGCGAGTATTTCCCCAAAATGAAATAAAAACAGCGTAAAGTGGTGCGCTTAATAACGAAAAAAACAGTTATAAAAGGTGCGCGATAAACGCCGCATTTGTTCTTATCTTACATCTTAAACTGGTGGAAATGCTAAAAGTCTCTGGCAGCCTGCTGTAAGGCGGCAGGTGGCGGCTCCCGTCCCGGCTGTCCCTCACCCGTAATCCGGGGGCTGCTGCAGCTCGCCGGGCTCCGTCTGACTCCCCATCGCCTCCTCCTCCGGAGCGCCCGGCTCCTCTCCGTCCGGCCGCTCCGTCTCCGCCGGACGTGTGACCTCCATATCCCCCCTCCTCCTCCTCCCCACCCCTACCGGTGGCTCAGCCTGAGTGCCGCGGGACTTCGGGCTTCTCCCAGGACATCGGCATCGGTGGGGGGGTCCGGACACCGTCCCTTAATATTTCAGCAGCATCGCACTTGTGGCCGCGCAGCACCACGTGGAGGACGGGCTGGTTTCAACATCTCCGGACGCACCGTCGCCCCTCCTCCGAGCGGCCAGGGGCGTCGACCCCCCCTCCCTTCCCAGCAAATGAACTGACACATCCACACCGCCCTTTCCCACCTAATGCCCCCCCCAGGCGTCGGCAAAGAGGGGCCGAAGCGCACGCAGGATCTGCCCCTCTGTAACGCCCCACGCGTTTATTATAAGCCCCCATTTGCGCGAAACCCAATGATCAGCTGCGAGGTTATGGCCAAGTAAAAGCGCTTTATTATTATTTTTTTCCACATTTATCATAAAGTTGGACTATGAAGGCGACACCATAAATATAAATCATTTTCCAATTCATTCGGAAGACGCACGATCCCGCGGTCCGACATCGCATTTTTCTACGGGGATTGATGGAGCTCTCGCCGCACACCTACACCAGATCTCCGGCCGGATCTCCGCGGGCACCGGCAACAATGTCGCGGCGGATGGAACGCCGAATTATAACAGCGAATAAATCATTAATAAGCAAAAGGCCAAAGTTATCTACGTCCCGTGTTTATAAAACGCGAATGATGGCTGGGCTACAGAAAGCCGGGCGCTTTATTCCACACAGAAGCGTCATTAATCTCTTCGCCCCCCCTCCCCTCCATCGCTGCCGCTCATCTAACGTTGACTAGGGGGGTATATTTTAATAACAACAGGTGAATTTCAGAGACACGTGAAACACTGAAATACTACACGCTGATGCCGGGGGGAGGCGAGCCCCTTCAGTGCAATAGCGGATCTTTATTATAGGGAGGATTTAACCTGAGCCGCCACTTTCATGACTTACCTTTAAATCGCTTCGGCTCCGCGCAGATCCGACGCCAAAATGCAAGGGATCGAGTCTCTTTTACGCGCCTGGGCGAACCTCTCGGATGTATCATAGGAGTGTGGGGAGAGGGAAGAAAAAGCCAAATTCAAGGCTTTGGTTCTTGATCCATTGCAACAACAGTAGTCCGCACCCCCCTTTAAAAGCCATCAAACTCAGCTCACGTCTTCAATCCCCCCTTCTCCTGCTCTGCCATCCCCCGTCCTCGGGCTGATATAAATAAGGCTCGGGTTTTAATTTGGGAAGGTATTGGGACAGGTATGCTGTTTGTAACCCGCCCTCCTCCCTGTGGCTCAGTGGCTGTAGCGCCGCTATATAACACAGTCCTTATAACCGGCACCGAAATTAATACAAACGAGATCACCGGCAGCCGCTGACTTTTATGTCATGTCGCTTTTTACTACCGGGAGCGCAAGGCAGGAAACAGGTAAAAGTCATTTCTGCCGACCTGTAAATACTGCCTTCCTACAGGCATTAACTGGTGTATTATAAAGACGAGACAGCGATGGGATCGTCTGCCCCGATTGCTTTGACAGGTCTGGGGTAACTGCCTGACAAACGGCAGGGAATGGACACACCGGGTGCAATTAATAATCAGCCATGTTTAATATTTATACCTATATCAATGTGCGGGTGGACGATATTTAAAATAATTTCACGATACGCCCTAGAATTTCGGCAACGCGCTACGAGGAAGATTTCGTTACGATTCACTACCACTAACGCTCAAAGCTTGTTATAGTTAAAAAGCCGTGAAGAGTATGTTATTTCCTTTTTAATTACAGGCCTATACGCTATACCGCTTTTCCATCCAGCAGTAGTCCAATATCTCACTACAATGATTCTAATTCGTACAACCAATAAAAATAATATATAACTATCAATTAGGTGCTTAATGTACATTTCTAAATGCCAAATCTCCGTTAATATAAATATAGCATAAATTTAATATACAGTTATGGTGCTTCGCTCCAAATTAAATCTAATTTCTAAAATAGGATGAAATCCAGGTGACCCGGAGATAATCTGACCTTTCCCTGCGATTACAGGCCATTCTGTACATTAATAGCTGCTTAAATAATCAATCAATCCATCTATCTTCTAACTGCTTGTCTTGCTGAGGGTCAGCTGGAGCCTGTCCCAGGCACAAGGCCAGTCTATTACGGAGCACATACAGGCACAGTCATACATCACAAACAATTTGGAGCCGTCAATTAACTGCATGTGGGGAAAACCCACATAACTGGAGGTGAACATGCAAACTCTACACAGACAGCACAGATGAGATTCAAACCCCCTACCCTCAAGGTGCCTGGCAACAGTGCGTACTTAACATTTTTAATATTAATTACATGCTACCAGCATGTAAACTAACGAGCAATATGACTTGATAAATCACATTAGAGAGCCGCAGTGAAGATATCATTTCTAACACCTCGGGTGGTGAGCCGCAGGTGAACTCTATGTTGAGTGAATATAGCTAAACATGGAACATTATTATCATTTGAATGATCCAGTTTTAGAATACCGCAGGAAGGCATGACCCATGGCACAGCAGGCTGAAGTAACCCTTACCCTAACAGCGGTCCCTGGGTCAACCACAAAATCTAAATCCCTGGAAAACCAATAACCACAGTCCAGAAAATGCACTGGGCATTGTGGCCGTTGCCAGATTTTAGGCAGCAATCGTGTTTGCTGGCAAGAGCCACAAGTTAATAATCGTCATGCTGTTTTTTAACTCGTTCGATTTAGAGATCAGCCCTTAGATGTGTAGCATGTGTAAGTGAGCCGCTTTTGACCTTCGCTGGAGCCTTTCCCTGTGTTCGGGCTGAGATGAATGCACTGCATTTTTAAATATTATGCATTTATACCACTAGGCATCGAGTGCAGCTATTCCTGTTAAGGACCGACTCAAGGGCACAGCAACCGGCTCCTCTCAGGCCTCAGATGCTTATGGTCTTTATTCCTGGAAAATACAAACAATCCAGGCAGCATCTGGGCGCACGCAGACGAGCGCGGCCTTTAGGTGAGGGTTTAATGAGGCTGTCAGACTGTCACAAAGCTGAATGATTCTTCTGAAGTCAGACACAGAGTTCCCCCCGCCTTTGGTTTAACCTGCACTCATGTGTGAACTGCGTACTTTCATTTCCGAATCGTTTCTCCTTGAGCGGAGAGTCTGGGACACAGAGGTATTTGGCTTTCACACATGGGCCTGTGACTCTTATACCGAGGACTCTGATATTCGAGTGGCAGGGGTGAGGCTGAGCCACTGTGTCCCTTAGGGAGTTTAATAATGCTCATTTTGTTTTATGGCGCATGATCACCCAATGATGAAGCAGGCAGCAGGATATTTGTGGAGGTGAAAAACCTAAACCTTTGACGGAAATGAATTAGGGTCAGATCTCAGTAGGGTTCTGCTAGCGAATATTCCGCAGTATAAAATGTGTTTGCTTTGGCCATGTTAGGTACATAAATAGCAGTGCCTTCTTCCCAATACAATAGAATTTGCATCCATAGTGAAAATTAATCTTTCCTCTCGGAGTTTTATTACCTCTGGAAATTTCAGCAGCTAATGGGGAAGCCTGTCTGCCGCCTGCCGCCATCACTCTGCCCGGCACTGGAATTTACTTAATTAAAGTAGGTAATTGGATTAGAACCCGGATCCCATTTGTCGGAATCAGACGCAGCGGATCTTAGTCAACTACCGTGACGGACCGCTGGCGCGTTTTGTGTTTTGTGTTATACACCCACTGACAGCACCGGGGCAGAAGAACACTTAGCCCATCTTTGCCAAATACTCGCACCTTTTGATGGAGATATATATATTTTTTTTTTTCTTAAATAACAGCTTTTAAATTTATAGCTGGTGGACTTTGAGGTTACATGCAGGTTGCACTTCCTAAGTCCTCCTAGGAGTGTAATCATACCCTTCATCTTGTGCCGGTCAACACTTTAGGTGACATACTGTAGGCGCACGCCATCTTCTTAGGGGTTCCCAACATAGCAAGACGGACTCACTTGTCTTTGTAGAGTATGCAGGGGGTTAAAGCTTGCATAGGGTTCCACATGGGGTCCAACTGGCACTGCATACTACGGCCAAGCTCTGGAAGGCAGGTAAACTGGGGTCCGATCGCGACAGCAGAGCACATTCTATGGCCCCCTGTTGGTGACATGTGGTGCTGCAGCACTCACACCTGTCCAAGTCATTATAAATGAAAAAATAATTAGCTAAGACCTGCAGAATTTTGCTTATAGAACATTAAAGCAAAGCTAGTGTTTTGTTCTCAGGCCGAGTTCCTGGCGGCTTTGGGCTATGTGTATTCTGTTTTCCTACCAACCTACGCCCTTGCCTTAATTAGCCTAATTAGCACTTTTGTTGTCTATTGTGGAGAAGCACATCGCCAGGGGTGTGGGTCTGATTCTCAACTACTGCTCTGCGTGAGCGCTGCGCTGCGTATGTATATATTTGCACGGGATTTTTTCTTTCAGGGACTCGCGGCTTAAGTGGACCGATGACGCTTACAGCGTCCCACAGCTTATTGCAGATGAGAGGTTCTGCCTTGAGCCCTCATGGTCCTGCTGCCATCGGCGAGGCAGGACACTGGCACAACAGTACAGAGAAACCCTCCCCCTTAGAGCACATCCGACTATCCGAGGACAATGAGGAGCCAGTGAGAAACAGCAATATGCAGTACGAGAAAAATGCACAGAAGTCCCAGGAAACCTGTCAGTTTACTGGGGGTGAATGGCTTTGCTTTGAATGGGGCGGGGCGAGCATGCAGTGCGCTGGGTTTAAATGCTAATTCATTTAATAGCATAATTGCCTAAGGGCGTTTCTCTAATTCATCTTTTCACTCTTATCGACTTAGTGATTAATTTCCTCATAATTTCCCCTCGTATTCACCTTTCATTTGTATCTGCGTGCTCATAACTGAAACACAGTCAGACCGTCTCTGTTTCCCTGCCCTAATGGGAGAGCCCTCTGCGGAGCATTCAGACAAAAAGAGCGCCACGTGCTGTAAGGAACCGGCTCCAAGTCCTCACTTATTCACATTTGCCTTAAAATTTAATTCCATTTTAACTTCAGCTCAGTGTGAGCCTGACAAGCTTTTTGTGCGTTGAAAGTGCTCCCTTCGTCTGGAATCGAGCGGAGTGCGCGGCCCGCCTCTGAGAGCGAAACAGAGTTACCGATAGTAGGAACTTCTCGGATCCTCTCACAGGTGATTGCGAGCCCCAGGGTATCAGCGGAGAAGCTGCCTCTCTCGCACTTCCGAAGGAAACAAAACCGCAGCATTTCCTGGCCTTAGTGCTTTTATTGGCAATTCCAGACTTAGTTGGACTCAATTCAGACCGATTCAGGAATCAGAATTCAGAAATCAATTCAGTTTTTTTAATGCTGGGTAAGTGTAATTTATGTTGAATTCAAAGTGCCAAAAATCACTGGTGCTAGTGTGAGAGCGCTAGGACTAGTGGATGGTCACTATGACTAATGTAAAAACCAATCGATCTAGAAAACAACTCATAAATGCAGAAAGTGCTCTGACCTTGACGAGGAAGTAAAACACCTGCACACACTCAGCTCTGATTGGTTCGTCGCCATGCAGACACTTACCTCACAGGCCATGTGACCTGTGTCTGAATCGAGCATTGTTCTGTATGTCCGTAACTGCTGGATCCCAGCGCCCCCATGGAGCCCCAGTGGAGCCTCCATGGACCTGACGGCTAGGAGACATTTTTAGATGCCCACTGGAGGAGATGCCCGAGGCAGGCCCTTGCACAGGTTTACAGTCAGCGGTCAAATAAACATCCAAGCCCTACAGCAAACGGACGGAGCCCATGATGAGCGCAATCTCTCCCTGGAGGCTCCGTGAGCGTCTGACACCAGCACGGCCCCACCGAGGTGCAGGAACGCCGGAACGTCTGTCATCCCTGCTGAGACAAGCTGTGGCCTGAGAGCGCGGGGCTCTCCGCACGTAACTATGCGGCAGGAGAAGCGCATTCGTCCCCAGGAGCTAATTGGGGCGAAACGAAAAGACGGAAGTCCCATTTGTGCCAGTTAGCTACACGAGACTTTTTGACCGTTAAATAAATCGCAAACAAATCTGCGGATGCGGGACTTCTCTGTAATCTCCCAGCTTCCAGGCTTTTTAGTAAAAACATAGCATGGGTGAAGCTCAGAGTCAAAAGACATACATTATTAAAAAGAAAGTTGTATAAGGGTGTGTTAGTGGGGGGGGGGGAGAGGGGCGGGACTCCAGGGATATATGAGAAGCAGCCAATCAGATTCAGCATTTGCTTAGCCACTTAAAACATAGATTCCCATTGATGTTCGGACAATAAGCACCGAGCCGCTCGTTATTGACGGCAGCAGTACAAATACAAACGTAACCGTAGGTGGAAACGGTTGAATCGGAAAACGCTGCCAAGGCTGACGGGCAACAGGAAACCGGAAGGACCATGAACCTCAAAGGTGACGCAGCATTAGTCAGCCTCGGGGCCATCGGATGGAAGCCTATGTTGATCATAGCAATGGGTCTTGGGGGGGCGGTGGTCACAGGTGTACTGGCTTGTGATACAGATGACAGATGGCAGTTCGACATAAAACAGCCAGTTAGTCATATGATGTGAATTTTTGCAATTTATCATAGGTTATTGTAAGAAATGAGCCGTGCAAGGCTGCCAGCGATGGAGCAGCGTCCTCCGGCGTGTGCGCCATTAGCAAATGACAGAGTCAGCGTTTGTAATCCCGGCAAACGCAGCCATTCCAACACATTCCTATGGCGCTCAGCATCAGGGCCTCACTTCCTTCTGACTCACTGTTTTGGGTCTAAAAACACCACCCCCACCTGGAGTCTATGATGATTTCACCTCAAAAATAACAGGGACATTGCCCCCCCCCCTGCTCATTAGACAGCAGCCACTCACTGCTAAACCCACACTAATACCTGAACAAGACCCAAGATCCATTAAACATCACAGGCAAACCTCCTCTAGCTCATTAGAAAGGCTCACATCCTTTACCTCGCTGCCTACTTACAGAACGTACTGACGGTTTCAGCTTGAGAGCACGCAGCTTCATTAAAAGCCACGGATCTCACTCTAACTTTCATCGCTACAGCCACCCAGTAAACAACATGACATATTAAGAACTCAGAGGTCCAAAGGCACGTTTTAAAAGTCCAGCTCCTCTTGCTCCCAGCAGAAGTGTAGCGATTGTAGCCCCCGTATCTGCCTCTGTCTGCCATACTGTCTGTTGTTTACTGTCTTCCATTTTTTGTTTCCCCCGATAAAGGTTGTGTCCTTCCAGGGTGCGGGCCGAGTCGTAAGGAGTACCAATGAGGACATCTCCCTTGCTGCTCCATAGCGCCTCCCGGTGATTTCCGGCAGCGGCGACCGCCGTGTTGCGATGGATGCAGTTCGTGACAGAGATCTGTTTCTGAAAAGCCGGAGACATTTGACAGATATGATATGTGCCTCCGCAATGTCCTGTCCCTCAATAGCCAGCAGTGTGGGGGTGCCTAGGAGAGCAGGCGGCCTTCCACGCTGCCATCCTGATGCACCCTAATACAGCAGCCCTTCAGTTCATTTTTCCCCCTTGACTCTTTAACCTTTTCAGCTAGTTGGTTTTAAAAACGCTAATTCCCGGCCGAAGACTGACAGGATCAATGGGGCTGGAAAAATCCTGGCAAGGACGGCACTAGTCTGGCCTTATTAACTCCGCTCGCTTCCCGCCGGATTTGCCATTAATCCTTTTTGAAAAGGCGTTCACATTGCGTCGGTGCCCCGCCCCTTAACCCAAGAGACCACATGACCCTGAAACCAAGGCAGCGGGCAGTCATGTGACATAAAATGCACACTGCCCCCGAGGGCTACAATTAGGTCTTAATACATTATATTTTTTAACAGACCTTGTAAACACACTTGTTAAATGCCAGAACACTAAGTGTATTGATTACCCACCAAATAGAGAGATCTTTAAGTAACAGGACCACTTTCTGGGTTTTAATTTCTCTTTTTGAAGCTAACACTAACAGCTGAAGAGATATACATTTTGCCTCCCGTCAGAAGCAGTATACTCGTATCACTCTGTCAGTCATTTAGAGGCATGTTTTTCACATAGATGGGGGGAGTGGGCGGTGGGAATCCTTGAGAACTGTAGTTCTATAGTGAGTGACATAACAAAAGAGGCGGAGCATGCAAACACCAATCGCAGCTGAGCGATTCTGAGTCCCGGTCTCATCACCGCATGTGATTGGACCATTTAAGTTGACAGGCCTTGTTCATGGGTAGATTAGTGATTCCCTGCTGGGACAAGTTTTCATAAACAACCTGCTGTGTTGCTCTCGTCATTCCGGCACCTGCATCCCAGAATTCCAAGCTTTTTTTTGTATATAAATGCACAAAAGAAAAAAAAAGTGAATGATAAAAAAGTGGCAGAGTTATGCAGCACTGTGCCCAGGGCAGCGGGCCCTCGGCTATCTGGTCCTTAGCTGGGGGCACATGCCAGGAGTGGGGGAGGGTCAGGGGTGGAGTAGAATCAGCCAATCCTGTCCCAGCACTCACATCAGCAGGAATGCCAGCCAATCACATCCACTCCCTTTCAGAAACACTCACACAAAAGTTACAAACACTCCCTTAATATTAGCTGTTTATTAAATGTCAGCTTGACCATTTATGCTGTTACATTTATAGGTATTTATTTTATTACTGTAAGCCAGAGTGGTGGTGTGGGCCTGGAGTCCGTGCCTGGCTTCGGAAGGTTGCTAGCTCAGAGTAATCATATCACCACTGGCCCCTTGAACGATGTCCTTACCCCCACCTGCTCAAATTGAAAGGTGACCCTGCGCTCTGCGCTTATCTGTGTATGTGTGTGCCTCTAATAGGAGGGGGCAGAGTGGTGGCTCTGAGGCTAGGGATCGGAATCAGAGGGCTGCTGGTCCAGCCTTGCAAGCAGGTCCTCCAACTTGCAGGGAAAATTTGGGGGGTTGGTGACACGATTTACACCATTCAAAGTAGTGTGGTGCTGAGGTATCTCCAGTTGCACGGCGGCGCTCAGGTTCTCATCTGGTCGTGCGGTGTGTGCGTGGCAACGTGCTGCATCAGTGCACGCTCCTAACCTAATAAGAGAGCAAGGTGGGGTAGGAGCAGAATGAAAATAAAGGCATTCATTCATTCTGTCGCGGCAACAAACTGTGAATGAAGCCAGCCCCCGGCAGCTGATTAACATCTCTCTGTATGTACAGGATAAAACCAAGAATCAGAGAGAAGTCGGCGCGCACTGAGCACTCCGACATCATTCTACTGCCGTCTGGGGAGCAATAGTGAGGCCACAGTCTGTTCTACACCATGGACATCATTTTTTACTGCAGTAAAACATAGTAACACCCACTTATAATATCCCAACCCATTCTGCAGGGGGCGCTGTCAGAGGATGAGACTTTATTCCAACCCTAACCATTTTTGAGCTTTTTGACCCCCCCCAAGGGCATCATATGAAATGTATCCTTTTCACTTTTTATCACCTGCACCTCTAATTATAAACAAAGATATATTGACAGTTTTTGACATTTCATTTCATTCCACATTTGGATATTTTTTCCAGTAGCATAATAAATCTGTGAGCCTATACTGGACATGCAGCCGGAGGATGCATCGGTGATAATTTGGTTCAAATAAATGAACATTTCCAAAAAGCAATTCTTTGCTCCGTGTGTTTTTATGGTATTAGTCTCTGTGGCAAAATGTTTTGACTGAGACAATTAAATAAGCTGGGGGCTATGTGTTTAATTACCATGTCTACAGTAAAAATAGCATTTTGATCAAAATGTCCATCTGAATCCACCATGGTGCTGATCGCTGTATATCTGCAGTACATTTACAGCATCTGGCTGCATCCTGTCGCGCTGATCCGGAGTCCGTTCCAGAAAGCGGGTCGGAACAAGGCAGCTTGCATCCAGGACAGGATGTCTTTTCGGGGAAAGCCGTGTTAATCACCCTGCCTGGCAGTTATAATACCAAACCGAGCCCAACACTTCTTCAATAAAGGAGAGTCACTGTGGATCAATATGAACCATGTAACACGGGACGCTAATGAGTTTCCCCCAACGTAAGATTTGCTGTGGTGCTGCCTGACGTGTTTGATAACGAGGCAGGCATGTACTCAAGGGCACGTAAGAGCGAAGACAGAGTAGGAGGTAGAGAAAGAGAGAGAGGGGCGTTACACTGAGCCAGCACAGGCTCCAGGTGCTGGGCAACGCAACCCGACGTAGGTCAGACTGCGGGAGAGTCAATTAAGCTTCGGTCTGCTGTGCTCTGATATGGCTATCCCATAATAGAAATCTGACAACCTGTCTCTCAGACTGTATCATGAATCTTGGCTAATTAGGGTACTTATTAATCAGAGCATAAAGTTGCTATAGTTGGTCTTTGTG
>JAODKM010000037.1:10641833-10654235 GCA_026780845.1 Petrocephalus sullivani | reverse complement strand
GCGCCAGGCGGCCGGGGAGGGAGAGGGAAAAAAAAATAGAAGGCAGCACGCGCGGCCAGCAAAACACGGAGCGACCCCCGGACAAACCCCCACCCCACCCCCCCCCCCCCCCCCCCGCCCCGATCTGGGATCTGGGCAAATTGACACTGGTGCCACACATGAGTCAGCAGGGATTCGGAGTGATAGAGGTGGGGTGGGGTGGGGGATCGCTCAGGGATCCTGAAACAACAGAGATTATCTGCGTCTTCAGAAATACGTCTGTGCATTTGACTACTGTGATTACTGTGCCGCTTCTCACACTGGCTGCTGCTATCTCCCCCCCCGTCTTCACTGCTAACGTCTGCAAGCCTGTCTGTCAAGGCGGGCTATTTCATCTGCCTGCCGTCAGACGGAGGCTTCAGAAGACTCCCCGGGAGCACAGGCTGTATGGCCCTGGCAGAGGGACTCGGCCTTCTTCCTCAGCCCCACGCTGGCAGAGCGCGATCTCAGAGGTGGGGGCCTCGGCCCGCTCGCCGCTTTGGTCCACTTCCCAGACACCGTGTTCAGGCACGGTTAGGCTTGCCGAAGCCTCCCTTTCTGCACCTTCCCGGTACAACGAGTGACTGCAGAGGCTGAAGACTTGCCAGGCAATGCTCTCCTTTACCGCCCTGAATTCTTCTGGAGGGACAGCTGCTACTCACCGCGCCTACTGATCGGTGTCTGTGCTCTCCTCAGCTGCTACTCACCAGCCTACTGATCGCTGTCTGTGCTCTCCTCAGCTGCTACTCACCGCGCCTACTGATCGCTGTCTGTGCTCTCCTCAGCTGCTACTCACCGCGCCTACTGATCGGTGTCTGTGCTCTCCTCAGCTGCTACTCACCGCGCCTACTGATCGCTGTCTGTGCTCTCCTCAGCTGCTACTCACCGCGCCTACTGATCGCTGTCTGTGCTCTCCTCAGCAGACGGCCGGACCCAGATCTCCAGGCCGACCGTGTTTTTTTTTTTTTTTTTTTTACATCCCGTGTGTTGAACCAAATCTTCAAGCTTTATTTATATCGTTAAGTGAGTGTCTGTTGCGCAGACTTATAAAGCCAGGTGTCAGGCAAGGAGGAGTCTAGGAGCACTGTGGTGTAGTGGATTCTGAGCCGGGGGTGTGGCAAACAGCCCTGTAATGTCCATATCTCGGAGCAGGAAATCGATGTCGTCCGTCAAAAGCAAGCCAGCCCCCCCCAGACAGGGCTGTCCGTCATGATAAGTTATAACGGCTGTATCTGCAAAAGGCAAGTGCTAAGTGAAGCCACCCTTTCTGCATGCCAGAGGTCTGCAGTAGGACTGCGGTAATTAGAGATTAGCATATGAATAATGACTCGTGTGATTGGACTGGAGGAGTTTCTCATGGGGAGCAAAAACCTGTGACTGATCCGGGCTTAGATGACCCCAAAGCAAGCCTTTGATTTGTTCACATCTTTGGGTTCCTAGTCACAGGTTCGAAATGTAAAGACATCACAGTATCTAAAAATCATACCACCATGTTACAGACTATAGCAAGTGATGTGTGACGACTTTTTTGCTGCCTTATTCTATTTAAATGTCGACTTAAATATACATCTAGCATGTACTCGTGACAGGGATTGGGTCACTTTCATTATCCACAATGCCATTACAGAACCAAGCTGCTCAATTGGCCAATCAGCTATCAGACCCCCCTGGCAAGGCAAAAGATGGTGTCCTGTCACCCAGAGCCAAGGGACTGCTATACAGACAGAGAGATGGCAGATGATATACTTCAGAAAGAGTGGTGGCAGATTGATTGGCACCTTGACACCTTTTCCATTCATCCATTTTCTAAAACTGCTTGTCCTATGCAGGGTCACAGGGGTCCAGAGCCTATCCCAGAGGCTATGGGCGCAAGGCTGGGAATAACCCAGGATGGGGCACCAACCTATTGCAGCCGACACCTTTTCCTCTTCAGACATGACTGGAGGCGACAGACACCCCCAGTCTGTGCAGCAGAGAGCAGCATTTGAGTGCCTTTTTACGTATAACCACTCCTGACCCCAGCCGTACTTTCAATTCATAAATAAATTTTCATATAGCGCCTTTCGCCACAGAATCGCCCCAAGGCGCTTCGCATTGGTGTGATACATTTCTATCTTATCATTTAAATACAATAATTCAAAAGCAGGGAAAAGAGAGAAAAGGGATGACAAAGAAAAGAATGAAAGAAAGACAGAAGACAAAGGAGGAGATGAGAAAACAAAACAAAACTCTGTGGGTCTAAGGTCAGCTGGCTGCCCACCCCCCCAGGCCTGCTAACATTATGGAAAAGGCCTGCTGGCTAAAAGCAGGGTGTGAGATGTGGTCCAGGTCCAAGTCCATCATCGGCGAGTCAGTTCTCCATGCCGGCCTGTGAGGGGAGGCAGGGTGGGGGCTGCACCCACGATGTGACAGTTCATGGAGATGGTGTAAAGCTCTTGCAGAGTACAGCTGTGAATTAGTTATGGTAGTGTTCCCATCTCGGTATTTCCGGTGGGAATTAGACACGAAGCCTTGGACTTTGGTCTCACTCGGCTGTCACACCCCCCACCTTCCACAGCCACACCTCTTACCCTGTGTACACCTGGGATCATATACCCCCCCCCCCCCCCAAAGGCGTTTATGGACTCTAGATGGAGTCTTTACACTCCTGGTGCACCAAACCCAGGCTGTAAAAATCGGTTCGATACGTCCTCCACCGGAGACGTGATCTCCATCCAGATTTATGAAGCCCCTCGAGGAACATCTGAAGAGACAACACCATAACAGGAGACAACATGCGTCTGTGTGCACTGCCGTTTTACCGACTCCAGTAAATTCGGAATAAAGACACCCAGTTATCTTTAACAACTATGATTAAGGGCTTGGGGAAAATGAATCAGCAGAGTTTATAGCCAGACTCCCTTTCCTTGTTATGAATTACTCAGCACAAAAGCCGCATTTTAAACAGCTGCCTAAAACAATTTCGGTAAGCCGGGGCTTCGAAACAAAAGCCACATCTTCAGCTAGGAGCCGGCTGCCAGGGAGCGCGTGCCAGACGGGCTGCCGGAGCAGAGCCAGCACCTCCGCTACGACATACAGCCGAGAGGCAGCAGAAAGGTCTCACCTCTGCTGGCAGAGAACTCCCTAAAATCTGCTAGGTTAATAGCCACAGTCCACACCGGACATCGCTGGGTTGTGGACGAGAAGGAGGACATTTCTGCTGCCAGGGTGCCTTCCCAAAGACCCACTGTCACGATCCTCGTCCACCTTGTTGCTTGAGGCTGCGACAGCGTGGTACCTGAGCCTGGCACCCTGGCCCAAGTGTGGCATGTTTTCCAAAAAGCGGGCTGGACAAAATTGTACAAAGAATTGGTGCATCTTCTGAGCGACTGAGCTCTGAGAGTCGGGGTGGTCCTACTTTCGGTTTGGAGGACATACCATAAATATGATGGCAGCTTGCAGGTGCCCGACAGTTGACATGTGCAGGAATAATAGCCCTCAGCCTGGCCTTGTTATGATGGCTGGCCCTTTAAATCTGGCTCTTTCCACTCTTCTCTCACGGCTGAAGATTACAGAGGCAGCTGCCTGGTGGCCTGTACCACATCACGCATGCTTTGTGTAAAACCCCGTTTGTCAGTCCTCTTTGACCACTGGCAGACTGGAGAGAGAGAAGAGCGGCCAGCCATTCACAGCCCATGCAGTCAGATAGGTGCATCCCTCACCAATCACAGGGATTCCAGAATCAATCTCTCCTCAATCATAGGGTTTCCGGGGAAGATCACTCCCCAATCACTGGAGCAGATCCTTCACCAATTACAGGGCTTTCAGAGTAGATCACTCCCCAGTCACATGGCATTTGACTTTTTGACTACAATGAGAACACCAATAGGCGTCCCATCGAGGGTGTCCTCCAGCCTTGTGCTGCCAGAGATAGGCTCCTGGGCCCGCCGTGACCCCAACCCAATAAAGAGTAGGAAGATGGATGGAAGAAAATGCCACAATTTATGTTTAATTAAAAGCATCAAAGAAAGCAGTAAGGCACAAATGGGAAAGAACACAGAAAAGGCGACATGACATTTTGTGGATTAGATTCGGAAGCATCACAACAGGAATTTCAGACCCCACGGCCTGATTCTCACACACCCAACTAAGCCTCTACATTTCTTGTTGGTTTGTGATTTATGGGAGGAGAAACTCGTTTGGCTGTCTGACGTCAAGAAGGGCCTGCCCACAACCAGAAGAGTCCACAGTGAGGGACGTCTCAGAAAACAGGCTTCATGCAATTTACACCTGGCAAGTGATGAAGGGACCCAGACGGGAAGGAGGGCGCAGCGGGGAACGGATGCGGGGCTCGACAGCACGAGCCTGACCAGCCATCTGCACGGGGATACGCGCTGACCTCCTTTACACCACACAGGGGGTCCGATCCCGTCTTTCTCTACACAGATCGGACAGGTGACAGCAGCAGACCCGAAATGTGATATAAGGTACCGAGGTGCTCAAAGCCAGCTGGGAAACATACAGAACTACACTCTAACAAATTGTACAATCCCCAGAGTCCACAATCAGTCATCTGCATGGTTTATTCTGCATAAACATGTGGCAAGAGACCCTGAAAGCTCTACTGCCCCCATAGGGTAGCTGTGTGTAAGTGCCGATTGGGGAGGGAGCCATAGTGCCATGACTTGATTTGAATCTGACTCATCTGGATGGATATTGTACATTAATAAGCGATATTTACTGCTAGACAAATTCAAGAGAGGCTTCTAGAGTACCAGGATGCATCAGAATGTCTTCCAAAAAGGACTGAAGCTGTTTGGATGGCCTAATACTTTATTGGGTCCTTGAAACAAATATAGTTTCTGTCATTTTATCCACCCCTATATGTGATGATGTTTCATGCACAAAGAACAGCAGGTTCCCGTTCTCATGATTTATCCCTCGGGATTCACTCTCTTTCTCCAGTTAACAACCATTCCTGTACACTTTAACGCCCAGCGACCACCCCCCTGGCAGGAAACGGTGGGTCCAGGGTTCTGGGACCTTTGGGAGGTGTTCATTTGTGCCAAGCACCCCGCCCGAGACTGGAAGGCTTTGGAAACACTCCAGTCAGCACTTGAGGAAATCTCAGGATCCACAACGAGGCCACTCTCTGCAAATGGGGCAAAATCTGGGACTGGCCCTTTAAATGCCCCCCCCCATACATGCATGTAGGCAAATCACTCTAACTCAAGTAATGTCCTCACACAAGGACCTTTATGCTTCTCCTGGTCTGAACTGAGCCATTTTGTTGAGCATTACCCTCTAGCTGCTGCCGGCCACAGTCCCAAGCCTTTCCAGGTTGGGCTCAATGCATGGGCCCTCAGGTGATAAATGGCAGTGTGTCTCACCTCCCGAAAAGCCAGTAATGAGCCGGGCTTAATCTTATCAGAGCACCGAGACATATTGGGGGAAGGGGAGGTGACCCCCAAACATACACGGAGATCTTTTAATTACTCTTTGTGGCAGCTGGCTGATAACGCTGCGAACGCGGCCTCGCAGAATGATTCACAGCCTTTGATCATTTAAAAGAAGGGAAAAAAAGCGTAAACCAAGCCTGTTTAAAATGAATGGAAAATATTCAGAATTGGTCATTAGTGTGTCAGTAGCGGGTTAACAGTTTAAACTACAGTGCGTATGGGAACACACGGGCACGGGAGACCTCGAAAACAATCATTTTATGCAACACATCAGCAAATACAATTAAACGTGAAATATTAATAAATATTAAAGAGGAAACAGAAAAGCTGCCCGAAACAAGAGGTTAATTCGTTCTGCCGCAGTGCAGACATCAGTGACATTTTGAGCACATAATCCTTTCCTGCAAAAGGCCGTCTAAAAAAAAAAAAAAAAAAAAAACAGCTTCCTACATGAAAAAGCGTGCAAGCAGGCAACATTGCCGTTTCTTTAAACAAGGACAGCCTTGACAACAGCAGAATGAATTCCTGAGCACCCACGCCCTCTGCTGGTCAAACAGAAAACTGAAGGAAAGGGGATAACGGTGTGGAAGCGTGTAGAATTTACATCAAAAACCTAAAAAAAAAAGAAGAAGAAGAAAGAAGGACAGGTTGCGGGGTGTAAAGAGTATCCCAAGCAGCACAGGAGACATGAGATCAGAATGGCAGGCCATTGCAGAGCGGGCATACGCACACATACACACAAACACTCTGGGCAATTAAGGGATGCCAAATGGTCTAACTGCTTGCTTTAGGACTGCTGGCAGAAACAGGCTTGCCTGAGGGAGCGTGTGCAAACTCCACACATGCAGCGTGGCGGTGGGGGTCCATGTCGCAAACCCTGTAGGTGTGAGGAAAGTGACCCATTTACGCGGCGAGCGCTGGCGGCTCAGAAAGGTAACTAAAATGGTTTATTCGGGGTTAACCGCCCACACATCCTAGTAGCTCGCTACCAATGCATCATCAACATTACGGCTACGCTGTTATTACACTTGAATCGGTTTCCCAGGGAACGGTCGGTCCAGTGAGCGGTCCTGCAGTCCTGCCTGCTCACAAAGCGGAGGGACTAAAGGCCGCCGGTCGGCACGCGTCTGGAACAGGGCACGGAGGTGCAAGCAGACGGGAGCAGATGTGCTTTGGCAGTGGGGGTCAGTGCGGTGGAGATGCAGGACCTGGAGTGTGTGTGCAAACAGGAACCCGTCGTAAAAGAAAGAGGCAGGAGAAGAAAAAAAAACGAAAGGATCGACAATTTATTGAAATGTCAGAGCGGTGAACACCCTGTGTGCAGAGCCAGGGCTAACCTGCAAGATAGCCTGAGCTCTCAGACACCTGCAGCGTGCCACAAAACGGGGGCGGGCTCCCTCCTCCCCACCCCCATTATTAGTAGTGCTCACTAAAGGCAAACGTGGACCAAATACCAACAGTAACTTTAAGGAGAGCCTTGTAATGAATCACTACAACCTGGCTACTCCTCCAACAGTTTGGCTGAAGACCTGAGGTGGACATTTCAGTTCTAGAAAGAAACTCCAGGCCAAGATTTTGTTTCAACCAACCAGTCGAGTATACACAAATCACAGAGTACTCAACTGGTAGGTCAAAGCGAAGTCTTAGTCTGGATTTTTACTTTCTGGACGTGAACTTCCCACACAAAACACACTAGAGTGTAGGAATGCTCGACCGTGCATGGTGAAGCCACAGAACAGGATGGGCAAACTGACACCTGACACAGGATGGTACCCTGGGTAGGTTTCAAAGCGACGGAGAGTTAGCCATTTAATCCCGAGTGCCTAGACACTGCGGCTTTAGTAAGATTGTCAGAATTGGCACAGCTGCCACACGTTAGTTATAATTAGCTGTTGGATTTCGAGCGCAGCAGCACTGCCTGTTGCCTTGTTAACATTTGCTGGCTTTTCCTATACTGGGCAGGAAAGATACCATGAAATGTGCCCAGCTGATTCCCCCAGGCTTGGAGAGTACAGTTCAAATGAGGCCCACATGACCTGTGATGTACGGGGAAAAGAAATGGGCCACAAGGGGCGCTGGAGTTCCGGGGCATCCATCCATCCGAGAAAGCAGTGCTGTAAGGTTTCTATGTGAAGCGTTCTTAATAAAAAAAAAAACGTACAATTTGGAGCATGGACCAACGGAAACTTTCACGCACACAGAACGGAAGCGCCAAATAATTCAGACACAAACAGTTGAAATAGCTCGCCTGCCCCAAACGTTTAGTAAGACTTTCTATATGTAAAAGCTTCACACCAAGGCCTAGACTCTGCTGCAGCGAACATAGCTGCTTTGCAATGAAACAGCCAAGTACAAGCCAAACCCTTTCGGGTCAGAAGCAGCATCACCCAGCAGAGTTACAGTTACTGGAGCGTTACGGCAACATTGTAGAACAAAATATTTACTGAGATTTCCTTTATTCAGCGTATGAAAAAGGCCGAGTGTTATAAGCAGAAGGCACTTGGTTATACGGAACACACTCTAGGGCTAAATGCTGTCCTCTTTACTTTGCTACAGTGGTAGCAACAAGTCCCTGAAATCAGGAAAATGGAAAAAAAAAAAGCATTTGTAGCATTTGTGCTTCACTGAACACACACGTCATGAAAGGTAGAGAATAAAAGTTAAATGTCATTGCATTACTGCAGAGGTATTTCAATAATTTGGGTGTCAATGCAAGGCAGTGATGTATATATAATGTACATTATTTTAGGGATGGTTAGAGCACTGGGCGGCCCTTCTCCAGCTGCTCCTCCTCGTCACACCTCCTCAGAGTACGCCATCTGAGCCAGGTAGGCGGAGTTCCGCTGAAAGAGACGGCGAGATGTTAGGGCTTCGAAACGGGCACCGACGTCGCTGCGTAGGGAGAGGCGTCTGAGCCGGACAGACAGCGAATCCAAGAGAATCTACACAAAGCAGGAACGCCAAGATATGCAACTTAAAACATCTGAGCCCATGCCGGAGCATCCTCACTGACCTAACAGCTGAGAGGTCTGTTCTCAGAATTGACCAGTGGAATCGCACCACTGTAATCTGAGCGCCAACTGAAGCAGCTACACCAGACCATCTCAAATGCCAGAAGCGGGGAATCATCTACAGGAGGAGGATGCAATTTTACACGGTTTCAGCAGCTAACTGGGAGCAGCGTGGAAGGAGACAGTAAAGCTGGACACAGCAAGCATTAGGAGGACCTAGGCGTCTTTCTGCAAGAAGAGCAGGTCCCCAAAGTCACAAGACTAGTGGAAGCCCTCCACCATCCCGCACATCAGGCAGTCACTGTACCTCAGCCTAACCACATGGGAACAGCCACATGTTCATTCATACATAAGGTGCGTCTTTGATTTTTTTCCAACAAAGCTGAAAAATCCATCCCTCAAACTTAAAAACTGCTATGCTCATGTAACAGCCATCATTATGACCCCCATCTGCTAATCGCACCCCAGTCAGCTCATGCACCAGCTTGGCTCTGGTGCTGTGACTGCCCAGTGTCCCCCTGTCCCTATGTGGCCCCCCCAAGATTCAGTCATGCAATAAGCACTTGGCTAAAGGCCACTCGGAAATACTCCAAGGCGACCTTCCTGCAAGCCACCCAGCCCTTAACTCCAACCACACCCTGCCAGTCTACTCTGCACTCCAACTCAATCCACCACCTGGTTGCAACTCAACCCTGGATTTCACCTATTGCTGCCACCTTCTGCCAGTAACATCTCTGTCCTACCACCGGGGGCGCTGTGATGCACAATGAGTGTTCAAAATGGAAATGGTCACATTTAAGGTGGGGGAAGAGGGCAGAAAGGGGTTGTGGCGGGGGGGGGGGGAGAGCAGCATAGCTGTTCACCTCAAGACTGCTCCATTATCGTCCCGGGGCTCTCAAATGTAGATAACCTCCATATCATAGTGCCCAACCTAGAGTCAAAGCAACAGACCAGCACACAGAATTAAAATGCGGGAAACCAGCAGGACCGTTCTGCTGCGAGCAGTGCAGCGGCAGGCTCACGCAAGACGGCGCGAGCCTGCGGGACTGCTGCGGACAGAGCGGGGGCGTGTGCGAAGCTGAGGGGCTAAAAGGCGTAATGACAGGAGCTGCAGTGTCCTCAGAAAGTAAATGGCATAACAAAATCAGTGGAACAGCATGTCCCCGGAGAGATCGTGAGAGACCCATGACAAAGGGCAAGAAAATGCCAGGGGGGGAAGCCTTCAACCGGCCATAAAACCAGAGACACTGGAGGGCAGCCAGGCCTGATGGAACCAGGCAGAGAAACACCCTATTGCTGCGGCCCTCCCAAGACCAGAGGTAAGGAAGACCCCGGAATTAGACTTCAGATTAGAGAGACCTAGGGGCTGAGCTTGTTTCCCAACCCAGTCCCCGTGGACACCACAGACAGGCCACGTTTTTGCTCCCTTAGAGCTCCCAGCCAATAAAAGACACCAAATTCCTGGTACAGAAAATATGGACTGTCTGGGGGTCCCGGAGGACTCTGATCTAAAGGCGTGTTTCCCAATCCAGTCCTCGGGGTTCCACAGCCCGCGCGTTTTTTCGCTCCCTGCCAGTTCCTTGCCAGACAGTCCACATTTTTGCTCCCTCCCAGCTCCCGGTAAAATGTGGACCGTCAGTGGGTCCGGGAGGACCAGACTAGGAAATGCCAGTCTGAAGTGTTAGGACTGAGAAGTGCTGAGAAGACCTGCAGTTGCTTACTGTGCTGCTGACGTGGTGTTAGGGGCCAAGCTCTGGAGCACACTGCACTGTGGTCACTGCATGCCAGCTCTATTCCAGTGTTGCCCAGGGATACTCACATTGCTATGGGGGGGGTATGGCGGCTCGAGGTAGAGCCGGGGGTCGTTGCGGGGGGCAAACAAGCCATTCTGCTGCTGCTCCTCCAGCTTCAGGGACTCGATCTCCGACTTGAGCTCCCTCAGCTGCTCCTGCAGGTGTTTGCTCTTCTCCATGTACTCCAGCCTGGAACGCAGGCGCCCATTAGCGTCGGCTAACCACGCGGCACGCCAAGCCAAGGCCCCAGAACCACGCGCACCGCTCCCGCTCGATCTCCATGGACAGCCTCTTCATATCGCTGTCCTTGAAGTCCATCCTGCAGGGGCCTGCGTCGAGGTTAAGGTCCCCTCCTTCCAGGAGCGGAGGGGGACTGGGGTATGGTGCCACCACCTGAAAAACGAAGAGCGCCCAGTGAAATTGTGCGGAGGAAGGGAGGCAGGCCAGGGTGTACCACAGCCCAAAGGCCAATGCTGGGGGAATACTGTGCTTCTGCAGACCCTACCGGGTAGGTGGTCTTGGTGATCTCCAGCAGTTTCTGCTTGGCCCTGCGCTCGGCATCCTTGGCTTCATTCAGGTCCTGTTTCAGATGGTCTGCCTCTTTCAGCCTAGGGGGATAGACACGCATGTTCATCAGAAGCATGAGCAAACAGTTCCAACAAGAATGGATCCAGCAGAAAGTTTATGAATGAATTGCAATAGCAAAGAATAGAAAATGTATTTATATAGCACGAAGCAAACACAGGGCAGTGAGCAAGCGGTCTACAAATGGTAATCATTGGTGAGGTCTAACATCGGAGATCCACAGGGGGTTAATCTGCTCATCCCCAAGATCAGCGTTTCTCACTGGACCGGCTGATGGCATCTCTTGCGATTCTGGGCACCAGGGACTCCGGAAGACGATCGTAGATGGCAGTACGACCTGACCTCCTCTCCGACTGCTCCACCAGCTTGACGGTCAGCTGCTCCGCTTCCCTCATCTTCTGCTCCATCAGTCGCTTCTCCTCCTTGGTCTTCAGCGCCGTCACCTCCAGCCGCTGGCGCTCCTGCTCCGCTTCGGCCGCCTTGTGGGCCAGCAGCTTGGCCTCCTCCTCTGCGATCTGGGCCTTCTCTGCCAGCAGGTCCGCGGTCTCCTCCGAGCGGATCTGAAGGAACACGCCGACTCGCACTTTGGAGACGGGACGCATCGATGTCAAGATCCTGCTATTATCTTTATTTTAAGATTTCACGTGGTTTTCCCAGATCACAGGGGGCTCGCGCCCGTAACCCCCCGGCCATGTGGAAGGGCCAACTGCACTAAAAACTCTGTGTACGTAACACTTTTCAGATGACGATATCTCCCCAAACGGCCTAATTTCACCACACTTCTAACATTTCATATCAAAATAAGATCTCTAGACCGAATCTGGATTCCATTATTAAGCCAGGTTAACAAACAGACAGGGTGGCTTAAACTAACAAACCAACAACTAGTTTATAAACTATATATAAAACAAGCCATTAACATCACTGGTCGGGGTCAGGAAGCTCCGCCCCCTCATCCCTCACCAGTGCCTCATTGGCCAGCCGCGCTTCATCCTGCAGCTGAAAAAGTCGCCTTTCCATATCCTCTTTTGCGCGCTCTGCATCCTCCCTCATCTGCTTTTCCCGTGCGAGAATCTGCCGCTCCACCTGGGCAGAGCACAGACACTCCGTTTGCATCCTGAGACAGATAACATTCAGGCACACTTTTGTAGCCTCCCCCAGGAAATGAGCCCGTGACCAACAGCCTGACGCACCTTCTTCCTGGCTTTCTCCTCCTTGGCCTGGGCTTTCATCTGCTGGACCTCGATTGAATCCACCTTCCTTCTCCGCATAAACAGGTCATGGTTTCCAATGCATAGCTGCAGAATCTGTGTGGCAGTGGGGGAAGGGAGCAGACCCATAATGCAGTTCTACATACGCTTCAGTCATTAAGCCACTCGACCCCAAAAGAGACCCACCAGTTTGTTGACTCGGAGTTGGGACGAATAGAACTTAAAGACTTCCTTCTTTTTGTCCAATGGCTTTATCGTGAACTGCAGGGTAATATTAAACAAGTTATTTGCACAGTTAACCAATCAACAGAACCAAAAACATTTTCTTCTTCAATAACAGGGCTGC
>JAODKM010000037.1:10580378-10596346 GCA_026780845.1 Petrocephalus sullivani | reverse complement strand
TTTTTTTTTTGCCTTTCTTTTATTCGCTTGCCCCCCGCCCCCCGCCCCCACGCCCCCACGCCCCCACACCACATGCTTTTTGCCCCGGGAGAAATTCATTCAGTACGGTTTTCTTGACGAAGCGCTTCCCTACCATGTGTCAGGTGCAGGGAAGAGACAAAGCCCCCTGGCCAGGGGAGGCGGGATAAGAGGGCTTAGTGTAGAGATCAGAAGCCAGCAAAGCAGACGCTCACCCACTGTCCCAAAGTCTCAGGCGGTCACAGAAGAACATGACGTTCAAATGATCCTCTGGATGGTGTAAAGCCATGATGTTTGACAAAGTGTGTCAGATTAGCCATTTCAAAATCTCTCCTAGAGTCACCCCACTGTTTGCAACAACCGCCCAATACCCCCGTGCTAACTATCTAACACCTTGTGTGCCTAATCAGTCGTTATTAAGTTAATCAATTAATTAATCAAATGAGCTGGGGGTGAAATTTAATTTGGATGGATTGTATTCATGGAACGCCCAGGCTGCTCCTTAGAAGGTCTGGGAGCTGCAGTGATGCCCCTCTAGCCGCCCAGCAAGATATCAGTAACTTAGCGGAGAACAGAAGAATGTTATAATGTTAAATTTATAAACGTTAAATTTATAAGCAAATATACACTTACTACCGAGGTAATAACATTTTCTTTGACTGCTTAAGACTTTTACAGAGTGCTGTAAGACAGGGTTTCCCAATCCGGTCCTCAGGTTCACATTTTCGGCTCTCTACATAAGATGTACATATACTGACACAAAGAATACTGTGTTTTTAAGTTCCAGGAAGATCTTCCAGTGATTTCAGTTGACCTCCATGAACTTAGGGCAGGGTTCTGGAGACTCATTGGGATCCGCTGAGCTAAATTAACACACCCACATATTTGCATTCTGCTGTTTGTTTAGCAAATCTGCTTTATGTATGCATGTATGTAAATGTATTAAACAGGTACCTTGTAGATAACATTTTAACTTGAAAATGAAACAGAAGCAAAATGTACATCTTACAACAAAGGCCGGCTTCTCGTTTTCGGTTCCTTGCCGCGTAAACACCACTGATTCGTTTCCGTTTCGCAGGTATGTGGGATTATTTGTCACGCCAAACATTGCCGCACTTCTGAGGTTTTGTCATCTTTGTAGTGTCGTCGTCGCAGTAAGGAGCATTCCATAAGTTACAAGGAACATGGTACACTGTTTTGTAACACATCCGTTGAGAGGTGGCGATTTCAGGTCTAGAAAGTAAAAATCCAAACCAAGATTTTGTTTCAACCAACCAGTTGAGCATAAAGAGTCATGGTTACACGGTAATCAACTTGTTGGTTGAAACTAAATCTTGGTCTGGATTTTTACTTAGTGGACCTGAACTATCCACCTCTGCACCTGTTACATATGTATGAATCGCCTGCGTCAAATCTGACAACCAAATCTAAAACAAAAGCATGATGTGAATCCAGAAAGGATGACAAAAACGGACGAATGCCACAAACTCATGCCGAAAGTGTTAGATTGTGTTACACTTGGTAAGAGTGATTTTGATTGAGTTTGAATGAAAATGTCATTTGAGAGACTGCTTCAGACGTCTAGCTTAATATCAGGACCTCTCAAGACTCATGAACATGAGTTTAATACAGAGAATGACAATAAAAAACAAACTATCCTCCCATTTTACAGGTTTCTGGAGGGTCAGGTGCAAACACAACCTTCCCAAACCAGCGTGTCAGCAGGAACACCCACTTGCATCCTGGTCTACCAATCAGCAACGCCATCGCTCTGTAACACATAGCGCTCATTGGCTGGGAAGAATGACATTTGGTTTCAAAATGGACCAATCGGATTGATGCAGTGTATGTCATTTAAGATTTACTATGGGCCCTGTTGCTCATTGGGCGTTGGCCTACAACAAGCACACATAGAGCAGTGGTAAACCTACCGGCTTCTTTTAAAATCTATGTCTGCATCTTTCTCAGCCGTCTGGTTATCAGATACAAAGAACATTCCAGACCTGTTGTTCATGTGCATGATTATTAGACCCATACGGTTAGCTCAAGGTGAAGAAATTCAAGGTAAATATATGTTGAAAGAGCACAATAACATCAGTACTCTGTATTGAAGACGACCAGTTTAGAACTCGGGCCAGATGCTTCCCATTTAGGAATCATGGCGTGCTGCTGTGGTTGTGTACTTATGTCAGGCATGTATCTTCCTTCACCCTGAACCATCTGCATACGATTCTAATCTGTGATCACTAAGTATCTGCATCTAAACCGGATGACGAGCAAGCGTTACATATTTTCACTTTTCTGAAATTCGCTGACTGGAGATGTACCGATATCGTTTGCTATCTTTGCTCAGTCTGTTTGATGCCCCTTCCGTTTGGGGCAGAGTGCGGCTCAGCTCTGCAACTGTAATTATAAGGTCCCTGGTTCGATCCCAGCCTCAGCACATCTGTGGGCCCTTGAGCAAGGCCCTGAACCCCCAGCTCCCTGGGTGCCCCTTGAGGTGGCTGCCCTTCTCATGGAGAGCTAGGTTGGGGGAGGTGAGGAGACAGTTTCCCCACGGGGATCAATAACATATCAAAAAATCTGCATTTCCTCACGCCACATCATTTTATAATGACTGTCCTGATATTACATATTTTTATGGTTAGTCTCTGTTGGGTAACTGTTGGGATCGGCAGAACTTCCTGTCTAGGGTCATTGCTTTAGAAAAGGTGGGAAGTTCCACCTGCCACATCACAGGCTGCAACTTCCCAAATTCATCGCACCTAACTAGCCGGGGATGGGCAGAGCTGGAACAAGCTCGAAGTGTTTCACCCCTGCATGGCGAAAGGCCTGGCATTCCCGAGCTACCAAGAACAAGCAGTGATCAGATTGGTTCACCCGATTCCCACAAACGGTCTGATTGTTCCCAGCTGTGATACACTGAATCTACACTTTGTTTGCGCTGTACTGCGATACTGCGGTGTGTCGAGCACTTTGGCGCAAATTTGAAATTCCCCGTGTTTATTGCTCTGTCAGCACGTCAACAATGACACGGTTCATTACTTAAGGCCAAGGCCAGTCAGATTCTTTAGTGCAGAGACACCCAAAGCAGAAATGAAAACGGGATTCTGGGAAGGTGACGATGTCAGTCCTGGTCGGATCCCACCCCACGTCGGCGTTCTCTGCTTCCTCTGCCTCATGACCTGGGAGAAAAGAATGTGGCTCAGAACATAAAAACATTCCAAGCTATGTGGGATTTATCTTGATTCATTGATTTGATTGGAACCACAGGCAGAATTTGGAACAGAGTGTGATTCTCCTTTTTATCGCATACAAATAAAATTTCGTAATGAGAAAGAACACGATAAAACTGTGGCCTTACTGGCTGTATTATATTCTTTTGGATAAGTCTGTAGAACACTACGCAATTATAGACTGAGCAGTTAGACCAGTGCTTTGTTCAGAACTATCGCCTGGAAGCCTCTCCACACTCCAGGCCTTGATATGTCTACTTCAGGCATCAGCCAGCTAGCTGACACATTTCGTATGTGCAGTTGAAGCCTTTTCGGGTCAAACATAAAGAGATGGAAAGGCCTGGGGTGACACGTAACATGCTCCACATACCTCCAAGTGAGCAGAGGGAAATAGACTACAGATGTTTGGCACCGCAGTAGTTAATAAACTGAAATGATGTGAGATTATGTTCCGTAATGGGATCGCAGTCAGACGGCACAGTGCTGCACACATGCATTTCATGCAAATATCAGCCCTGGAGCTGCAGAACTGTACAGAGGGAACAATAGGCTTGAGAGCCTACCGCTTGAACACTGCTAAACAGCAGCCAGCTAAGGAAATGGACCTTCAACCGAGAGACAGAGCTGAAAAAATGGTCTAAGTGCTTTACTTTGTATGAAAAATCCATGGCCAGGTAGAAATGTTGAGGTTTCTCCTCCCCACTCTCCACACAGCTCAGTGAAAGACCAGGTCCCCGTTGTAGGTGACCCTACAAACCACCTTACACCAACACTGCCAGGCCACAGAGATTGGTTTGAGTTAGGAGGTATGTTCTGCTTTCTAATCTTGTGGCAACAAACTCCCCAGAAGCAATATGGGTGATCCAACCGTTTAAACAGTCAATAAACATTAACTATGTCAAAGCTCGGCTTACCGTGTTGCAATGGCAATGCAAACAGAAAGAGCCCCCCCCCCCTCGGACCCCCTCACAGCCTTCAACTATTCCACAGCCCCCAGCCCCAGCAGAGAGCAGTAAACATGCCTTTCTCTCTTCTTCCAGGCTTAAACAGGGACGTAAAAGTACAAAGGGGAAAAGACGAAATCGGTAAGAGAGAATAACCGGCCGGCTGGAGTGGGCTTTTTAGCACTTAGGCAGCAAACTGGTCCCCATGGTAACAGCATAAATTAAGACGGAAGCTCATTGAAGTGGGCAACAGCGGTTCTGCGAAATCCTAAAGTCATAGATTTATGGCCCATAAATCTGTGGGCCTGTTCCCAGCCTGACCGCGCCCCCCCAGAACACTGCCTCACTTATTCCCACAGCCCATTCTTCAAAGCAACTCACGCAGCAAATGGGGCTTTTTTTTTTATTTAGGTGCTCTGAAACCTCTAAACCCGTTTCTTAAATTGTACAGATTTGAGTCTGAAATGCTTTGTTTACAAGCCCAAGTCCTCGACCATCAGGCCACCTGCTGGCCAGGTAGGATGCACAGCAGCAAGAACGAGCCGTCTCCAGGACGACCGTAAACTGACACCTGTTGCCCCAGCACAACTGGCCATGAAAAAACGCGACCAAGCCTGCCCCTTGTGGCCAGTGATGGAAAAACACACGGACGTAAATCCCTGAATTGTGGCATTTTCTTACAGTTACTACCATAGGTTAGCAAACCAGATAGGCGAATCACTTTTTTATGTGGATGGAACGGGCTGAAGTGGGCGTGTGTGGTACGGGATAAGTGATGACCGGCTGGGTGTGAGTGCTGATGACGCCGGAGCCTGGATGCGGACCGCATGGCAGAGCAGGGAGATGGAGAAGCCTCAAGGCGTGGCGCTGGAAGGTAGACAGCAAGATAATCCCGCTGCCAACAGAAACTTGCTAAACCACTCCCTCTGGAAAGGAGGCGGGTGACAGAAACTGAATTTGCATGCCCTTCCTGGGGGGGGGAGGGGGGGAACACTGGCCTCCAGTATCGACTAGAACAAAAAGTTTCAAAGGATGTTTTGTTCTGTTCCATCTTCCCCTCGTTCCTTTTCAAAAAGCTCATGTTTTTTGCTTTCCAAAAGCAGACGAAAGCAGAGGACACACACCTGCCAGCACACTGGAAGCGTCAACACACACGATTAGACAAGGAAACGTCCCTTTACAGTGTTTCCCGTGGTGATTAGGCTAACCCTCGCTGTGTGCCCTACACGTGCATGTGCCCACGTTTGACGTAAGCATGCAGCAAACATGACTTGGCGTGATCTCACGCTCACCGGCTGATTGGGATCAGGGTCACGCTACTCATACCTTACGTCACTGCACAGGTAAGGCTGACAGAGACTGCTTCAGATACTAGATGCCACATCTCCCTGGAGCCATCTGTCCTTCAAGGCTCCTGCCGTCCCATTTAGTCCCATTAGAATTCCGAGCTGACAAAACGGGGTCAAAATAGAGATTCTTATCTTCAGCGCCAACAAGTGTCGGTTTCGAGTCACATAAAGTCATCCCGGCAATTGTATATAGGCAAATGGAACCGGGCACATTTGAATAATTACAAATTATATGACACTATATGCAGACATTCACTTTCCATTCCAGGCCAAAGCACGCACACACATACACATATTATGTCTATATGGTGCCCATATATAACACCAGAATGAGCGATTACTGTTAGAACTGTCAGGCAGTCATAAGTCTTGCCATGATATCGTAATGTGTATCTCTCTTACACTCTCTTATTTTTAAAAAAGTCTTTTTCAAAGAAGATAATACCAAGACTGCCAATGTGAAGGATGTTGGTTGCTAATTTCCTGGCTACTTACAGTTTTACTGGCTTATGTGTATTTAAGGTTAGACCCAGTGACCCAAACCGCCGTCCTGTCCATGCTGTCTATTCACACCATAATAAGTGACTGAAGGAATTCGCATTAAGCCGTTTTCTCAAGGTTACATTAGCAATTTCCCAGCCGGGGTTTCAACTGGAAGCTCTTTAGGTGAAGTTTAGTTTCGGGTATGTGAGGAAAATGCCTGTAAGGTAATTAAAGACGCCTCTGGGTGCTACAACCCTGCGGTCTTGGGAAGCTGCCTCTCTTCCTCCCGATTGGTCGGATACGGTGCCTGTTTTCCCCCTCGCTGCTTCCTGTTGTGCTGGGTGCTGAGCCCACCCCCCACCGCGCTCTGTTTGAAAGGTCACACAGGCTGCCAGGTGGTCGGAAAAGCCATTCCTCAGAGCCCAGTGCCGAAGCAAGGAGGAACGCGGCGTTAATAATAGGAATAATGAGTGCCAATAGTAAGCACGGAGCGGCGGAAAAGCCGCACTCCTCAAACACCAAGCAGGCCCTTATCTTATCGGCTGATTATTGGTTTTGTCCCCCGGCCGGCCATGTCGGACTGATTTAAAAGCTTGTTCCGTGATAATGCGTTCACACAGATAAGATAAGGGCCATCATTATTACCCGCTGCATATGTATGGACATTTAGCATAAGACCATTTACAGAAGTCATGCAGCAAGTGGTTTAGGCACCATGACAATGTGGGGCAGCAGGGGAGGATCAGGTGGTTGGCTACATCCTGGGCAGTACATGTAGGCGGACCAGCAGTGACAATGGCCAGGCAGCACCAATCACAGATCTAGTTACATTGGGGGTGGGGCAGAGCCTGCCTGGCATACACCAGAAACTTCATACCTGTCTCTGTGCTTTTAACTCTTTTTTATATTATATACCAGTATTCTTATTTTTGGTACACTTTTGCCAAGTGTCTGGACCTCCCTCTAAGCACTCCTCAGCATGCAGAACGTTGTCACCAGTGAGATAAATGACAAGAGAGCAGGGCTTGGTTGGAAAATAATCCACATTTCAGTTCCCTTGTATCACTTAGACAATAGCGAACCAGCGAGAGTCATATTTCTGTGCCAAAGTATGACCTTAACAGTCAAGGGTTAGGGTTAGGGTAAAATGCTAAAATTATGTGCCTTTTATATTTCAACTCATAAATGTGCTCATTAATAATTTCAGTCATAATCAAGCGGTATAACTCTCTACTTATTTCTGGGTAAACTCATGATCTAAAATATAGGCCAGATCTGTTTACTGTTACCCCTCACACTTGCTCATAGATCTGAGGCAGGGTTGCAGACTTTGTGCACATATTGTACATCCACACACACCAATGGGATTGCAAGCATAAATTACTGCGCTGGCAGGCAAATTCAGAGGAAGGTCTGCCCACATATTCCAAGGGGCTGCATCTTGGGGTCGGACAGTTTGCTGCATTTTTATACTGGAAGGACTAGGATGGTGAATCTTATCTTCCCTGTGATGGAGGAAAGGAGAAGCATCTGTACCATACAATCTAGGCTTTGATATTGTGTTTATACAGTGAAAATGCAAATGTTTACCTTGGACTCTGATAGCTTATCAAGTACTATATGCACTCTTTATGAATTTAGACAATTCGTCAATTTGGGCTGAGGCCTGTTAAACAGATTGCATGTTTTATTTTTTACAGAGCAAAATGTTAAACAGGTAAACATTAAAAGTCCATTATATTATTATACCATATATAATATATGTATATATATATATATATATATATATATATGTGTGTGTGTGTGTGTGTGTGTGTGTGTGTATATCCTTAATCCCAGGTATATATATATATATGTGTGTGTGTGTGTGTGTGTGTGTGTGTATATCCTTAATCCCAGGTATATATATATGTGTGTGTGTGTGTGTGTGTATATCCTTAATCCCAGGTATATATATATATGTGTGTGTGTGTGTGTGTGTGTATATCCTTAATCCCAGGTATATATATATATGTGTGTGTGTGTGTGTGTATCCTTAATCCCAGGTATATATAGGACATTCTGGCAGCGTAAAAGCATGTATCTCCACATTCTATTTGTAGCCACAACTAATGTGATGAGGTACGATGGTCGTGGGGGGGGGCAGGAACAGGGAAGGGGGTCAGGTGACAGGCACAATCATCCACCTGTCCTGTGCTTTATCTCCAATCCATGACTTTGTGTTGCTCCTCAGCCCAGAATGTACATCCAGATCGGCTGCCCCCCCCTCCCCCCAGGGTGTGGACTTTTCCTCTTCTACTGAAACGTAAGTTAATCTCCACCCCTACGTGCTAATAAAGTCCCCTCTCCAAAGTTCTGTTCATTAGCCAGTCTGGAGCTATTGCTTCTGACAGACAGAATGCGTTGTGCTTTGAGTTATGCATTACAAATACCTTTCGGAAGCACGCCTGTGACCCCCAAAGCCAGTTATATTTGTCGGCCAAAGGGTGCATGTGTGTCTGCGGGTCATTCTCTACTGAGGGGGGGGGAGGAGACAGCATGTGGCGTTACGTGTTTTCGCCAGGAACTCTGCCTTCAGGCTTCAATGCGAAGACTTGGTGTTCCAGTAAATACAGACGGTCATCGCAGAAGTGACCTCTTAAACGAGGGTTAGAAAAGCAAGAAAATGGAACAATAACAAATAAAAGCTTCGCTTGATTTTTTTAAAGCTTCTTGTGCAAATGTAGATCACAGCGCAGAAGGTCAATAAGTGAATATTTCAGCTCATTGCAGGGAAAGAAAGTTTGAATGTAGAAGAAAGAAGAATGTAACACGGCACATTATTGGCACAAAAGCGCCAAGAAGGCCACACTTGGTCCTATTTCAACGTAGTGAAGATTATCTTTCATGCAATTTCACAGAAGTGGCTCTCCTGTCTCCCGTCACGAACACTCCACCATTGATCCTCTAGTTGTGAGCAGAGACCTGCCGAGTTCTTCTTTGACTATGCAAATGAATAATGCTATTAAGCAGATCTGGGAGAGTGTAACGTCTGCTTAGAAGATGGGGGCAGCAATGGCCAGCCACTCAACAACCCACCTCCTGCCCAGACACTGACGCAGCACTTGAAAACCACAATGCTTCACACACTGGACATGAACGATAAGTCAGTACAATACATGCCCTTCAATTTCTGCGACGCGTCACGGACGTTGCTTGTTTGCATGCACCTGCGAGCTTGCTGCTCTGGTGGGTGTGACCTGGGGCTAGCAGGAAGTGAGGAGGCCACGTTTCTGCATGAGAGGGTCTGCTAATTAGGTGCTCGGGCTTCTCAAACAAAAGCACCTCGATAATAACATGGTCTCTGAGGGTGGGACTGAAAAGAAAGAGAACCTTTCAGCACAGACGGAGCAGTCAGTGACATAAAGGGAGAGAGGGAGGCCGGCTTTATGGAACACCCTCAGCCAGCTGAATGTTTGTTACCAGAGCACTCCAGCTACTGGCTGGAAGAACGAGTCCACTTTCTGCTGCTGCTGGGACCACAGAGCGCTCAAGCGAAGCCTTTGTCAGCCCCCAGTGACAGCAAACACCCCCTAATATTCTGTTTTTCCTGTCAGCAGAAGGGCCAGTAGAAGGACTTGGACTGGACACGGGGTACTGGGTACTGAAACTGAGTACTGGGCCTGGTACTGAACTATTGCTACAAAAACGAACTGTGTATTATGAATGGTAGTAGGACTGCGTACTGGTATAATACTCATGTTTTTCATCCTAAGAGAAACAGAACGAACAGTGTAAAAAACATCACATTGCTATTGGTAGAGTCAGATATTTGCATTTCCTAGTTAAAATGGGATCTATGATGGCTTGTTTATTGGTATACCCAGAGTTCCACACCCCTCAAACTCCGCCTACAGCCTGGCCAGCCCCCGAAATGGAAAAACACATCACAAAGCCTCCGAGAGCACCAGCCAACCGAGAGCTCAGCGAGTATCCCTTATTTAACCGTGTTTCCTTAGAAATAAACCTTCCCTCGTCACGGTCCGCAAAACAAACTTCTCTGAAAAGAAAAATGATGCTGTGTGCTCCTAGGCTGACCCATAGCTCACACACCAGACCACTCTCTCTATATAATGTCGAAAGATTCATTACGCTCAGACATTTCACCAGTCCGCGGATGCCAGTGAGAAACTTGGCGACGTCGTCCTGATCCTCCCACAAAAGAGAACTTTCATTATTATTATTTTTTTCTTTTTTACCCTGGAGTCTTAAAGTGTGTCTGAGAGCCAAAGGGTTGCCATTGATACATCCCAGCAGGAACTAACATAGCCCCACCCCCAGGGGAATTAGGTCCATAGGTGTGTTCAAGGGCGATAGGGGATGCAGGCTTTCCTGGGCTGCCTGCCCCTCCCCTGCAAAATGTCGTCCTACAAAGGAACTCCTCCCACCACCTGCCCTGTGGAATAAAGGCTACTTGTTCCGCAATTATGCAGCAAATCATCTCACGTGGAAGGACTTGGATCAGAGGGGCCAGGCAGCAGATCAGTCAGACCATCAAGCGGTGCTTCGGCTAGGGTTACTTAAGGCCATGTCTTTAGGGTTAGAGATCGTGGGCATCGCCCTGGGAGTTGTGGGCTGGATCACTGCCATCATAGCTTGTGCCCTGCCCATGTGGAGAGTGACTGCATTTATCGGGGCCAACATTGTGACAGCACAAGTCATCTGGGAAGGCCTGTGGATGAATTGCGTGACCCAGAGCACAGGACAGGTGCAGTGCAAGATCTACGACTCCATGCTCGCCCTGCCCCAGGACCTGCAGGCCGCCCGCGCCCTCACAGTCATCTCCATCATCCTCTGTGTCCTGGCCATTCTCATCTCCATCGTTGGAGCCAAGTGCACCAACTGCATCGAGGATGAGTCGTCCAAGGCCAAAGTCATGATCATTGCTGGTGTCATGTTCATCACCTCCGGGCTCATGCAGCTCATTCCGGTGTCCTGGTCGGCCAACACCATCGTGCAGGACTTCTACAACCCGCTGCTGACGGACGCTCAGCGCCGGGAGATTGGCGCCTCCCTCTACCTCGGCTGGGGGGCGGCCGCCCTCCTGATCTTCGGCGGCGCGATGCTCTGCTGCTCTTGTCCTCCTAAGGAGAAGAAATACAATGGGTCCAGGATGGCGTATTCCGCTCCGCGCTCCACCGCCAGGAGCGGCTACGACAAGAAAGACTACGTCTGATGGACCCCCACTCTCACCCGCCGCTCCCCCCCCAACCCCCCCAACCGCCGCCGTCCCGCCGACGACTCTGTCCTGCGGCTTTTGCCCGAAGCTCGCGGCCGAGACACACGAAGAGACTCCGAAATGAAGGGACACTGTTTGCGCCTCCTGCCTGTGGAACATCTCCGCCCAGCCGGCCCTTGTGTGGCCGTCACTCATGTGGAAGCTATACCAGCCGGGCTTCTGGGCGTTGTGCTGGACGCAGGCTGAGCTCCCTGCTACGCTGGTAATGCTTCTCATCTCCAACACAAAACACTGTATCTTAATGTTTTGAGTTCTTTTCTCATTGCTATTTTGTACAATATTTTACTATCTGAACTGTTCCACTTTGTACCACGCTCTCTATACACATCCACACACATGGTTATGCAAATGATATTATGTGACCTTTGCATGTGCGATTTTATAATAGTTTCTACCCGTGCGAAATGTCACTTTCATTAGCAGGCAAAGCCTTCCGTTCACAATAGGGATTTGCGTATGGGGGGAGGACACTGAGGTGCAGGTGTGTCCCAGTGAGCCACCAACCCCACCCCAAAAAAGCCGTGTGCTTTAAAATGATCCACCCCTTTAAGGAAAACGTGACCATTTTCCATGTACAATAGATTCGCGGTTTAGGAAATACCGGTATATATTTTTTGACTGAATAAAAACAACACTTTCATGCAATATCTCTCAGTAATTACACATATATTATGTATGTATATATAAACTTGCTATTTTGTTATTTTCAATTTCATAAATATGTAAATGTGCTTCTCTTCAGATTTGACTTTGTGCACTTAAGCCATGCAAATACACCCCTCCTGCTGACAGTCTGTTTAAAGAAATGTCGTTTACGCGGTGGATTTAGCTTTTTCGGTCATTACGCGAACGGCGAAGCAGGGTGGTGCACGGCTCTGGAGGGGAGGGATACAGCTGCATGGAAACAAGCCCTCCGAAAAGGGAGGGGGCCGCGCTGAGCAAAGGGGGCAGAGCTGCCGCTCCCCAGAGACACGCCCATCACATGCGTCCCGTGTTTCCATTGGCCGGAATCCATCCCCTCCTGTAATTGTTTCCAAACCCATATGGGCTATTTGCTAGCTAATATATCAGTTTCACTTAATGAATTTCCAGGATTTGTCTGTCTCACCCAGGAAGCCTCTCCAAGGCATATGTTTTTATGTTTTATGTAAATGTGATTCTACTTAACAATGATCTAAATTTTCTAAGTAATGATGCCTTGACTTGATTTCAGTTATAGTGATTTTATTATTTCTTATTTTCTAAATTATTTGTGTTGAATAAATTTGTAGTATGTATCCAAGTTATATTTGTAAAATAAAGATTCTTTGTTGTAATTCGATTTACTTTTATTTTTTTGCTGTTTGCTTTCAATGATGCAGATCTCAAATTGATCTTGAAGATCATCTTCTGGTTTAGTTTTTAATAAAGCCTTCTTCACTCCAGACATATGAAGCCTTTGTATCTACAGCCCGACCAATAACTGAACCAACAAATACGCGCAGAAAACAAATGCGATAACACATGCTAAACAGTAGCAGCTCGTGATAATTGATAGAAAATGCAATATTATAATTAATTGTGTTGTGAATATCTGAATTTCCTCCTGGGGATAAATAAAGTATCTATCTATCTACCTATCTATCTATCTATCTATCTATCTATCTACCTATCTATCTATCTACCTATCTATCTACCTATCTACCTATCTATCTATCTATCTATCTATCTATCTACCTATCTATGTATCTATCTACCTATCTATCTACCTATCTATCTACCTATCTATCTATCTACCTATCTATCTATCTATCTATCTACCTATCTATCTATAAAGCAACAGCAGTCATGAATATATACTCCTACCTTTAGACATTTTGCTTCCTTGTTGTCCTGACAGAGGAGTCCTTCATAAGGCACGTTCCCAATTCGGGAACTCGGGGCTTAAAGAAAATCCAGAGTTTCCCACTGGTAAGTACAACTTTGTGGTGGCCCTCATGTGCGGTCATCTCGTCTTTATGATTTTTCCAATGAGACTTTAAGGCAGGGTACGTAACCGCGAAAGGCTTACCGTTTGAACACCAATTGACCTTATTAACTTTGCTATAACTACCCAATCAGCTACTTAGTAACTTATGTCCTGGCATAGGTGGGGCCCCTAAAGCATATATTTTTATTTTGTAAGTATACGTGATTTTATTAAACAATGACTTTAATTGTCTAAGCAATGATGCCTTGAGTTGAATTCAGTTACAGTGTTTGTACTTTTTGTATTTTATTAATGATGTATATTGATTTAATTTCCAATGTGTATCCAAATTATATTTGCAAAATAAAGATTGTTTGTTGTAATTTAATTTATGTTGTTTTCTTTGCTGTTTGCTAGGGGTGGGGCCCCTAGGCTGCGGCCTATAAAGCCTATGCGCTAATCCATGCCTGAGCACAATGGCCATGTGTGATAAGTCAGTACAATACATGTCCTTCAATTTAGGTTATTGGTGACGGATCTGGTGTGCTTGCATGTTCCTTCGAGCTCGGCAGTCTGGTGGGTGTCAACCACGGGATAGCAGGAAGTGAGGAGGCAGCTTTTCTGCACGAGAGGGTCTGAGAATTAGGTGCTCGAGCTTCTCAAACTAAAGCACCTGAATAATAACACGTAACTCCTCCCACCACCAGCACTCTGGAATAAAAGCTACTTGTTCGCAGATCAGTCAGACCATCAAGTGGTGTGTCGGCTAGGGTTACTTAAGGCCATGTCTTTAGGGTTAGAGATCGTGGGCATCGCCCTGGGAGTTGTGGGCTGGATCACTGCCATCATAGCTTGTGCCCTGCCCATGTGGAGAGTGACTGCATTTATCGGGGCCAACATTGTGACAGCACAAGTCATCTGGGAAGGCCTGTGGATGAATTGCGTGACCCAGAGCACAGGACAGGTGCAGTGCAAGATCTACGACTCCATGCTCGCCCTGCCCCAGGACCTGCAGGCCGCCCGCGCCCTCACAGTCATCTCCATCATCCTCTGAGCCCTGACCATTTTCGTCTTCATTGTTGGAGCCAAGTGCACCAACTGCATCGAGGATGAGTCGTCCAAGGCCAAAGTCATGATCATTGCCGATGTCATGTTCATCACATATTGGGGGTGTTCGTGCCCCCACCCTGCTGTGAGCATAAGTATTTCCCCAGACTAGGAGACATAAACTTAAACATGTATATTTAGCATGGTAACGAAACCCATAATTATAACATGACTATTATAATTTTACTCTGCTACACTTGCACTTCAAATTACCTGTTTATTTAGATACAAAAACAAGCAATTTACACTAGTGGCCAAAATTGTGGAAACACTTCCTGTTTTTAGAGATTACTGAACTTTATTCAACTGTTACTCCAGTTACTTAATCTTCCAATGTATTTTTTTATGTTTCTGGACTAAGAAATACTTGACTGGAGCAACAGCTGAATAAAGTTCTGCCATCTTTAAAAGTTGGAAGTGCTGCCACAATTTTTGGCCACCACCTGGTACCTGGTCCCGACCGTGGCAGCCACTGCACCTCTTCACTCATTGGTTTTAATATTTAACGGTTCCTCTTTCATCTGCAGAAAAAGCACCTTAGGACTGGGGGCAGTCTACTTAAGGGTGTTTTTTCCCTTTAGTACTCAGGAAATGAGTGTTTACAATGTCAGCAGAGAAGTTACTGTCCTCCTCTTCTCATGTCTGAGTGCTCAGGTTTAAGCACTTAAGCAGCACTCCCTCCATGATCGACGCAATGTGGTCTCTTTTTTATTATAATCATTACATCTGCTATCAGTCTGGCTTTATCTCTGCATGTTCACATGCTTTGCCTGCACAGCTGTGATGCTTTGTACGCCTGATGGAGACGCCTACTCTCAGTGTATGTCAAATGGGCGTTGGCCTCACAGACGTGAAGCCCTGTGTGGGACACTCACCTATACACCTGAGACTCTGTTGACCCACTGACTTGTTAAGCCAGTAATGTGAATAGCACACCGTTTTGCTCATTTATTGGCCGGTGAACCAGTACAAATAAACACATAACCTATTTAAATCTCCTGAAGAACCCCGCCTTAGATATAACTGATTACCTTTTAAAAAGTTATAACGACATATAACTGGGTACCCCCAGGTACTTGTCTTAACAGGTAGCTTGTTTTAATGTTTTATATTCTTGGTGGGTTTGGCTGAATATTGTACAAAACTATTTTATGTTGCAGCTTAGTGGCACCTTGTTCCTCATGATCACATCCTGACATTTACAGATAAGCAACTTCAGAATCTTAGATAAGTTTGCACATAAAACATTTACCCATCTGCAAGCAATCACTGTGTCTAAGTCTGTTTCGCAAACAAACGCTGTGGGAATGCCTTTCGGCCAAGTAATGCCTCTGGCTGACTTAAGTGCTTTGCTGTACAGGTTCCTGAAAGCGGTAAAAACCTGGGCAGGCTCACACAATCCTACCCAAGTTTCCTGAGAGGCCTGTCAGCCAAAAGTGGGGTAAACAGCATATGGTACAATCTGCATTCAGACATCCTTACACAGAGCCCTTACACGTGCGCTATGTGTGGTCCATGTCCCCCCCCCCCCCCCCCCCCCCCCGCACGCCCGGCCCCCGCCGTCCCTCCCCCCCCCACCCCTTCCTAATTGCCTCCGCACAACTT
>JAODKM010000037.1:10562070-10580368 GCA_026780845.1 Petrocephalus sullivani | reverse complement strand
AAGGGGGGGAAACACACAATGGTAAAAATTCGCTCCCACACACCCTCCACCCCCCCCCCCCCCGGGGGCTATGTGTGGGCCCCTCCCCCCCCCCCCCCCCCCCCACGGGTGTATTTAAATTCCTGCACTTTACCCCCCTCTAATTGTGTATATGCTGCTCCTCTTCGTGTCTTATGTTGCACTGAGGTCCGGGGGAACGACGTCTCGTTGTATATGGCTGGCAGGACAATAAAAAGCCTACTACTACCTACTACTACTATATGCATGTAGTTTACAGATACTCTGCTCCAGTCATATCTTGCTAAACTAAGCTAAATGAAAAAGCAGAACATATCACGTAAGATAAGAAAATGTCTTTGAAAAAGTATTATTTAAGCCTCAGAATTTATGTTATTTATATCGATATGTGTTTTACATAAACATATAACCTTTAAATGCATAGATTTAGCATGGTAACAATAGCTGTAATTATACCATTTATGACATATTTGACGAATAATATCATTGTTACTCTGCTGAAGTTGCTGTTTTAAATTACATATTTATTTAGATACATAAGCAGCCAAGTTACTACATCTGAGGCATCTGAGGTCCTGACTGGCTATCGGTTTTAAAACTAGAGCAAAATGCCGCTTTCTGCCAGCACCATCCCAGTGTGGGCACTTAAGTCAGGTTACAAAGCATTCCTTCGCTTCCCCGTAAGTCACTGACAACTCAGTGAAGCAGATATAATGGCCTCCATCTGTGCCTTTAAACAATTCTGGGATTGAATTACTTAAAAGGAGGACTAGCTTTATCAGTTTCCTTAAATGATTTATGAAAGGAGCTCTGCTGGCTTTTGCAATCGCTGCTGTGCTGTAGCCATGCAGCAAAAAAAATAATTAAGCAGAAGTCGGGCGACGCTCTCGGAATTAATGTCTGTGGTGCACAAAAAAAATATGAACAAAGATGAAGGGTCTTCAGGGACTCGTACTATGATGTAACCATGGAAGAAGAAGACAGCAGCGGCAGTCAGAATCCCTGCATTGCCCCCCCATGCCCCATCTCTAGGCAAGCCCCATGCCCCCCCAGCTTCACCAACCAGTGTTACTTTGTCTCAGACAGAGAACCTTGCTGGGTGGCACTTTGCTATAGGGCATATAGGCTATAGGCTTTGCCAGGGCAGCTGTGTATGCTGCTTGTTCAGTTGACCAGCCCTGGGAGAGATATGTGTCCAGTGTTTTATATATATAAAATATGGGACAGTGTCACAGGACCTGAAATGTCAGCGTTATCTCAACAATATGCCATTATCTGAACTGCCTGTCACCAGGGAGCGTCGTAGCACCTGAAATGTCCATCTTAGATCGATTAAAATGACATTTACTGCACTATGGTACCTTTGGTAATTGGTAGAGAATTTCACCATTAAGCTTTTGACTTTAACTGCCTCACTATCTCCTTTTCTCTGAAAATGAATCATGGCATTTCACAGGAACTGTGGAGGCCCCCTGAAACCAGTGTGGATCAAAGCCAGGATCTGGGGGATTAAAGTGTAACCTGGCGCTGACCACCCTCCACCACATTCCTCAGATAACCGCCTTTCTCTTCTGCCCCGGAAATGTGATTGAGCGTTCTGCAAGGCAAATGAAGGCCTGCAGCTTCCTTCTCCAGTTATACCATTTAGGTTAAAGTTTGCCTATAACAACAATATACATGCAAATGCAGACCCTAAGACCCCCTTTGAATGAGTAAGGCCCAGGATTAGTTATATATGCATATATCGCCAGTGTCCAGAAAAAAAATCCTATATTTCAGGAGTGAAAAAAAAAGATTTTGTCATGAACAACTTTAGAAAATCAACATAAAACAATGTAATGACACCCTTAGCACAACAAATAGAAACCTATCTGTAAACATCCATCAGTAAACGGTTTAACGTTTTACATGGATTTACATGGATTGTTGTCAGCAAAATACAAACTAATCTCGCTTTATATTCACGATTAACAGGGATGTTAGTTAGCTAGCTGGCTACATTTAATCTCATTTCACTAAATATCAACATTTATTTGTTAAAATTAGCGATAATCCGTACAAATGACCATCATGAATATAAATGGTAACTACAACAGACATAAATATAAGTTAAATAGATGACTTCATAAAACACCCTTCATTGAGATACCATACATATACACAAACATCACATTATAGGGGGTGGACAGGTCGGGGATGTAGGAAGAACAGAGAAAACAGAATTACATGGGGAGAGAGGAGGAGAATAAAAAAACAGCCCCCAGACTGTACTCCAGTAGGGAGTACAATGTAGGAACAGAAAGAAACACCTCAGCAACATAAGCACATAGTCACTACATGTTACAACATAAAAAGTCATGACTTGCAACAGGGGAGGGAAATGGGGAAGTGGAGGTAGCCCAGCATAGACAGACAGCCATCCGGTCCTGCAGCTACAACAGCAGCGCCGGAGCGCTGGTCACAGACCCGCCTGTCCACGCCGAGGGTCAATTACATATCAGATGCTGTAAGCGGACAGAGGAGATTGGGGATACTCCATCTATAGAAAAAAGTCACAATCACCAAAAAGTGGACATGCATGGTCTTAATCGCATAGCGACCTCACGCTATTTGCACATCAGAAAATACTGACGATATGCCATCTTCTAACCCTGACTATAACTGGCAAAACATGTCAACAAGAAAGTGGGTTCTGCAAGAAAGAAAACATAAAATCAGTGTGGATTTGAGCACCAGGGGCTCAGCAGATTTACTGGCGTCAAGTTACAAAAAAAAACAGAAAATGTTTGTAGTGCCAACAAAACCAGGAACAAATTAACTAAATCACCACGATACTCCTAGTCCCCCGACCTTTCCTGTGTCTCACATTTGCATTTGAGCTTCTCTGGGTAAAATTGCCAGGTAGTCACCTATTTCTGCCAATGCCTGACCCTGCTTTGGCATACAAATATGATGAAAATAAATGTCAGCTTCCACCTTGACAATGTCTGCATTCATAGTTTGAGGAACATCATATCGGAACTAATACGTGTGAAAAAAGAACTACAAAAATTAGATGCTGGAGATAAAAGCCAAAAAATGAAGTGAAAAAGAAATCCACAGCCTGTTTAATAAACACTACTTGTTTCTCCTGCTTGAAGTGAGCATGAAGGTCATTGAGTGATTCTCTGGTGCACACTTTGACGAATGTCCTTCACGCTGCGTGTCACATGACCGGCTCCCCAAAGTACCATGACCAACCTCCCTTCCCTGCTGGACCAGTACCAGCTACGCTCCGCCCACATACATCCCTGCTGTGTGATCACATGTCTATTGGCCCAGTAACTCAAGAACCCACACCCCAAACAGCTGCTTCATCAATCAAGCCCCCCCCCCACCACCACAGTCTTCACAGATCTTGGTGAGTTAGAATGTACTCACACTAGGCGATCCATACCAAGCCTGAGCACATTTGACCCCAAAGTCTAGTTTGTTTGACTAGCGTTATCGTTCTGTACTGTGCCCAGTGAGCAAGCTTGATGTGGTGGGCCTGGGCACCGTTCAGCTGGACTCGGGCGTGGTCTGGTGTGATTACTAACCGTGCCTGAGCACGGAACACAGGCATGACATCAGTGATACGACCGGCACACGCGTGCACATGTGCACTATGCATGAAGCAGACCCTGGAAGGAACGGATCGTCTAGGCTGTACAAAGCGAGTAGCACCAAAAGTTCTGGCCTGACGAGTGTCCAGGAACAACTGGATGCAGCACACAAAACTCTGAGATATTCGCTATAATACGGGACGATCCTCTTGAAATCATCCTAACTTCCTAACCTCCCCCTTTTATGGTGCCCCTAGCTGTACATACAGGATTCATAACGCCTGAGTAACCACATCTCCGTGTGTAGAAGCAGGGCGTAGTGTGATCAAAGCTGCCATTGCATGTATTTGATGGGCCTCCATCCTCCACTGAGAGTGGACTAGCTGCCAGTGTTAACATTTGGGCTTTAACGAATTTACTAATGAGAGCATGATTATGAAAATGTTAGGAAGGTCCAGTGCAGGGCTCCCATTATAACATCCCACCCAGAGGAAGGGGGAATGCCTGACGAAGCAGTCAGCTGCTGGGAGCTTCCAGTCTGCGGTCGGGTTTCTCTGCGGAACAGAAACACTTGTGCAAACAGTAGCTGGTACATTCTTTGGCACTGGGTGCGGTGAAGGGAGCTGCCCCTGGCCGTAGGGCTGAGAACGGTGATCTCCCGGTAGGGTGACATAAACTGAGCATCTATATTTTAAATACTACGTCTGTGGTAGAAATTACATTTTGATCCGCTATGCTGTCACCCTCTGCTAACTGCCAATAACATCTTCATCCAGACTTATAAACATCTCATGACACTGTTGTCCCAGGTTCCTGTCCAGGTTCCTGTTGTCATTCCCACCATGACAGGACTTCTCCAGTTTTCTGCAGCTCATTCTCCTGCATTCTCCCATATGCTATGCATTTCCCTCAGCCAATATTACAGTAGGCCTATAAGGACTCCAAGCAAACAGCAAGAGCTCACATAAGCAAAGTGCGCTGATTAGCGGGCTCTCCAGTCCTGTGTCACGCTCAGGGACACCTGTCTGGGACACATATCCTGCTGTGTTCCGTGGTAAAGCGCGTACCTGCCAACACACTTTGTGTTGCTTTGGTTGGGAGTGCTGTATTTTTAGCAACTCATATCGGAAATTAGTAATGCAGACTCAGAAATGAGAAAATATCTTGGATTATTTTGCAACGCACGGTCACTCATGCAGGAATGTACAGTATGTGTTAATCTATAGCAAACCTTCTGTCACAATGATATTCAGCAGTAGTCATTACGCTCATGTTTTCCATTGGATGCTACAGTAAGATGATATAGAATTAGTGTCCATTTTGTAGCAACGGATTTGCGACCCACTTCCGTCGCCAAGTCTTCCATGAGAGTCACATTAGCACCGTTTTGGTGCTAAGGAGACCGAGTCCCCGCAGGCAGGAGAAGTTCAAAGGTTCAAGGCCTGACAATCAAGGAATTTCCATTCTGTATTCCATGCACTCAATTCCTGCCCCCCAACAAAAACTTTGCCTTGGGGTAAAAAAAAAAAAAGCAAAATATATCAGGAAATTCAATCCCTTCCCTGCCATAGTGGCTGCAGTGAAACCAAGGTCATGTGATCGATACCAGTGGCGACGAGGGTGGGAGGGTCCTACTGGCCAGCACCTGTGTGTCTCAGAAAGAGGAGGCGTCTCATTGGTCACTGCTTCCGAGAGAGCTGCCGTTATAACCGGCATTGAAAGAAAGGCAAGCAACCAAGATGGCCGGGGTGTATTTCATTGTGGATTGTGTTAGAGAGGTATGTTTTCATTACAATGACCAGACATCACAATGGAGTATATATGTCTCCCTGCTCATTTTATATGTCGAGGTTTGGGAGACAAAGTGGTGTCAGGTGCTGAGGGGGCGGGGGGGGGGGGAGGTGCCACCTACTCCCCACCTAGGTTACCCCCTGCTATTAATTTAGTGCTTTTTCGGCCTCCCTCATAGCCCTCTGGCAGCCAAGCTAAACAAAACTGTTGATGACCGTTAGTGAAGAGGAGTGTTATGAACCAACACATCATGTCTGTCTGGGGGAGTGTCCTGCAGGCTAACCAAATGTCCTCTTACAAAACTCAGCCCCCACACTCCATGACACCTGTTAATACAGGCAAACGATACAAAGACCAGCAAGAGGTGATTCCCCGGCCGGTTACGCCGTCATGGAGACGCTACAGACTGAGCTGCTTTCCTGCGCCCTCCTCTCTCACATCAAAATGGGCGTGTTGCCCTTGTGGACAGCAGGTCTCCGTGTAGGAGTATCTCCTTGGTCCCTCCAACAATGGGTCCATTCTCCTTCCACACACACAGAGCCTGTAGCATTACATAAAGCTCATACTGAAAATATCCTGGGCTTCCCAACTGAAATATTCCAGTTAACTCCCTTTAGCGAAAAAAAAAATCTATAAAAAGCAGCCCGGACAGCCGGGAGATAATTCCTTGATTTGCCGGATCAAGCGTGAAACAGAATAAACAGATTAACGCCAAACGGAATTTACTACAACTAGTTAAACAACAGTTCAAAACTGGCGTTGAAAGAAAAGTACTATGAATTTGTTGCAAATGATCATGTTAAGCTGACAGTTTACCAACAGATCTGTTAGACACAAGCCTTCCTGGAAAAAGGATAATACTTTAAACCATAAAATGTTAGGTAATATGTGTCATGTTTAATTACTCAGTGTGTCTCTTGGGTCTGACTTTAGCAGGAGTTTTCTTCACCAGACAGACCACATAACCTTCTTCCTTAGCCTCCAGTTAGTCCCGAAGGAGGGGACAGTTGTTTTGTTTTGCCTTAGAAGCTATTGTTTTATTTTTGGTTTTGTTTTGACCGGAAGCAGGACACGTCATACATTTCTTTTTCTTTGCACATTACATATTAACACATTTTAAGTGTCTATTATAAGGGCATACCAGAACTTTGACTTAACCTTACCAGTCCACGTTCTTAAGAATGGCACCAACTTTACCCCAGCTAGATTTTCCTCCCAACCGAAATCACTTTCCACAGAATCTCCAGATATCAGTAACTGGAATAAGTAATAAGTGACTGTGGCCTTGAAAAAAGCCCGTGAGACGAATTAATAATAATTAACAGCTTGCCTAATGAAATGGTCCAGATGGGGGAGGCTCTACACTGGCTATTGTTTAGTGCTGTAACACTTATCGGTAAAATCCAGACACCCCAGATGTGGTGTATGCCTGCGGGGGTAGGTCATTATGCTCCCAGTGCGTTTGATTGGGTTCCGAACCGTAATCGGTACAGGAATGGAGCTGGGTGTCATGTGAACAGCCGTAAAAGCAACTCCTCTTTAGACGTACTTTTTTTTTCCTCCAGGCACGCAGCCTTTCCATGGTTACGCACTGCCGACACGGCTGCTTTTCTTAGGGTAACCGACCGAGACAAAGGGAGGGTCTATTTCCCAGCGACCTGGGGCTCGCTGGCCGCAGCGGCAGCATGTGACATTCGGTGAGCAGAGCTCACAATACCCTGGAGGTAAATCAGGGCTAATGGCTGCGCTGTCTGGAAGCAGCCACTGAAATCAGACCACGGAAGTACCCGACTGTCAGAGCCTGATAAAAGCAATCACAGCATTGCAGGCACCAGCGTGGGGGGAACTTGGTACTTTTAACATACCCCATCCTGTTCTCCAAAGTGAGACCCGCACACACATAAACCGGTGTATACAGGAGAGAACAAGTTCTGGGGCGCTCTTATAATAAATCCATTCATTAGGTCTTATTTTGATCACAGTCACTAGGTGGGACGAGGTCCAGAGGTCAGAGCCTCGGTCTACAAGCACATTGCACGTCTGGGAGTTTATTTAATAAAAATAAACTGGGATACAGTTAAGATCTGTTATGTAGTATTACAGTAATCTGAACACAGTAAGTTAGAAGGGTGTTGTCTTCTGTGACCGCGTCCTCGGTTTTAGAGCTTTTCAAAAACTACTTCGTAATTTATATGAGGAAACAGTTCTTTGTTGTGTAGCACTTGCGCCACCCAGCGGTCGGTTTTTTAAATAAAAAAAATAATTCTGATATAACATTATGTAACAATAATACATATTTGATATAGTTAAAGCTTGCCTGCCAACTTGCAGAAACCCTAAAATATACTATAATATGTTATATACTATGCAAATATATCGCAGACGTTTATATGTTATAATAAAAGAGCAGAGGCGGACAGTTCAGGTCCAGAAAGTAAAAATCCTGAACAAGATTTTGTTTCAACGAGCCAGCTAAGTACTATGTGACCGGGACTCTTCATGCTCAACTAGTAGGTTGAAACAAAATCCTGGCGTGGATTTTTTACTTTCTGGACCTCTGTAAAAGAGTGGCCAGATATAAGCAAAAATACATCAAAAAGTATTTTGTTAAAAAATTACATGCTTGATCATCAAATTGAAGGTTTGATAAAGGTTCTTAAAATGACAAAAAAATAATACGTATTTCAAATATATAAAATACAATCTCCTAAAGTATTATATCACAAATGTGATGTTTTTTTCCGTCCAGCAAATTTAAAGTGATTAAAATGAATTATTCTAATTACTTTTACAAATTCAATTACTTAAAAGTAATCATATCTCTCTTATATATATAGATATATATATATATATATATCTCAAGGGCGTCAGAAGCTTTTTGAATTTGGGGGGAGGGGGGCACACTGGCGGGGTAAACTAATATTAATGTTAAATGTGGGGGGTCCAAACGAATAATTATGAAATGTCCCCTCAGATTTAATGGCGGCGATATATATACATACATAAATACATTTCTTTAAATGCTGCCCATCTTTGAGAGAGGCTTGATTTCGCAGGGCGAGCGCGCGTTACGCGTGACGTCGCCGGCACGCCATGACGCGCGACGCACGCCGTCACCCTGCCGTCACCCTGCCCTGCCAGCGCGCCTGGTGCAGCCGCGTTTTGCGTCCCTGCCCGGATTGTCAGCAGTACGCACGGGGGGCATTTGCAGGGTACGCGTGTGGTGCCCGGGGAGCCAGCTGCCCCGCCGCGACGCCGTGCGCCACCATGAGCCTCTTCTGCCGCCTCCTCCGGGGAGCGTTTGCTTGCGAGCCGCGTCCCGGAGCTCGGCCTTTCTGCTGCGGGTCCCCCCTCCGGGAGCAGGGGCGTCGTGACAGCGCCGGTCCGGCCAGGTGTGTGTCCTTAGCGCGTCCTTAGCGTGCGCTGCTGCGCGTCCGTAGCGCGTCCTTAGCGCGTCAGTAGCGCGTCCTTAGCGTGCGCTGGCCGTCATAACGCGTCTGTAACGCGCTACTGCGCGTCCTTAGCGCGTCCTTAGCGTGCGCTCCTGCGCGTCCGTGGCTGATGCCCCCTGTGCTGATCAGTGCACAGAAATGCAATGTCCCGATTCATTCAAAGTGTCACGACTGAGTAATTTGTCATTCTGCATTCGTAACGGCGATTTATTGGACTGTCCCGTCGCGAATCCCATTATATTACATATTTAAAATAAACTCCTGTATTATTAGCAAGGTAAATATTTATTGCACTGGGAAAGTGTGTATGTGGTTTTGGGGGAATCTATTAGAAGAGATTGGTACCCCCAGGCCACTAGACCAAAGTGACCAGTAAACAGTTGTGGGTGGTCCGGACTTGTGGCTTATTTTAATCCGGTTGGACATCCTGTTGTGTATTCTATGCTGTTTTATGATCCTTTTTTCTGCTTTAACAGCTCTTTCGCACTCATATAATTATGATTAATGAATAATTATTGATTATGAATAATAACAATAATAATGATTGTGATGCAGTTAATTTAAACAATACTCAAACTGTTTCAAAGTGCCTCACAATTTCACTGCAATCTATACAATCAGCATGTGGATGACATCTCTTTTTAGGTGTTTGAAATTATTTAAATTTCCCTTTTCTTTTTTTAGTCCAGTAACACTGACGTACGACGTTTTCGATGGGAAAGGAACTGACCCTCCGCTAGTGTTCCTGCACGGTCTCTTCGGAAGTAAATCCAACTTCCACTCCATTGCAAAGTCCCTGGTTCAGCGGACAGGGAGGAAGGTAGGACCAGGCCCCGTCTGTTCCCCAAATGGGTAAAGTCCATGAAGTGGGGCGTTGGAACACGTCTGCTCACTTACCACAGGCCCCCTGCTGGTGCAGCTGCTTTTTGACCAGCTTTATGCTTTGACATGCAAAACAAAATCTGCCCATCTTACAGAGTCATTTAAGATGGATTCCTGTGCTTTTGTGTGAATGCTGCTTGTGAGCATCTGTCAATCCAGCACGTCTGCTAGTGTCCTAATTCTCCTTTGTCCAGTCAGGTGCTGACCATAGATGCTCGGAACCACGGAAACAGCACACACAACCCTGTGCTGACCTATGAGGCAATGACCAATGATCTTCAGCATCTTCTTGGCCAGCTGCACATAACAAAGTGTGTCCTGATTGGACACAGCATGGGAGGCAAGGTGGCCATGACAACAGCCCTAACACAAGTAAATGAATCCTCCAGTGTAAATTGAATGCTTGAGACACAGTGGTTAAGGAACTTAATACCTAAAGGTTCTAGATTCAAATCCCAGCTGGAGTCTTGCTGTTGTATCCATGATAGAAGCACCAGACCCTACGAACCCCAGTCCTGGTACATAAGGACTACAGAATTTTATCGCTTCATTTATTAATTATGGTAATCGATAGAAAAATAAGTCACCTTATCTGGTGTTTCAGCTCTTCAGGCTCTATTTAAACCTGCAGGATTCAGGCTCCCTAGGTCTGGGGTTGAGAATTCAGCAAAACATCCACCTTCATAAAAGGGGTGCAAGGTCAGAGTGTTAGCATTTTAGCATAGTGTGAGAGCGTTTTACGAAGTACCGAGCAGAGTGTGCTGACGCACAGCTAACGTTTTGGCCCAAACCCAGCCAGATCTGGTGGAGCGGCTAGTGGTGGTGGATATCAGCCCTGCTCAGACCACTACTCGGACCAACTTCCACTCCTACATCCAGGCCATGAAGGGCGTGAAGATCTCTAGTGACATCCCACGCTCTACTGCACGTCGACTGGCTGAGGACCAGCTCCGTGAACTTGTAAAGGTCGGTTTGGGGTCGTTACCGTAGGAACAGTCTATTCCTTCTGCTGCACTCATCCACTCGTTCATGGCAGATGCACTTGTCAATCAGTGTGGTGCGATGGAACAGGGTAATTATGATACTGTATCTCATCCTTTCGTCTGCAAGTTAAGTCAGATTTATTTGTCATTGTCAGCTAGAGGTGTCAATTTCAGGTCCAGAAAGTAAAAATCCAGACCAGGATTTTGTTTCAACCAGTCAGTTGTGCATAAAGAGTCACAGAGTGCTCAACTAGTTGGTTGAAACAAAATCTTGGCCTAGATTTTTACTTTCTGGACCTGAAATTGACACCTCTGTCAGCCATATACACAGTATAGAGGGAAGCGAAACATGGTACCTCCAGGACCGAGGTGCACAGGAAACAAACAAAAGGGCAGAAACAACACAACTGCAGTTTGCTGGAAAAGACAAAATACAGTGCAGTCTTTCTGGTTTCTGTGGCAGGAACGGTCAGTCAGGCAGTTCCTGCTGACCAACTTGGTGGAGCAGAATGGCCACTATGCATGGAGGGTCAACCTGGAAGCCATTTCCAGCCACATGGAGAACATCCTGAGCTTCCCAGATTTCAGCAGCACCTACAAGGGCCCAACTCTCTTCCTTGGTGGGGCCAGCTCTGCCTACATCAGGTAAAACACCCCTGGCTTTGCAAAATGACCTATGTTGAGTTTCGTCATGCTCCTTGAATGCCCTTCTCAAACAGCTACATTTGCAGCATTTGGCAGAGGCCCTTAACCAGAGCGACTTACATAAGTGCTTAGAGACTCCATTAGTGAATGCCTTCTGACACTGGTACAATAGAACCAATGCTAAGAATGCTATCTGTCTAAAAGTTTTTTTTTTTTTTTTTAATAAGAGTACAATACTGAAAGTGTTACACTAAGAGACAGACACTCAATGGGAGTGCTTGGTCTGTCCCTTGTATTCATGCTGAGCTCATCGTTCGCCCACTCACGCAGCTCTGAGGATTACCCAGAAATCGAGAGGCTGTTTCCTGCTGCTGAGATCCAGTACATCCCAGACGCCAGCCACTGGATCCATGCTGACAAACCCTTGGATTTCATCAGCTCCCTCATTGCCTTCCTCCAGTCCCAGCCCTGCTGAGTACTGGCAGTTGGGAGGCAACGTCCAAGAGCTCACTTTGTGTAGACTTGGCTTCATCCTTGTCGGCAGTTGGTAGACGGGGCAGAACAGCTCCCATGTTTTCCCCCTGTAGGCCTAGCCCCGCCCCCTGCTGGCAGTTGGAAGGCGGAAATTAACCCGTTGACTGTACGAATGCCCGTGTAAACAACTACCATATTTATGTTCGTGGATATTTATATAGGTACACATAGACATATTCTGAAAAAATGTAATTGTAGTTAAATAGTTCTTTGTGTCATTTTAACAATTTTGTATAGAAACGTATATTTACATCTTTATTGGCAGAGTAATAGGGCATATTGTCACCCAGTTTGTCTCTACATTCCACACACTAGACGGCAGTACAATGCAGACTATTTCCTATGCAGTTGGGGTGGGGGCCTTCTAGTCGTCTCATCTGTTGACTTGAATGACATTTTACATTTCAAGACACATTCTTCGATTAGTGTGAAAACTTCAACCTCAAGGGCAGAGTTCCTGCAGCTTTTATGATGAAATACAGATCAATAAATTAACTGGCGCGTTTCTCTTAAATTCAGTGGATGGTGATGTAATGCTCAGATTTCTTTTAAACATTTACTAGTGTTGTCTTTCCCGCTCTGGCATAGTTGTGGTTTTATCTTTTTTAGTGTGCTATGAGTGACTGTCAAAACTGCCCTCTTCATACTGTCCACATGGGAGTCGTGTGCAGATGTGTAAATGTTGCTTGTAATGTTTGCATTCAACTTCTCTTTTAGGTGACGACACGTATACACCGTGTTTATCTCGTATCTGTCCCAGCTCTCCTTCCACGCACCGCCATTGGTTTCATGTCATTTATTAGTAAGGTCCGTGCAATTTGCTGTGTGTCATGTATTGTGAAAGTAAGCAATCGCAGAACAGTCGTTTTTTATACTGGGCGAGAGGTTGGAATGTCTTCAGGTTTTATTGAATTTTGGGCTCTTTTATGTGTTCAGTTATCAGTCATTTTTTTGAGGAAAAGTGCACAGTGAGGGTTAAGGCATTCACTGGGTTGGCCCTGGATATCCAGCTGTCTGGAGTAAAGTACAGACTTGAAGAGGGCTATTATGCCTTTGGGGAACATGGAAACAGTGGACAATCAGGTGGAGTGAACAGAAGGTGCAGTGTGATGATGCATCTGTATGGAATTATATTTAATTAACGGTTTAGATCAGGGGTAGGGCAGTCTTATCCTGAAAGGGCCAGTATGTATGCAGTTTTTTGAGATAACTGTTTGGTCTGCTGTCCAAACCCAGGTGTGAGATCTTTTTGGTCAATCAGTCCTCTAGTTAGTAATTTAATTGCATACACAATGGCCCTTTCTGGATTAGATTGGCCATCCCTGGCTTAGATACTTAAGCGAACACTGCAGATTATCTCCACATTCTGATTAAGCATGCCTAGTCAAGTAAAAATGCATATGTTGTTTTGTATGAATGATATTTTTTGTGTCCTCAGTGTACTGTCATAAAAGGCAAAATGGTATTTAAATAAATGTTCAGATTCTATTTGTTTGCTAAGATCTTTGGGGCCCTGTAACCCTGGTCAGGATAAGCTTTTAGAAGGTGGATCATTCAGGCAAACTGCAATTTCACTTCATGCTAAATAATTTTGTCCAGGCTACTCTCCTGTTCAGTAAAATAATACAGCATGACACCACAGTTAACATCTGGGTAACGTGCCATGACAGCTTGGCCGTCAGTTTGAGCAGTGTTTCCCAATCCGGTCCTTGGGGACCCACAGACGGTCCATGTTGCAATAATGTGGACTGACTGGCAGTGAGCTGGGTGGGAGCAGAAGCGTGGACCGTCTGTAGGTCCTCTGGGACCGGATTGGGAAACACTGCTCATGGAGGCTCCTGTTGCACTGTGGATTTTCAGCACAGTCATCATCATTATCTGCCATTTATATGAACAACTTGGGGAGTGTGGCTTTGAGAACAGACAGCTCAGTTCAGGGTTGCACTACGGGCCAGTTACTCCTGTTTTCTGGAATATATCTCTCCCTGTGGGTCTGGGGAGACAGTGTTACACATACCCCTTGGATAAAGCCTATTTATTAAACTTTAATTACATTGGTGTATTATATTTCATTTTATTTACACTGATCACATTTTATACTGGTTTAAACTCATACATTATATTTCACACATACAGTGCTGATGAAATTTAGCACCAATTGTACCATAATCATATGAATCATTTGAAATATGATTCCCAAAGAGCCCTCCTGTGTAGGGCACAGTACTGCAGCTCCTTTAACCAAGAACATTTCTGCAACCTTACCCATATTAGTCTCGAGTAGAATAAAATAGCGGTTAACTCATCATCATAAATTGTTGCACTGTGTACACGAGGGATGAAACTTGTAACCTGAGCCCACAGCTCCAACGTCAGTCTTGGTCCCCGGAGCGCTCCTTTATTTTGGGGGGGACAGGACCCCTTGGCAGCTGGCAGCTTCTGCTGCTTTTCAGGGTACTCACTGAACCCTGCCCTTTCAGCAATGTCCTATGAGACTGATTTATTACACCGAATAGCTTGCTGCGGGTTTTAAACTTAAAAATGTTGCAAATGTTACTTGACTGATGATATGCACCTGCTGGCAGTGGCAGATACCAGCCCGATCACTTCATACTCATCAGTGTTTGACCTGGGCTGGGGCAGTCTGTCATACTGACATTTCAGCATTAGCTTCTCACATGTAAAAATCCCATAGGCACCGCTGGGATTCGAACCCAGGATCTCCTGTTTACTAGACAGGCGCTTTAACCAACTAAGCCACGGTGCCTGTCCTGTCTCCATTACAGTGGTATTAATTGATCAGCATGTCGCAAAGATGTTAAAGATCATTTCTGGTTGACTGACCAATAAAGGTTTGGATGCCAGCTGCAGATGAAGTTTATCATTTTTAGCCCAACTTATGGTTAAAAACAGACAACAAAACGTATAATCAAAATTAACAGATGAAGTAATTGAAAATTAGCAATCGTTGTTTTGTTGAAACAAAACTGATCAAGGTTTTGTGGTTGTTTAAAGAATGCTTCTTTTCTAAACCGAATGGGATGGAAGATTTAGTTGTTACTTAGTTGGGTTCAGCACCTGCCTTATAAAAAAAGGATACTATCTGGCTTATGGGGTGGTCCCGGGAGCAGGCGATGCAAATGCACAAATATCCGTGAGAATGTGATTCAGTATCTTCACAATTAAAATTGTGAGTTGAGTGAAAACAATTTTGGAGAAGATTCGTCCTGCATCCTGCTATTCTGGTCACAGCAGAAGACATTGGTACGTTTTTACCAGTTCCCCAGAACTGTAAATTCAAGGTTTTGGGCAGCTTTGTGTTATAAGTTTCTCACTTGGCCGGGATCTTCATCTGGATCTGAAGTGCAGATAGAGTGCTCTGTGCAGCGCATGCTAATGGCAGAGCCTGCTGGGCTGTGCTGATTTGTCATCTAAGTAACCCTGGAAACCATCACCATCGCCCCTTACTTTATACAGCACTATAAATCCTGTAATGAGAAGTGAATATGGGTTTATTGCTGTGCTGAAAAATGAAACCAATTCAGTAATTATTAGCTCTCTTCCTATATATCCTGTAAATAAAACAGAGCTGCTCAGACTTTTCCCAGGTGGCTGGCCTTTCTTTCGCTCTCAAGAATGCCATTTTATTTAATACACAATCAATGTATTTAACTAGTTTGCCACAGGGTTAACTTGGTATATATAATAAAATATCTTACCTAGAATGGAGTTTGCTTAGCTCATGATCGTGCACAACATGAACATTTTGGGTTCTCACTTGTATTTTTACAAATAATATTTAACTGATAAAACAATTTTATGGAAGAAGTAATTAAACCCCGTGTAAGTGTTAATAGCCGACAAATAGATCGAAAGCTCAGTAAACGGGCAAACTGTTTTCTGGAGTTAATCTGATGTTCTTCTATGGGAACACACAACGCTGATTCTTTTTCTTCAAAATAGAGCTCTTTTATTGTTAACTTTACAGCTACTGTTAAGAAAATACAAAAAGATTTCCCGATTCCTTTTTCAGTCCTGAAGGTTCCTCATAGCTCAGCACCTCTTTGCTTTTTAGGGGAGACACTGGCCGCGCACCGGAATCCCAGGTTGTCCGAGGCAGAATCTGGCGTGTTCCCCATTCTGCAAGGCACCAGGTGTAGGCCAAGGGCATAACACCAAAGGAACCCAGAAATATGAGAAGGCGGAGCCCAGAGACGGGGCATGTACCTGGTAGTGAGCTGAGCCTTGTGGTTGGCCGATCCATCCACAGTGTCGATCCAGGAAGCACCCCGTAGAACGTACATAGTCTGTGATCCGGGGAAACGAGTGGAGGTCCACTCCCAAGCATTTCCCATCATGTCATATAGGCCTGAAGGGGGCGAGCCCAAAGTAATCAACTCAAACGAATGCAGCAATTTAAAAACGTCAAAGGTACCGCTGGGATTCGAACCCAGGATCTCCTGTTTACTAGACAGGCGCTTTAACCAACTAAACCACGGCGCCCCTCCCAGCACCACATAACCTTGCCCTTTCTTACGAGACTTACGAGACGATTTATTACACCAAATAGCTTGCTGCAGGTTTTAAACTTAAAAATGTTGCAAACATTACTTGGCCGATCATATGCATCTGCTGACAGTGACAGACGCCAGCCTTACTCCAGGGCTGGTCACTTTGTACTTATCAGTGTTTGACCTGGGCTGGGGCAGTCTGTCATACTGACATTTCAGGGAATTTAACATTAGTATTCATCATTAGCTTCTCAGATTTAAAAATCCCATAGGGACTGCTGGGATTTGAACCCAGGATCTCCTGTTTACTAGGCAGGCACTTTAACTGACTAAGCCACAATAAATACATAGATGAATGAGGGGCAGAGGTCCTTAACCCCAGAAACACTCTGGGTGTGCCAGAAAATGGCTAACCTTGTGCTCTAAGCCAAAGCTAAGGAGAAGTTTGGAAACGCAAAAACTAAAGAATTCTTACGCATAACGGTGAACTGAATGCCATCATTAACATTTGTTAACCTGAGAAAGGCAAACGATATTTAATGGGAATAGTAATAAAAGACATACCATAGTTATTCTGAGGAGGGAAGGCCTTGACAGGAGAAATCCCATGGTAACCGTCCTCAGAGGTATCCCTCTCAGGGAATTTGCCCTGTTACATACCAGCCACCAGGGGACACCAGACATCATGATTAAATACTTAGTTAACTGACTCTTATCCAGGGCATCTCATTCCTTTAAAAACTCTTAAGGAAAATATAAAGCCTCTTCACTTGATATTGAAAGGGTTCAATGACTTTCTCTTACCTGCCATAAATTAGTTCGATTTGACTGAAACTTGTTGCCCCAGGGGTAGGTCCTGCCTGAAAGAGGTCAATCATACAGAGATTGTAGAGAATTCTTTGTTAGCTGATAGTATTCAGCAGTGAGCATTGGTTATTCAGCTATGCCCCCAACTAACCCAGTGAATGAAAATATCATAAGCACTGTCGGGATCTGAACCCAGGATCTCCTGTTTACTAGGCAGGGACTTTAACCAACAATTCCACAGTGCCTTACAAGAATAACACCCAGTTACATTAACTGAGTATCAATTGATATGTGATCAACAGTCACATCCAAGGTTATTTGCTTGAACAAAGCAAAGCCACGCAGCAATTAATGGCGCGACGTTTGCGACCATTTGCGGGGAATGAGACCCTTACAGGAACTATACAGTCATGTTCACTTCCCAAAGATGAATTCTTTTCATTCTTCTGCTGGCCCTCATAAATATGTTGTGAAATGCTCTTCACCTATGGCCAGTGTAAGGGAGCGTCTGATTGGCCGGAAAGTAAACCTGGGACTGAACGTATACGCCTACAGTCGACTGAATTGGCGAGCAAGTCGATGAACAAGAGACTCTGAAAGGCTACTGGATGAGAGCATCGTACCTCAGTCGTGACTGAAATACACCACCTCCTGGTGTAGTATATAACCTATATGTGAAGTGACTTCCGGTGTGCTGCAACATTTTCACAATTTAAAATGATTTTAACCAAATTTAATACAGTTTCTAAGCGCTTGGACTTGTTAGCCGACTGTGTGTCGAATTTGCATTTTTAACAAACACGAGTAGCTAAGATACACAAATGTTCCAGATCGATTCTGTGCAAACAGGAAGCACCACTGAAGGAGTTGCTGAACGAATCAGAACAAATCTTTTAAGTGAAATAAATCAAACAAACTGTATCCCGAAAAAAAGTCGTCTCACCCATCACTAGTGGTAATAATCATTGGGAAAATGAGACTCACTAGTGGTGATAATCATTGGGAAAATGAGACTCACTAGTGGTAATAATCATTGGGAAAATGAGACTCACTAGTGGTGATAATCATTGGGAAAATGAGACTCACTAGTG
>JAODKM010000037.1:10510693-10527357 GCA_026780845.1 Petrocephalus sullivani | reverse complement strand
AGCTGGTGGTCTTGGTGGCTTGGGATTTGGACCAGGTAAAGTACTCTTGATGTATGTCAAGTAGTTTTCAGTAGAATGAATAACAGAGAAAGGCATGCAGAAATGGACAGAGAATGACACTTCATTACTACTGATAATATGATGATTTGTTTAACAGGAGTTGGGGGTAAACCTGGCAAGACAGGTGAGCTAATATCAGACTCATATCTTCTTGTATTTCAGAGCGTATCACAAAATGTAACTAGTGGTTTATGTTCTTCATTGTTGGATATGGGGCCCAACATGTAGGTACTGGATTGGTACCTGGTGGATTAGGACCTGGTGGACTATTGCCTGGTGGAGTTGGTGCTGGTGGAGTTGGACCAGGTGGAGTATATATGAGTCATGACTTCTTCTCATCTCTCAGAGCCTATCAAAGAGATTAATGTGTGCTTTTTGTTCTGTGTTGTTGGATATGGGGCTCGATTAAGGTGTAGGTCTTGGAGTAGGACCTGGTGGTGTCGGAACGGGTGGAGTAGGACCTGGTGGACTACTGCCTGGTGGAATAAGACCAAGTGGAGTTGGAACTGGTGGACTGATTCCTGGTGGGGTGGGAGCTGGTGGTCTTGGTGGCTTGGGATTTGGACCAGGTAAAGTACTCTTGATGTATGTCAAGTAGTTTTCAGTAGAATTAATAACAGAGAAAGACACAAAGAAATTGGAGCAGGTACACATGCTTATTATGGATACCATGTAGTACTCAGGCAAACGAATAACAGAAAAAGAGAGAGAGACACATAGGGAGATTGACACTACATTGTAATCACCTCTGCTACTTTGATGATTTTCCCAACAGGAGTTGGTGGCAAACCTGGCAAGACAGGTGAGCTATTATATGAGTCTGAATTTCTTATTGTCTCTCAGAGCCTTTTATAGAGGTGAACATGTGCTTTTGTTCTGTGACTTTGAATTTGGGGCCCAAGGTGTAGGTACTGGACTGGTACCTGGTGGAGTAGGACCTGGAGGTCTACTTCCTGCTGGAGTAGGACCAGGTGCTGTCGGAACTGGTGGACTAGGAGCTGGTGGACTACTGCCTAGTGGAGTGGGTCCAGGTGGAGTAAGACCTGGTGGACTGATTCCTGGTGGAGTTGGAGCTGGTGGTCTAGGTGGCCTGGGACTTGGAGCAGGTACATGTGCTCATTATAGATACTAGGTAGTACTCAGGAGAAAGTGATAGAGAGATAAATATAGAGAGAATTATACTTCATTGTAATTACCAATGATACTTTGATGATTTTACCAACAGGAATTGGTGGTAAACCTGGGAAGACAGGTGAGCTATTATATGAGCCCTAACTTCTTCTCTTCTCTCAGAGCATATATAGATCATAAAGATTAAAGTGGAGTTTTTGTTCTGTGTCATTGGACATGGGGCTGAAGGTGTAGGTACTGGACTGGTACCTGGTGGACTAGGACTGGGAGGTCTACTACCAGGTGGAATAGGACCAGGTGCTATTGGAACTGGTGGACTAGGAGCTGGTGGACTACTGCCTGGTGGAGTAGGTCCAGGTGGAATAAGACCTGGTGGACTGATTCCAGGTGGAGTTGGACCTGGTGGTCCAGGTGGCCTAGGATTTGGAGCAGGTACATGTGCTCATTACGGAAACCAGGTACTTCTCAGGTGAAAGATTAACTGTGAAATAGATAGAGACACATAGAAAGAATGACACTACAGTGACATCACCACTAACACAGGTTAGCAGGTCATTCTCATCAGAGGTCATTTTATATATTATTTTTCATGCTGATTTCAAATCTGTGTTTAGTTTTTCTCGAGCACGTCAAGTTTTTGTGATGAAGCTATATGTAATATGATATTATGTACATGTAGTCTGCCTAAGTGTATTACAAGAGTTGTCTGTGTTTTTTATCTTATAGACAGCATCACCGTTCTCTAGGTGACTAGACATTGATTTATGTTTTATTGACACTTGTTGAGTGGCTGAGAAGTTCCCAAACATAAGCAATGCAAAACTTAAGCAAGGGATATTTATTGGTCCACAGATCGTTTGTTTTGCAGGATGAAGGCTTTAGGGTGCATTCAAGTGGTTATGTGAAACCTTCTGGGAAACCACAAGTCTCCAGCATAACAGGAAGGAGCTCAGAATCTGCTTGATTCATACCAGAAACTGGGCTGTCGAATGTCATTGAAAATACACTTCCTGCACTCCCATTTAGAGTTCTTTCCAGAGAATCTTGGTATGGTGAGTGATGAGCAAGGAGAACGTTTTCATCAAGACATTCAGTCAATGGAGCATCGAAACCAAGGTTTCTGGAATGAAAGCATGATGGCCGACTACTGCTGGATGCTGTACCGCGACAATCCAGGCATGGTGTACACAAGGAAGTCAAACTCAGAGCGTTTTTGAAGAAACAATGGTGGTTAACAAACACTTTTCAATTTGCTTTTCCTCTAAAGATATTTGACCCTATACTACAGGGATGCTTTTGTTTTAGTACACAATACTTGCAATTACGGTATTAACTAGCATTACTCATAACTCAAAAAGTTGACATGACAGAAAAAAACTGAAAACCGATATGAAATCAGCATGAAAAACCGCAAGGTGTGTTTTGGTCTCTGATTGTTTTTATGTTCTCCTGTGTAATCTAATGGCTTTTTCGACAGGAGTTGGTGGTAAACCTGGCAAGACAGGTGAGATACAAAGTCCTGCCTTTTTCTCATCTCTCAGATCCATCACAAAAATTAATGTGTTTTTTGTTCTATGTTGTTGGATATGGCTCTCATCATGTAGGTATTGGTTTGGTGCCTGGTGGATTAGGACCAGGTGGTGTTGGAACTGGTGGACTATTGCCTGGTGGAATTAGACCAGCTGGAGCTGGAGCTGGTGGACTGATTCCTGGTGGAGTGGGAGCTGGTGGTCTAGGTGGCCTGGGACTTGGACCAGGTAAAGGTGCTCTTGATGGATACATAGTGACTCTCAGTAGAATGAAGAACACAAAATGACACTTAACTGTAAATACCAATGATAATGTGATGTTTTTTTTTCTGACAGGGTTTGGTGGTAAACCTGGCAAGACAGGTGAGCTGTTATATGAGCCCTATCTTCTTCTTGTCTCTTACAGCCTATCAAAGACATGAATGTGCACTTTTTGTTCTGTGTCGTTGGGTATGGGGCCCAAGGTGTAGGTACTGGACAGGTACCTGGTGGAGCAGGACTTGGTGGACTGTTGCCTGGTGGTGTAGGACCAGGTGGAGTAAGACCAGGTGGAGTAGGAACTGGTGGACTACTCCCTGGGGGAGTAGGACCAGGTGGCGTAAGACCTGGTGGACTGATTCCTGGTGGAGTGGGAGCCGGTGTTCCAGGTGGCCTGGGACTTGGAGCAGGTACATGTGCTCATTACGGATACAAGGTAGTGCTCTGGTGAAAGAATAACAATGAAATAGGAAGAGACACATAGGGAGATTGACACTACATTGTAGTCACCTCTGCTACTTTGATGATTTTCCAACAGGAGTTGGTGGTAAACCTGGCAAGACAGGTGAGCTTTTATATGAAGCCTAGCATCTTTTTGTCTCTCTGAGCCTATCATACAGATGAACGTGTGTTTTTTCTTCTGTGCCAAGGTATAGGTACTGGATTGGCACCTGGTGGAGTAGGACCTGGTGGTCTTGTTCCTAGTGGAGTGGGCACTGGTGGATTACTTCCTGGAGGATTGGGATTCAGTGGAGCTGGTGGCCTAGGGCCTGGCGGATCCGGACCTGGTGGAGTAAGACCTGGTGGTTTCATTCCTGGTGGAGTTGGAGCTGGTGGCCCAGCTGGCTTGGGATTGGGAGCAGGTACATGTTGTCATTATACATACCAGGTGGTGTCCAGGAGAATGAATAACAAATGATAAAATAAGAGAATTACACTTTCTTGTAGATAGATAGATAGATAGATAGATAGATAGATACTTTATTTATCCCCAGGGGGAAATTCAGATATCCAGTAGCTCATTCTAAAAAATAAATAAAAATGCTAAATACTGATAAAAATAAATAAAAAATAAATAAAACACAATTAATTATAATGGAATTATAATGGATAAACAGTTGCCACTGATAAAGTTTTGTTCTTTTCCCAACAGGAGTTGGTGGCAAACCTGGTAAGACAGGTTAGTTATTTCTACAAGTTCTACCTTCCAATTGTCTCTCAGAGACTACATCAGACATTATTGTGTGTTTTTTAGTACTGTATCATTGGATTTGGGCCCAAGGTGTATGTACCAGACTGATACCTGGTGGATTAGGTCCAAGTGGAATAGGAGCTGGTGAACTAGCAAAAACTTCACACAGCTCCAAGACAACGGACAGGACTATTTTCTGCTCTTCGTGGAAGTAGCTCTGTTACAGATGGGAGTGGCCAGATCTCTGTAGGTGCGTCCACCTATTATTGGTTTGATCGCTCTGATGGCTGCCTTACTCAGGGAGTATCTGTTGCTGTGCAGATTGGCTCCTCCTGATGGTGTCTGATGTTACTCCTTTCAATAAGCATATTATGAGACTCAGATTGAGGCACTCTCTGGGTGTCTTGTCTGTTAACTCAGTGCGTGCTACAACCACAGTGAGTGATGTCTCAATGGGGGAGACATTTTATTTGCAACTTTGCTTGATGGTTGCTGGGTGCCCACAAGGTGGTACTCCTTTGGTAATGGGTGACTTCAGTGTGACCACTGGCACTAACAGGGCTGGCTATGAAGACTATGTCAGTCCCCAAGGGTCTGGTGACCGTGATGAAAGTTCCTCCATGTTCCTTGACTTTGCAGAAGGTCAGGGTCTGTGGGTCGTTTCATCCTGGTTCCAGCACGCTGAGCTGCTAGGGTTGCCACATTTCATGCAGAAATATAAAGGACGCCTGCCATAGTGGGGCCTTCCTACAACCACTATGTGCTATGTGCCATATCTAGCAGTGGTGGTAAATAAGAACATAAGAACATAAGAACTATACAAACGAGAGGAGGCCATTCGGCCCATCAACCTCGCTTGGGGAGAACTTAACTAATAGCTCAGAGCTGTTAAAATCTTATCTCGCTCTGATTTAAAGGAACCCAAGGATTTAGCTTGCGCTACACTAACAGGAAGACTATTCCATACTCTAACTACACGCTGTGTAAAGAAGTACATCCTCAAATCCAGTTTGAAATGTTTTCCCGCTAATTTCCACCTATGGAAATCAAAACCTCAAAAACAAATCAAAACCGCATTGATTAAAAACAGTACGGACAGTTTTATTGTCAAATACAGGACACTTCCGTATTATATGGGATGTGTGGCAGCCCTGTGAGCCGCATCTTTGCACTTGGCACTGCAAAACTGGTGATGCAGTGAAGGATTTCTATTGCATCTTGGTGGGCAGATGCTAGAAGCCCCTTTAGAATTAGAGTCCTTGCTAAGGTCATCCTCAACAGGATTCATAATCATTTGGTTGTCTACCAGGAACTGGAGCAGTCTGGTTTGACACCTAAGAAGTCTACCATCAATCACATCCTGGTACTGAGGGTACCCATCGAGTGCTGGCAGGGTTTCTTTGCAGTCTTTGTCGATTTTTATAAAGTTTCAGATTTAGTTGATCGAGTTTAGTTGATCCTGAGACTTTGAGGTATCCCCCCAGAAGTTTCTAGACGTCATGGGCGGTTCATACACTGGTACTGTGAGCGCTGAGGAGAGTGGAGGAGAACCATTATTCCCAGCAGATTCTGGGGTCTGTCAGGGGTGTGTTCTTGCTCCTGCTCCTTTCATGCTTGCATGGACTGGATGTCGGGCAGGGTGGTGGGATCCAGCGGTTGAGGGGCATCTGTTGTTGAGGAAAGATTCATCAATCTTGACTTTGTCAACAATGCTGTGAACTTCACTGAGTCAATGAAGGCTCTGATTGGGGCTCTAAAGAGACTGGGTGAGGAATCTGAGTGTCTGGGTTTCCAAGTTTACTGGGTCAAAACCAAGATCCAGGCCTTTAATGACCTCTTGGGCATAGCCGTCAGCAAGTGTGCCTGGCAGTGATATTCATGTCTCTATTGACTCTTTCCATGAAGTCAAAAGATGGATTGGAAGAGCATGGGGGGTCATGAAGTCCCTGGAAAGGGGTGTGTGGCGCTCCCAATATATTTGTAAGAGGATGAAGGTCCAAGTCTTTAAAGATCTCGTGCTACCTGTCTTGCTGTATGGCTGGGAGACATGGACGCTATCCACTAACCTGGGATGAAAATAAGACTCCTTTGGTACTGTGTCCCTTCAGAGAAGAGATGAAGTATCTGGTTGATTTTCATGTTAAGTGGTGGCTCAGAGAGTCCTAAATGAGGCACATTAGCTGCTTTGTGAGGGAGCATCCGTCATGGCACTGTGGATATGTGAAAGTCTTGCTGTAACAGATAGGTACAGGTCTTTACTGATGTCAGTACTCACAAGAAACAAAATCAGAGATATTTACCTGACACTGAATTAAAATCACCTGTAACAGGTGTTGGGGGGAACCTAGAAAAATAGGTGTGCCGTTACGTGAGTCATGTCATCTTCTTCTATTCTAAGGTAGTTCTGTTCTTTTTGGCCTGTAGGTGGATATGGGGCTCAGGGATTAGGTCCTTGGGGTCTAGGCCCTGGTCAAGTAGGACTTGGTGGACTAGGACCAGGTGGAACAGGAGCTGGCAGAGTAGGACCTGGTGGCCTTGGTACAGGTAGGAAAATTCATTATTATCTCTAGCTAAACAATGCATTATTTTCAAAAGAGGAACTACATCAGCTACAGCTAATACTGTGTTCTTTTTAAGGAGTGGGTGCTAAACCTGGCAAGACAGGTGAGTAGATATCTTAGCCCTCCTTTCTTCTTCTTGTTTCTCCTAGATCAAATTGATGTGTATTTTTTTCCATGTAGGTGCCTATGGGCCCCGTGGTTTAGGCATTGGGGGACTGGGAGCTGCTGGTGTAGGACCAGGTGGAGTAGGGCCTGGTGGAATAGCAGCTGGTGGACTGCTACCTGGTGGAACTAGAGCTGGTGTCTTTGGTGGAATAGGTGGTCTGGGACTTAGGCCAGGTAAAGTTGCTAGCTTGTCCTGGTCCAATTCAAAGAAACTGATTAAATTTACTCAGTAACAACCTGACAATTTTCCAACAGGAGTTGGTGGAAAACCTGGCAAGACAGGTAAGATAATGATTGACTCATATTTCTATCTCTCTCAAAACTTTTGTCAAAGACTGATCTGTGTATTATACCTTTGTAGGTGGATTTGGGGCTCAAGGTCTAGGCACTGGGGGATTAGTACCTGGTGGAGTAGGACTAGGTGGAGTAGGAGCTGGTGGACTGGGGTCAGCTGGAGTAGGACCAAGTGGTGTTGGACTTACTGGGGTAGGTCCCGGTGGAATAGGACTTGGAGGATTGGGACCTGGTGGTCTGGGTTCTGGTGGATTGATACCTGGCAGTCTTGTACCTGGTGGAGGAGCAGCTGGAGGCCTTGTGGCAGGTTCGAAGACTCGCTCTGATTGATATCTGTGTAGCATTGTGTGGTTCCTCCGCAGTTGGTGCAAAGAGCTTATGCTATGTGAGGGGAATTCATTTTCTGCCGCCATCTTTCTTTTGCAAGGAGTTGGTGTTAAACCTGGAAAAGCATTCCAAAAGTTAAACACAGGTTAATGTAGGACGTTAGCTATTGTGTTATTGTTTTAATGCATTGCAGTTATATATATGCTTTATGGAGTGCTTCTGTGGGAATTTTTGCCCATTTTACCAGAACAGCAATTGTGAGGTCAGGCACTGATGTTGTACGTGAAGGCCTGGCTCTCAGTCACCATTCTAGTTCCTCCCAAAGCTGTTCGATGGGGTTGAGGTCATGGGGTCGCAAGCCAGTCAAGTCCTTCCACACCAGACTCACCCCACGACTCTTTATGGAGCTTGCTTTGTGCACTGGGGCACAGTCTTGCTGGTACAGAAAATGGCCTTCCCCAAACTGTTCCCACAAAGTTGTAAGCAAAGAAATGGGCCAAAATCCCCACAGACACTCCAAATTGTGGTGGAAAGCCTTCCCAGAGGAGTGGCAGCTGTTACAGCTCCCCATTGATGCCTGTGGATTCAGAGCGGGATGTCATAAAAGTTCCTCTTGGTGTAATGGCCAGGTGACCCGATACTTTGGTCCATAAAGTGCACGTTTGTTTGTTAATGTGTGCCTAGGTGGAGCTGGAGGAACTGGGCTGGGAGGGGTTGGTCCAGGAGGAGCAGCAGGGCCTGGGGGTAAGACTTTTGACATAAAGAGCAATAAAACATTATAAACCAGTATCCATTCATCACTTTTCTCCCACCATTTCCTGTTATTCCCCAAACTGGTCGGTCAGCAGGGGGCGCCAGGGGGAAGGCCTCAAAAGTGCCAGGTAAGGTGCAGAGGAAGGAAACCGAATCTGGTAGATGTCTGTTATAAGTCTTTAATTTACATCATACCTACCAACAGTGTGTAGGATTCTCCCTTATTTCAAGGCCATCTCTTGGTGCCTTTGCGATTTGTTGTTGCTCCTGGTAAACTCCTGGTGTTGCTCCTGGGAGACAGATCCATACATTCTGCATGTTTGTCTAATGTCACCAAGGTTGCCAGATCATTTATGAAGCACAATGTAGGCACACAAGTCGCACACGACATACAATTTCAACCGATTTGTCACTGCGACCCAGAAACCGATTTAAGTCAAGTCAAATTTATGTATATAGCACATTTAACCATAGCAATAGTTAATCCAAAGTGCCGTACACTTTATCAGACCCAACTGCTATTCAATGAAATAAACAAATTGTAAGACTCAGTTTAAAAGTAATCGCGTATAATAAGAAAACAAATCAAAAGGTGTGTGCAGTTGCTCTCTGTGTAGGCCATCTGGCCAGACGTGCGCTGAATGAATTAGCTAGCATTCATTCATTTGTTAGCTCGTCTGTTTGTTTATTCATTTATTTGCTCGCATGTTTGGATCTAGGTGTGGGAATTCCTGGACTGTATCAGCGTGGACTTGTACCAGCGCGAGGTAGGCCTCCACAGTCACCTTAGTGCAAAGTGAGAGGAGATGCTGTCGAGTCTTTGGCCAGCCGAAGCCAGCAGGATTGTTTCCCCTGTCAGGTTTTGGCGGGTGGGGGGCAGTGCCGGGTGTGGTGACAGGATCGGGACTCCAGCCACAGGGTAAGGCCTCACTGGAATGTCTGCCACGTGACTTCTTTATCTCCGCATCATCTGTCGATTCATTATCAAGCCCAGACCCTTTAGGCAAATCAGAGATATTCCCACTGACATATCACACGTCTCCCTGTCACACTAATATTATGCTCCCTCCCTCAGGGACAGGGCAGCTTGGGCAAGGCGTATTTGGGGCTAATGGTAAGCATTCCTATAAGCTGGTATTAGGTACAAATGCAAACTTTATTTAGTAACATTCAAATGTACAGTTAAATGTAAATCTTATTCACACTTTGTTTGGGTAAATTCTAACTTTTTGAGGGCAGTAAGCTGAGTAAATACTAAGGTAGTAAAGATTACTTGTTTTCTTGTGTATGTGTGCAATGTAGCCTATATTCTTTGTGTTTATTTATGCACTAGTGACTATGCATGCCACTGTGAACATGGACACGTGCACCCCTGTGTGTAAGCGAATGAGTATGGTTATTAATCTGCATATATGGATTCTAAGGAAAAACTCAAGCATGTACCACAGTTAAAATTGTCTCCGCAGGAGGCCGCGAGGCATTTCTGCGCCAGCCAGGAATATTCAGCGGCTATCCCTTGACTTCCCCCAAAACTCAAGGTATGGTTACTGACAGGAGACAACTCACAACTGCAGAAGTGGACATTCCAGCTCCAGAAAGTAAAAATCCAGAACAAGATTTTGTTTCAACCAACCAATTGAGTATAAAGAGTCACGGTCACAGAGCCGCTCAACTGCTTGGTTGAAACAAAACGTTGGCCTGGATTTTTACTTTCTGCACCTGAAATGCCCACCTATGGAGAACTGTGACCACCACCGTCAGCTTTTGGTGCACTACATTATAAGCACATTTGGATCGACTAAATAGTCTACACTGCCAAATCACATATTTAGGAAACATTCCTCACAAAATCTGTTCTAGGTTTAGGACCCAGATTTATCTAATGCTGAATATAGCATCAACTTATTTCCCCCTGTATTTTGAAACATTAAAGTGGATGAGGGTGTAGGTTTGGGTTCAACATTGGTAGGGCCCAAATCAGCCCCCCAAATACACACACTGACTTCAAAATGCTATTAATTGGATACCCAGAGATTTTAACTGAGCATTACATCAGACCTGCAATGATATCAGAATAACTATATGGTAGATCTGCCAAAAATATATTTGTTTACTCAAAAAGAAATAGGTTGTCAAACTAAATGTCTTATGAAAATGAACAATATGAAAAGTGCAATGATTAAAGAATAGTAAAATGCAATTATTTTTCAGATTATTTAGAAAAAGAAAGGACTTTTGTAGGTGGCATGGTGGTGCAGTGGTTACCACTGTTCCCTCTGGGACTAGTGTTCGAATATCTGCCTGGGTTCCCCGTGTGTGGAGTTGCTTGTTCTCTCCACGTCGTCCTGGGGTTTCCTCCATGTACTCTGGTTTCTCCCCACAATCCGAAAACATGCTGGAGCTAATTGGAGTTAACAAATTGCCCTTAGGTGTGCATGTGTGAGTGTAGCCTACGGTGGGCTGGCCCCCCATCCTGGGTTGAAGCTCGCTTGTTGCCATGTGCTTAGCATTAGGGTGGGCCTCAGTATTTTTACTGTCCTTCCCCCATCTCCTCTGTGAACTTTAAATACAGGGACTATCAGCTAGTGAGTGCAGACGAGGAGAGAGACAAAAAATACTGGGATCATTTTACATAACAAATCCAGTTTTGTGCCTTTAATTCTAGCCTGAGGATCTTAACATGAAAGGAAGCTCTAAATAATATTGGTGGTAATGTTGGTAGGGCATGCCTTTGGATTGAGGCATCATTGATGTGTCTCTTACATCTTGTGCTCTCCCTGTAGGTGCTGGTGCACTCAGCCAGGCTAAAGCCCAGGCCAAAGCAGCTAAATATGGTAATGTCCCTACGGCACTACAGTCATTACTCCACAAAGCACTACAGTCATTACTACAGTCATTACTCCACACAGCCCTGTAGTCATTACTACAGTCATTACTCCACACTGCACTACAGTCATTACTACAGTCATTACTCCACACAGTACTACAGTCATTACTACAGTCATTACTCCACACAGCACTACAGTCATTACTACAGTCATTACTCCACACAGCATTAAAGTCATTACTACAGTCATTACTCCACACAGCATTAAAGTCATTACTACAGTCATTACTCCACACTGCACTACAGTCATTACTACAGTCATTACTCCACACAGCACTACAGTCATTACTACAGTCATTACTCCACACTGCACTACAGTCATTACTACAGTCATTACTCCACACAGCACTAAAGTCATTACTACAGTCATTACTCCGCACAGCATTAAAGTCATTATTACTGCCAGCTTTATTATTCTATCACAACTTATTCAATGGCAATGCATTTATTGGCATAACTGGAGGCATCGGTGGAGTTCCTGGAGGACTTGGTGGAGTTCCTGGAGGTGTTGCTGGTGTTCCTGGAGGATTTGGTGGAGTTCCTGGAGGTGTTGCTGGTGTTCCTGGAGGAGTCGGTGGAGTCCCAGGAGGTGTTGCTGGTCTTCCGGGAGGAGTTGGTGGAGTTCCTGGAGGTGTTGCTGGTCTTCCTGGAGGACTTGGTGGAGTTCCTGGAGGTGTTGCTGGTCTTCCTGGAGGAGTTGGTGGAGTTCCAGGAGGTGTTGCTGGTTTCCCCGGAGGAATACCAGGAGGTAATTGAGGATAATGAGGAACATAAGGTGTATGATGTGTGAATAGTGAGGCAGACACTTGGTATAAGATGCCACAGGTGTGGCCAAAGAAAAAAATGGATTTATGAGCACTTATTTATTGAGTGTGGGCCTCAGTATTTTTACTGTCCTTCCCCCATCTCCTCTGTGAACTTTAAACAGGGTGACAATGAGCTAGTGAGTGCAGACGAGGAGGGAAAGAAAAACACTGGGATGCCCTGAGTTTGCACAACAAATATCAGCAGATGGAAACATTTTGCCTTTAATTCTAGCCTGAGGATCTTAACATGAAAGGAAGCTCTAAATAATATTGGTGGTAATGTTGGTAGGGCATGCCTTTGGATTGAGGCATCATTGATGTGTCTCTTACATCTTGTGCTCTCCCTGTAGGTGCTGATGCACTCCGTCTGGCTAAAGCCCAGGCCAAAGCAGCTAAATATGGTAATGTCCCTACAGCACTACAGTCATTACTCCACACAGCACTACAATCATTACTACAGTCATTACTCCACACAGCACTACAGTCATTACTACAGTCATTACTCCACAAAGCACTACAGTCATTACTACAGTCATTACTCCACACAGAACTACAGTCATTACTACAGTCATTACTCCACACAGCACTACAGTCATTACTACAATCATTACTCCACAAAGCACTACAGTCATTACTACAGTCATTACTCCACACAGCACTACAGTCATTATTCCTCCCAGCTTTATTATTCTATCACAACTTATTCAATGGCAATGCATTTATTTGCATTATAGGAGGCATCGGTGGAGTTCCTGGAGGACTTGGTGGAGTTCCTGGAGGAGCTGGTGTAGTTCCCAGAGGTGTTGCTGGTCTTCCAGGAGGAGTTGGTGGAGTTCCTGGAGGTGTTGCCGGTGTTCCTGGAGGACTTGGTGGTCTTCCTGGAGGACTTGGTGGAGTTCCTGGAGGAGCTGGTGTAGTTCCAGGAGGTGTTGCTGGTCTTCCTGGAGGAGTTGGTGGAGTTCCTGGAGGTGTTGCCGGTCTTCCTGGAGGTGTTGGTGGACTTCCTGGAGGTGTTGCTGGTCTTCTCAGAGGAATTCCAGGAAGTCTTGGAATCCCAGGAGGTAATTGCGGATAATGAGGAATATAAGGTGTATGTTGTGTTAATAGTGAGGCAGATACTTGGTATAAGAAGGCACCGGCGTGGCCAAACATAAGACTGATTTATGAGCACTTGTATCTTAAGGATTATAATTATTGGACCTGTTATACAGGCAAAATTACCCATTGCGTGATTGAGTGTTTACGGTTGGTAGGTCATTGGTAACTTGATCGATTTGTCAACATGTTGTTGAGGACCCAGACGGGTAGAACGAGTTTATTGTGTTTAATCTGTCTTTTTACTTTGCAGCCTATGGAGCCGGTGCTAAAGCACGTAAATATGGTAAGATCAGGACCATTCATGCTTACACTCTCTGCATTTCTGTAAGAATTTTGTAATTATAAACCATACACCACATTTCTTGTGAGCCAATTCACAGTCACAGTTTTTATGAACAGGCACTTGTTTAGGGCTGATGTGGGGTCCTTTCACATTTAGCATGTCAAAGTACTGGGCCCAGTCCCAATGTCCCCCCTAAGGCCGAAGCCCTGAACCCTCATAGACTTAACTGACATCACCTGGTAAGTCAGTGAACGTGTGAAGCTGCAAGGTCTTGAAATGGCAGGAAAAGGAATGGGACAGCACATTTCAACGTTACCCAAAACAAAAACTAAAATAAAAGGCTTCTTTACCACTTACGCTTTCAGGATTCCCCTGGTAACCCTATGTTTCACACCACAGTGCTTTCAGCTTTGGCTATTTCTCTCAGACAAAGACTGCAGAAATGTGAATTAGCGGAAAGTGTGCATAAAGGGCTCAAAATGACTATGAGAGAGCCCTTGTGCACTTGATGACCTCACATTGGGACAGCCCTAAGGCCTCATAGACTTAGTGGGAACATGCCTCAATGTCCGTGACTTTGTGATTGTGGACATTTGGATTGGGCCTAGATAGTACACAGAACCCCTGATCTCCTAGCATGTGGATCGCTGTCTTCTTTTAGTTAATTAAAATTTGAGTTATGTTATGCAGTCGTGTTAGAGTCATGTCATGCAGTACATGGACCCCTTTTTTGGCCCGTTTTCACAGCTGCTGGCACTGTACCTGGTGCTGGATTTCCCGGGGGACTTCCCGGGGTTGGATGGCGTAAGTTTTGGTCTCTGGGGTGTGCTGACTCAATTCAGTATGTAAGTCTTATGTGACCAATGCTGCAATCAAGCAAGTCATCAAGATTTTTCATTGGAACCCACACAACAGTGTTTGATGTATAACAACATTATATGGGATTATATGGGAAAACTCACCTGTACCACTGAGTGAATTCTTTCATGTTACAATGACCTGCTCCTCGGGGACCAAAAGCCAGTCCACGTTTTTGCTCCCTCCCAGCTCCCTGGGAGAAAGGCCTACTGGGAGCAGGTAGCGAGCAAAAACATGGACTGCCTGTGGGTCCCCGAGGACTGGATTGGGAAACATTGTTGCATGAGTATGAGTAAGTGTTTCATGAGTATGAGTAAGACCATACCATAACCTGTGTCTGTGTCATTCCAGTAGGAGCTAATGGAGGAATCCCAGGAGGTGCAGTACCCGGATTCGGAGGGGTACCAGGAGGTGCAGTACCCGGATTCGGAGGGGTACCAGGAGGTGCAGTACCCGGATTAGGAGGGGTACCAGGAGGTGCAGTACCCGGATTCGGAGGGGTACCAGGGCTGCCTGGGCCTGGTGCTGCAGGTACATAATGTAGCTTTTGTGCTGTGTGTGGGGTGCGGAAAACACAAAGATGGAGCAATATTTAATCCTGAATACTGATTAATGCCTGTGCTTATAATCACTTATAATCCCAGAATTCATCACATAAAGTTAGTCTTAATTCCATCGCTATCTATACTTCTCTAGCGTTCTTCCCAGGCTAACCGTTTTAATAAAAAATATTTTTGTAATTCATTAAAAGACATCTTGAATACAGGATGATGTCCTTTTGTTACTATTTGGCAAGTTACAGCAATAACCAGGTAATTGATTTGAGTCAATGCATGTGGAATGATTGTTACATATGAGTTATTAATAAAGACTGCATGTTTATCATTTCTATAGCAGTCTATGTTGTGTGTTTTGTGTCACAGGATACCCCGGTGGGCTCAAAGCTCTTAAATATGGTATGCCTTTTAAATTAAATTCAATTTCTGCTACATTCACGCACCCATTTAACGGGATTCCAAAGTACCAATTTAAAATACAAACCGACTGTCCTGAAGCTTCTGATCTTTCATACAGGTCCAGGAGGAGTTGCAGGAAGATTTGGCATTCCGGGTGCAATTCCAGGATATGGATTTGGACTTGGTGCTGGACTTGTCCCTGGCGCCGGGGGCATTCCAGGGGCTGGAGGAGTTCCAGGTTCTGTAGCGATCCCACAAATTGGATTTGGAGTTGGGCCTGGCGGTAAGTATAATATGAATGCCTACTATAATTATAATTACAGTCTAAGCCAAGCCTTCAATAGCGACGCAGGTGTGTAGTGGTAAATGGACTGGAATTATGATTGTGTTTGAGCTCAAGCAGGACCTAGCATTGCTTGTTTTTTTTTTGAGAGACATCAACAGAGAGTTAGTAGTCTATGTAGAAAGAGTGTAAATCCTTGCATGGGTTACTATAACCATGCAATAATACACAGTCTAAACCTAAAGAGACCTAAAGTTATGTTGTTCCATTATGATAATCAGTAATCACCAATGGGGATAATGAGTTACATGACAGTACTAAGTGTTGCTTCCTTGTTTTAAAGGGTATGGTGCAGGTGTTAAAGCCCCAAAATATGGTAAGAGCATCTTGCTGGATGTAGCATGCCTGTTAATGGCATAGAATACTACCTAGTCTGAAGGCTATAAGAGATCTAGAGTAGTGTTTCCCTATCCAGTCCTCAGGGACCCACAGACGGTCCAGGTTTTTGCTCCCACCCAGCTCCCTGCCAGCCAATCCACATTTTTGGTCCCTCCCAGCTCCCAGAAAATATGTGGACTGTTTTCCCCGAGGACCAGATTGGGAAACACTGATCTAGAGTACTTGTCCATTTACCATGTAAGATCTCACGTTGAGGTTGGGGTAGGTTTTCAGATGCATTATAGGCTGACAGTGTCAAAAGTCCTGTAAACCCCCCATCGGATCCCTCAGTGTAACTAAAGTTCAGCCCTGCCCTGTAGGTGTCAAAGAAGGGGCTCTAGGAGGAATAGGTGTGGATCGAGTCCCTAGCACCGCGCCTGGAGGTGTGCCAACCAGGGTCCCGGGAACCACCGGCGCACCGTTCATTCACAGCACAAAGCCAGGTGCATTTAGTCTGCTTCTGCTCCTGATTCTCTTCACTGGCACACTGTGCTCCTGACCTTACACTCCTGTGACGTATGTTGGTCACATGACCTGCGCCGAGGTATGCATTTAGGAAGAACTGACAGCACATTCCATTGTTAAGAGCCTGTTTAGACCTAACCGTCATGTCAGGTTGTTGCACATTTACTTTTCATCTCAGTAGGTTGCAGGGTAACCCCTCTGGTCACTGTACTCCCGCTCTGATGTAGGTTGCCAGGTAACCCGTCTGGTCACTGTACTCCCGCTCTGATGTAGGTTGCCAGGTAACCCCTCTGGTCACTGTACTCCCGCTGTGATGTAGG
>JAODKM010000037.1:10475809-10508004 GCA_026780845.1 Petrocephalus sullivani | reverse complement strand
TATATTTAATCGGATTAATCACAACGCTGGATTAATCCGCGTTAACGCGTCAATTTTGACAGCCCTAATATATATATTTGTAAACAAATGACTTTGTAAAAAAAGTCAAGATTCAAGACATCCAGTGAGCACTGTATCTGTTTTGGGTGTGTCAAATTAGGGTTGCATCTAAGCCCTGCATGGTGGTATACGCCCAGAAGCAGTGTAGTGACCAATGCTATGGACCGTCACACCTCCCTGTCACATGGTCGCACTATTAGAAATGATGCACCCCCTCACTTCCGCTCTCTCCTGTCCCACAAACATGCTTGACTTCCAGGCTGACGTTTCCTCTCTGTTCCCTTTAACAGGTGTGGGGGATGTTGTAGCAGGTGAGTGCCCAGCCCACCTCAAAGTACCGCATCTAAAACCTCACCTGGATAACAGTTAACAGACACAGGGAGCTTCAACAAGGGGAGGGGTGCATGGCATATTTTTGCAAGTGTGCAAGACAGGATATGACATCATCATCAATGGAGCAGTGAGGCTTCATAATCTGACATAGACCAAAAAATTGCACCACTATTGATTTAATATTGAAATTGATATCATACTGTCTCCTCCAGGGACCGAGCTGATGAAACTAGATGGTAAGGTCATATGCTTATTGCTGTTAGGTGTCAGAGTAAATACACATCAATGACAGAGACCCTTATTAATTATTATTAACCGTTACTAACCATTATCACAGTGGGTGCAGGAGTTATTCAGCCTAGCTGTTAGCGAGTTAATGTTTGAGCTGAATTATGTTTTAGGTGATTTATTTTGTGTATCAGTAGGCTAAATAATACTTATAAACATGTCTCATGGAGCACTCAAGTCTTACGCACTGACCGTGACACACAGGCTCTGCCTCTAATGTAATCTCACGCACTGACCGTGACACAAAGGCTCCGCCCCTAATGTAACCTCACGCACTGACCGTGACACAAAGGCTCCGCCCCTAATGTAACCTCACACATTGACCGTGACACACAGGCTCCGCCCCTAATGTAACCTCACGCATTGACCGTGACACACAGGCTCCGCCCCTAATGTAACCTCACACACTGACCGTGACACACAGGCTCTGCCTCTAATGTAACCTCACGCATTGACCGTGACACACAGGCTCCGCCCCTAATGTAACCTCACGCATTGACCGTGACACACAGGCTCCGCCTCTAATGTAACCTCACTCAGAACTTTTGATGACTTGAGAGCCCTGCATGGAGTAACAGCCATATCTTGCAATTAATATAAATTTTACCAAACAGACTGCTCAGTCGTCGTTTTTCTTTTAAGGCTGTTAATATTCACCATCTTTAAAAACTTGCATTTCAAAGAAACATATAGAGAATAATGTTTAATGTTTTCCATTTTTTCTCAGTTGGAACGAGCATTAGTAAGTACTTTGTTCAGTTCTTGTTTCATAAACTCTATTAACATGATGATATCTATTATATTTATTACTCACTCACGCAAAACACACAAAATCTGCCCAGATGCTTATGCTGGCTTGTTAATCCTTTAGATTTTCGTAATTACTGCAGTGTGCCAAGCTAAGGGGGATCTACTAGAATAGATATTCATGCATTTACATGCTTCAGTATTCCAAAAACACAAGCAGGTAGGCAACCAATAAGAACTGGGTTATGAGATGACCATACCATGTCACGGAAGTAAGGGCTGGAATTACAACAAGGAGTTACAGGCCGGTTAAAGGGCCCCTTTAATACAGCTAATACAGGCCTTAAACACAGTGAGCAACACAGTGCTTCATTCTTATTGGTCACATCCAAGGTGATAGAGTTACTGGTGAATGGTAATCACAAAAGCAATTAGAATAATAATCACTGGAGTTAAAGTTATATTTTCTTACAGGCACTGGTGCAGGTGCTGGTGCTGGTCCTGGTCCTGGAATTGGAACCAGGTCATTGCCGAGAGCCAGGCCACTAAAATCTCCAGGTGAAACACTCAAAGACGCCCAAAAGGTCCATGTCTGAAGATCTGGCTTCTATGTTTGCACCCCCTGTTCTATGTGGATGGAGTGCCTGGTCACACAAGCCATCCTCCTCTCTCTGTCAAATCCACAAATAACCCTAGAAGTGGCCTTCTGACATTTCAGAGCCTGTTAAATCTGTGCGATAAACATTTGGGTTGGAGGTTCTCCTGCCAGTTCTGTCTTCCTGAAGGTGTGAGGAGACCATGAAAACCTAATTGTAGGTTCCCATGTGTTACTGCATGGCAGGTGACTTGGTGACTTGATTGCTTCTTAAATTTCCTGAAGCTTTGTCATCTTGCGAGGCTCACGTCTTTGTTTCAATAGTTGTCTAGCCCCTTAGTGATGCCAGCTATACCTGCACGTTGTGTGGCTCATTGTGGGCTAGGTCTGAGATCAGAAGATGGCACAAAAAAAAAGTGTATGTTCCTTTAAATGGCGGTAAAAAATAAAAGGCCAGAGGCAATCGGGTGGAGCATCCTTTGAACAGGATTAGCAGGTTAGTTAGGTAAGTGAGGATGGGTGCACCCTTGAGGGCCCAGGTGTGACTAGGCGTTAGTGAGTGTGATTGGGTTGCTGCTGTTAACATAGGTGTAGTAAGGGCAGTGTATCATATTAAATATGATAGTGTTTATAACAACGAATGCATTACTTGTGTTAATATGCAATGCATTAGTCATAATTGTCACAAATCAATTTTACATATTTACATAGAAACATAAATATAAATAAATATATATAAATATAAATACACAAATATTAAGCTTTATGAAAATGTGCATACAGCACAAACGCAATCCTCGCATGATAAAACAAACTTTATTAATCCCACAGTCGGGAAATTTGCATTTTTACGGCAGCAAAGTGGACAATATGAGAGGAGTAAATGCAGCCTAACCTGTAACCAACAGCAATAAAAAATATACAATATAACAATAAAAAATATATCATATATAATATAAATCACAAACATATATATATAAATGTGTATGTGTGTGTGAAAATGTCTATATACAAAAGCAGACTTCTTCAGATGCCTAGATGCTGTAGAAATTGAATGATTATAAGTAAATAGCAGCAATAATGTTTGATAACAGCAGAAATGATAATAATAGAACATAATGTATGTTGGAATCGCGTGATTTTGATGTAATATCACTGGTTTTCATGCAGAGGGCAGTGTTCTGTGGTTTGGTGATTACCCCGGTACAAACCCTGTTCTTCTCCTGTTCTTTGGTTATTAAGTCATAGCCAGCAACAAAGGCTTTTATCTGGAACTGTAATGTTCTGTCACCAACAGAAGGCTGATTGTTGCCTCATTGTTTCATTGAATTGAAGGTAACTGTAAGTCAGACAGAGTCTCTGCATATGTGTGTCTGTGTGCTGCTGACACAGAATGTGGCTGGTTTCCATGACTGCACCTTGTAGATATAGTTATCGGTATGATGTACTGAACTCCCCAGGACACTTGACCACAGACAACTTTAAATAATAGCTTAATTCATTCCCAGTCTTAGATGCTGGAGCCTGATGCTTAGTAATGATGTTTCCTGGTGTTTCCCTCTAGCTGATGAACCTGGAGGAACAGACCTCTCAGGAGAACAGGGTGAGATCTGCTCTTTATGGGGCTGCTGGTTCAAAAATGTCACACAGACTGACAGTACTTCTGCAGACTACGCCTGTCTGTTATTTAACGTACACTGGTTGTGTGCAATGAGTCCCTTTTGAGTAGATTATAACATAAATGCAGACCAGATAATGAAAAAATGCATGCCTTTCATAGAAGGTCCGGAACACATAACAATAAAGGACTTTCTAATGATTTTAATTGTGTCTTAGAAATTCTGAAAGAAGGTATGGTTTTCAGTAATTCAGGTTATTTTAATGAAGTGCTACATCACTAGGCTTCATTGAGGGGATATGGTGACGACCCAGAATGCTCCGGCTCCAGTCAGGGCACCGAGATCCCTGTCAAATCATAACTCTGATCTCCCAGCCCAGCAGAACATTCATTGTTAACCTTATGGATAATTATTGCTAGGGACTTGCTAGCCTTATAGCCTTAGAAATTACCTGTAGTACAAGTACTTTCTTCTTTTGATATTGGAATTCTGATTTTTCTAATGTATCTGTCCCCTGTCCAGCCAAAAGCAACGGCCTCTGGGGATTATTGGGAGGAAGCAGCTATGGGGGTAACAGACCTTGCTATTGGGTGACATGTGGCCATGTGACCACAGCATGCTATTGGGTGACATGTGGCCACGTGACCACAGCATGCTATTGGGTGACATGTGGCCACGTGACCACAGCATGCTATTGGGTGACATGTGACCACGTGACCACAGCATGCTATTGGGTGACATGTGGCCACGTGACCACAGCATGCTATTGGGTGACATGTGACCACGTGACCACAGCACTGCATTCATTTCTCTTCCTAACCTGCATGCCTGTTCACTACATTTCACCTTTGCTCTATGTAGCAGAGGCTTTGCCCAAAGCGACATAGCGGCGATGCTGATAGCACATTACCAACATATGGCTGCCAAAGAGTCAACTAGGTATACGGAGAGCTAGGCTGAGCTCCCAGTGAATGCCCTGGTACATGGGTGTGCAGTACTGGGGCAGGAGCCCTTATGGGGGCTCAGGACTGCTGAGAGGAGGGGGGACCCTTGCGATAAAGTTTGCCGAGCCAGGGGTATAAGGTGACTGCCCACCCCCATAGCGTCTAGAACCTGGGAGTCAAACTCCAGTCCTGGAGGCCGGTGCCCTGTGCAGTTTGGTTCTCTCCTGTCCCACCACAAATGATTGAGCTGAAGAGCTGTGTCGTAATTAGCAGAAGGAGCTGTGAAGAGTTGAACAAGGTGTGTTAAACGAGGGTAAACCCAAAAATGTGCAGGGCTCCGGCCCTCCAGGACTGGAGTTTGACACCCCTGGTCTAGAACCACCTATACGGTATTTTTCAAACAAAGCAAGAAGATAACTATTCAAATCAGCAGAGAAAGTGCAACAATGATAGCATCCAGGGAAGATGGAGTGGCTTGGGGTAGTAGATGGCTCTTAAGAACAATGAGCATTAAATCATGGAAACACTGTACATTAATAATTGGTAATATGTATCTGTGTTCTAGAGGGTTCTGGATGTCAAGGAAAATCCTGTGGGAGAAGAAAGTGAGACAGCTTGATGATATGGAGACCTCAAGACACTGTGGTGCTACAGCCTGACCCAGAATGTGCATTTTTACCTACAAAAGCATTTGTTTTGCTTTCATGTAGAAATGTTTAACTTTCCTTTGTACTGTACTTGAGTAAAATTTGATTTGCAAGCTCACAGATGTAAAGAACCGTTTAATGTTCCTGAATAATAATTTTAAAATGAATAGATTACAACCAATGAGATGTAGGCCTGTGTAACAAGCAGATACTTAGCTGGTTTACAAGCAATTATTAAAAAGCCTTTTTTAGACACGGTTTTAAGATGTGTGGCTGCTACTTCAAAAACTGCAAGTGAAGCTGTTTCAACGTAGAAAGCAGACGTGTCCCGTTCGATAATTTGTATTTTAGTGTTCAACTCGTCGGCATTTTGTATCATTATAAGGACGTTATTCTGCAATGAACGTATAAGCTGGTATCCATGCAATCATGGCATTAAACTTTCAAACGATGTTTTTTACATACACTTTTAAGATTGATTTTAAGAATGTAACATTGAAATTAAACGATAAAATTGTAATCGGTACACTGACTCATGAATAGGGAACAAGCATGCAGGAAGATGCACGCTTACACACCACCGTGTTTTCTCTCATTGCGTGATCTGAGTGCTTATCTAACTTCTCGAAAACTTTATAAAAGCAATTTCCGAATACGGAGCGAGACTTTAACGGTATTGTCACCATTCACTTTGCAACATTTTACATTTAAATTATGAGCTTATAACAGCTGCCTTGGTACACGTTCTGGCTGCCATACGGAATTGCATTGTAACATTTGTGTGGGTCTTGTTCTAAGCAAAGTTAACTGTAATAATCAGGACTAAACGTTTTTTAACCCATATCTACCTGCTCATTTGGCAGCGTTCTTTTAAAAATAACACATTTATAGTATTATATACCTAAGGTATACCCGGAGCATACCCGCGGGGTCCATGCTGGGAAACGCATCTGATCAACAGGTTTGAAGTATTTCAGCTATGAGCGGATGCCGACAACTCACTTTTTGGTTTTAATGTAAGTTTTATAAGTCAAGTAAAAGTCTTCCGTCGCAGACGTTCCTCCGGATGGATACAGATGGCGCGGAGGGGAGGTTCAGTGTATCTTTTCTGAGCACTTCTGAATATTTGTGGGAATCGCCCAGCACTTCAATAGACTAATAAAAATTAACATAATAAAGTATTTTTCAGCGTCAGCTCTCCAGAGTGGTGATTTTTTATTTTATTTTTTAATGCAGCGTGGTTCCTCAGTCGATGTGTATATTTGGAAGAGCCGCCTATACTACCTATAAGGGAAATAACGAAATGAGACATTCTCAGCCCCGGCGTCCCATCTGATTACAGCGGTTCCGCCCTCCCATTGCGATGCACACCCCCAGGCCCCTCCTGGTTCCGCTCCGCACGCTACAGGAAAGCGGGGACTCCCGGGCAGCTGAAAGCTTGGTCGCGGGTGAGGCTCGGACATGGCAGAGGCGGAAGGTGGGTCCGGAATATGATAGCGACGTTTGAAGGCGGGGCGTGTGTTAAACTCACCATCAGTGCAGCAGCTCGGGAGCGCGCCGAGGGGGACATTGGAATGCGCGCTCCCGAACGCGCTGGTCATTCGTGAAAAACTTCACCAGACTAGCTCCATAAATAGTACAGATAACTGTATCTTAATTTAACAAAACGATGCGACATAGGTATGCGTTTTAGATATTTATTAGCCTTGAAAGTAATGTTAGCCGATTAATTGTAGGCCTATTTAATATATTATCCTTCCATCCGTCTTCTGACCGCCTATCCTGGTTACGGGATAATATATTAGCCACCAATGGGTATGTATGTATTTTATTCTCTAAGAATGTTAAATTGCTTTATGGAACCGACTTTTTCCTCTTAAAAATAAGTGGCAGACGTATCGCTACCGCTTAATCTTTAAAAAAAATCAACAGGTTTTAAAGAAAAGGAAGCAGCATGTATAGAGAGTGTAGCAGGGCAGAGCGCATGCAGTGCGGGTCCCTGACAGCCTCTGGCCGTGCGTTGCAGCGGGGGCCGGCTGGCTGTCCTGCAGAGGCTGCGGTCAGCGGATCCGGGACGCCCGCTACGTGCAGGCGCTGCACGCCGACTGGCACGCGCGCTGCTTCCGGTGAGGGCTCCGGCCACGCCCGCGCACGCGCGCTCTCGCGCTCTGCACCCCTGCCCTTCTGACGCCTGAACACTAACCCTCATATAAAGCCTAAAAGACATGACACATAAGATTGGGGAGGGCAATCGGACACTAATCATGGAGATTTTGGGGTTTGAGAAACGTCCTGGTTTGGGTTTCTCTTTTTACTTCTGTAACCCAGATTATGACTGTGTCATACTTTGTTTAAAAACATCTCTACAGTAACATGTAAATACATATATTTTTTATCTCATGTTTGCATTTTCCCCACACATTTGTTTGATGTTGGTGAGCCTGTGTATCATTCTGAGCGCATAATTCTGCTCATTAGACTGTGCAGAGACAGGTAAAGCTTAACGTTTCAGGTGTGGTATTACATGTATTTCAACATTGCAGATGAGAATGCTTCACCACTGACTATTGTTTTTTTGTGTTGTTTTTGAACACATTCTTGAGGGAAATGACAAAAACGTGGTATGCAGTTGTGTTTACATTTACTTTGAAAAAAGTAATTTAGTGTACGATGCGCCATCTTGTGGCGACTATCACAGTAACCTTAATCAGTATCATAAAATGAATTGCAAGACTGTGATGATAAATCCTTTATCATCCACAAGAACAGGTACATTGGAATTTGTCTCTTTGCCCGCCCCAGCTTGGGGGTCACAGCGAGAGTCAGCCACCATGTGGCACCCCAGGAGCTGTGGGCTAAGGGCCCTGCTCAGGGGCCCACAGACATGTGACTGCCCTGTTGAGGCTGGAGCTTGAGTCGGCAACCTCCAAGTTACGGACACAAAGCCTACTGACTGTGACATTAGCCTGCATTTGGAGGATATTTAGTGGCTGACATTCAAGCCCCTCTGAACTGCGCATCACCCGGTCATAAATCTTCAGTGCTCATCTGGTGTCCTCTAGTACTCACGGTTTATCGAATGCCTGATGCTATAGGTATGTTTGCAAGCCCTCTTAGACATATTAGCTCGATAATTTGAAATTTGGGACTCTCCAATAAGAAATATCATTTATGCTACCCGTCTTCATTATCATTTTTAGGCGACCGACGCCCCAAAGAGTCATCGTCACTCGTCCTGGCCACCTGCCACTCTGGCTGGGTGCTTCAGTAGTGATTTAACCTTTTATAGAATGATTTATAGAATCACTAAATGCATATTATAATATTTGGGTGTTGTTCTTGACTGGAATTTCTGCCAAATAGTGAATATATATATATATATATATATATATATATAACACTTAGAAAACTATATTTGCCGTGTACGTGTGAGTTTGCACAAATTAAATTCTTGGGAGTAGATTGTGTTTGGGCAGAGGGTCTATTGTGAGACGGTTGTTTTTATCTTGTATCACAGTGGGCTGTGTAGGTCACTGAGCTTCAAGGAACCCTGAATGGGTGGAAGTCAGTCAGCGTTTGATGTTTTGTAGAGATTGTAATGTTTCTCCAGGAAATAAAGTCACGGAAATGAGAGAGAGAGAGAGAAATAGAGAAATGTGCTTGCAGAACCGTCCCGCTCACTGTGCTGGACTGGCCGGTGTTTGGACCGAGGCGCCATCCCTGGCTGCTAAAGGTGGGATATGTCACGCAGAGACCAGCGGTACAGGAAGCTGGGCAGGGGGAAGTAAGTGGAATAAAACCAGTGTGAAGCGTTTGGGAGGTTCTCTGCAGAGCTTTGGGCAGGAGAGGCTGACTGAGTTAGAGGTCTTAGATCGACATGTGATGTGGATGGTAGCCTCAGTAATCACTGTGAATGTAAGTCGTTCTGTTACCTAACCAGCAGCGAAATTACTCCTTTTTTATACGTCTCTTGTACTTCTGCTGTGGATCTGAGCTGCAGAAGCTGATGGGTCGGGATTAGGGTGACCACCTCATCCATGTCGGGGGGGGCAGTTTGAGCCACGTCAGGTTTTACAAGCTACTTACAACCTGAAAGGCTGCTGTGCTTGGCTATATAATTCCATTCTTCTTGCACTTGCACTGGTTTGTGTTCTTCATTGAAAGACTCATCCATCTGTTTCACATTAACATCAGTGACACGTGCATGATTATAGGAGACTGACCAATCAGCACGCAGCAAGAGCTCAGTGCATAAGTGAAATCCAGGTCCTGTTAATTGAAATGGCTGAAATGGTTGTTTACAAACCCTGTCGTAGCACAAATCGTCCCCCCTGACATGGATGAGGTGGTCACCCTAGTCGGGATGCGGGTGCAAGTGTTTGCGAGAGAGGGTGGCAGACATGCGGCTTGATAGCTAGTCGCAGGAATTCACGCCGGCTGCCGGTTTCTCATAACCACAGCTTCCCGTAGAATATGTGATATACAGCTGTCCGGTTTATTTTTGTGAGCTGCCCCACAGAGCAGAAGCCTCCCCCCCATGTGACTTCCTGGCAGTTGGCGGTTTCCTTGTGATATCTTTATGTATGGGGCAAAGTGTGAAGTGCGAGACGGATCTGGGCACACTATGTCTGGGTGTATGTGTGCACGGATATCTGTGGACATCGGTGGTTTGATGTGTGGGGAGTGTGTTTGTTTGCAGGCACGGCACGTTGACCCACTGAACGTTCTCGCCTGAGATAGACACAGTCGATTTCTCCGTAGCGATGGTTTGCTTCCATCCTTAGAGCACCCCAGTCTTAGCGTTGCTAAAACACTCTGCAAACGTTTTCCCCTGGAGCAGGTGCTGTGAGTGCTTGGACCCACTGTCACACTGGTACTACGAGAAGGATGGCCGCATCTTCTGTAAGAGGGACTACTGGGCCCGGTTTGGAGAGCTGTGCAGTGGCTGCTGTGAAACCATCACCACAGGACTTGTGATGGTGAGAAGCTTGGGCCACACACGCACACGCATACATTGTGGGGACTCTCCATTCATTTCTATTGGCATAACCCTAATCCCAACAAGGCCCTTAACTCCTTCTCAGCCCTATCCTTAACCATAAGTAACCCAACAAAATACAAGACTTTTGGCTTTTAATTCTGTCATTGCAGTCACTCCAAAATAACAGGTTACCATCGCATTGTGGGGACATTTGGCGGCGTTGTTTGCGACATGTTTTGCGCTTACAAAAGCGTGCTTCCTCTCAGTCAGCAGCCCCGTCTGCTCCCCCGCTGGTAAACATCGTGTTACTCAATTAATTTAGTCTCACTTCATCTTCCCACTTCAAAGATTAGCTCTGGCTACCATCATTTTGTGCCACTACCTCAAATATGTTTTTCTCCCCAAAATTCCAAATTTGCACAATTGGAGTCCTGCGAATATCTCAACAGAAGGGTGACTCTTCGCATGATGCGGGTCTTTTGGAAGTTCTTGCTACCATAGTTACGGATCGGTGTGGGTAGCCAGTGTAGAGCAATGACGGAGCAGACTTATAGGTGTGGTACAGTCCATAACACAGTGAGGTTTTGTGGTCTAAATGTCATAATCCTTCTTTTCACCACATCTGTACCAATTTTTGAAGGACCCTTCTGCATGTCTACATTCAGTCATCGCCAAAAGTGGGCTGCTGCTCTGAATGGCCTCCTCCTACTGTGACTGTCACCTGACTCTCCGATGCCCCTCGTAGGTTGCCGGTGAGCAGAAGTACCACCCAGAGTGCTTCAACTGCCTGTGCTGCGGGGGGGTCATAGGCGATGGGGAAGCGTACGCACTGGTGGAGCGCTCCAAACTCTACTGGTGAGTCTGCTTATGGCGTTGTGGAAAGTGCTGGCAAAGGGGCTCTATGTGGAAAGCCTTTTGTAGCTGATCCTGGATCAGGTTGGTTACTTTGATAAGGGTGTAGTCGCACTAGGTGATCCGTACGGTCCCCGAGCACGTCTGACCCCCAGAAGTCCAGTTCGTTTAGTGTGATCGCTCCCTACTCTGCCTGGCACACTTAACCGTGCCCAGATCGTTTAAACCGGGGGCCTTGACACAGTTCACTTGGACCCAGTACCATAGTGTGACCGCTAACTGTGTCCGAGCACGGAACACAGACATGGCGTCAGTGATGCGGTGAACACGCACAAGTACGCTATACATGAACCGGACCCAGAAGGAATGGATCGGGCAGCAACACACAAAAACTCTGGGATATTTGGTAAAACATGGGACTGTCTTCTTACACGTGCAGCACGATTAAGCGAAATGAAAATCGCTGCGTTGCGTACTCGATAGATCTGTAAGAGGGCCGTGTGTCATCAGCCCCAAAATGACACCAAATAAGCCACAATATAGGGACATTAAACACGACCTGCATTGTGCTGTGCACCTTTCTTCCTCCGTTCTCTTAAGCACAAAAAGTCGGGCCAGGACTGTTAAGCACAATGTGAGACCACAATGCAGACCAGCTGGAGGGGACAGTCGTGCCCGAGCATAGTATAAGGCAACCGGACCAAGTGTGAGTGCACCCTAAGACCCAAGGAGGAATCCAGGCCAAGGCCCTAATCTTTGACCGGTGATGTTCTGTCATTGTATTTTGTGTCCTCCTCCTTATCTGCAGCGGACAATGTTACCAGAAGCACGTCGTCAGTCAGGTCACCCAGCCGGACTCACCAGATTCCAAGTCCCCACACATAGTGACACTGGTGTCCATCCCAGCCTCTCCTGATGGGAAACGGGGCTTTTCGGTATCCATCAGCCAGGACTGCAGCTTCAGCACATGTGGGCCAGAGTACAGCCCCACCGTGCGTGTGTCCAGGTGAGCCATCAGGGGGCCTTCACCCCATCACAATCTACAGCAATGGGAAACAAAGTAAGCACTGCACCAGAATGGGCTGAATTGGGTGCTTCTGTGTGGAACCTTTCATATTAGTCAGCCAGAGGCTTTTAGATGATGCATAGGATTGCCATTGCTAAACTCATCCAGTGAATTCCTTTTGTAATACTCGGTAAAACACTGATATGACAGTAGTAGAATATTTAAAAGTGGTACGTGGTTCTTTTTGGGAATGTTCAGAACCTGTCCAGTAGGTAAAAACTGGACTATTTAACTGAATCTTCAAGAACTTCAGTATGATAAAAGCTAGGAGATATATTAAATGCCGGCGCAAAAGCTATATCAGCCTCTCAGGCTGTAGGCTAGAGAGCTATGGTTCCAAATGTTACTGGGAAATGGGCTGTGGTTCCGAATGATGCTGGGAAATGGGCTGTGTCTCCGAATGGTGCTGGGAAATGGGCTGTGGTTCCGAATGGTGCTGGGAAATGGGCTGTGTCTCCGAATGATGCTGGGAAATGGGCTGTGGTTCCGAATGGTGCTGGGAAATGGGCTGTGTCTTTGAATGATGCTGGGAAATGGGCTGTGGCTCAGAATGATGCTGGGAAATGGGCTGTGGTTCCAAATGGTGCTGGGAAATGGGCTGTGTCTCCGAATGATGCTGGGAAATGGGCTGTGGCTCCAAATGATGCTGGGTAACGGGCTGTGGTTCCAAATGATATTGGGAAACGGTCTTCTGAACAAATACCTTGCCTCTCTGTCCAGGGTGGACTCGGAGTGCTCCAGTCCAGACCTAAAGAGCTCCATTGGCATTGGGGACCGTATCTTGGAGATCAATGGAACCCCAATTCAGAATGTTCCACTAGACGAGGTAACAAAAATTTCCAATCAGCTCAGCCTGTGAACTTCTCCTGCTTCATTTTTTGGCCAGGCTTGACATAGAACCACTCTATCTGCACTAGATTGAGTTGCTGATTCAGGAGCCTGGCAGGAATCTGCAGCTGACTGTTGAGCGGAATCCTGATGACCTCAGAGATTTTGGGGATAAGGTCGACAGCCCCTCAGAAATGGTCATCAACAGAACTGGCCCGGGCTCTGAACTCTCACTCCGTCCAATTGCCCACAGAGTCCGCTCTAAAGTCATCATGTAAGAGCCCCACAAAGTGACTAATGGTCTGTCATTGCATTTCTATAACCTTCTTATCCACGGTATTTTATAGTAGAAGGAAGTGTTACAATTTATGTGTATTGACTGGGATTTGAACCCACAACCTTTGCGTTGCACGCACAGTGCTGTACTTATTGAACTACAGTTGCCTAACTTCAGGAGATGTTGGATGGAATTTCCGGTTTCTTTTCCGACAATTCATTTTAAAAACCGTTGTAAGCAGAGATGGATAGTTCAGGTCCAGAAAGTACTAACCCAGACCAGGATTTTGTTTCAACCAATCAGCTGAGTACTCTGTGACAGTGACTGTGGTTGGTTGAAACAAAATCTTGGTCTAGATTTGTATTTTCTGGACCTGAACTATCCACCAGGATCTGATAGTGACTGCCATCTGCTTTGCCCCTTCAGGCGTAGCTACAGCACTGATAAATCCCCCGGCCCACATGGCTCCTCCTCCCCCCTCTCCCACCGGCGGGAAATTGGGCGCTGCGAGTCCCTGCGAGCTGCACCTGCTGGCCACACGGATCGCATTTTCCGTCCCTCTGACCTCATCCACGGCCAAGTGCTGGGAAAAGGTTTCTTTGGACAAGTCATCAAGGTGCTGCCCCACCAGGGTCCTCTACGCCACGGGCAGCCTTTTCCATGCAGGGGCACCACTGCACTGGCCATGTGCCTCTTCATTAGTGGACAGTCGTTGTATGCGACTTACTGAGGTCTGGCTGTCTAGAGGAATGTTATACTTTCGTAGCACTTTTCAAGACACGCAAAGTGCTTTATAGAGCCAATGGGGAGCCACTCCAACCACCACCACTGTGTAGCCCCCACCTGGATTATGTGATGGCAGCCTTTCTTTATGCAGCCTTTTGTATTCTCGGTTGGTGTTTCCTTCCAGTAACATGGTGCCTATTACACTGAGTACGTCGTTGCGCATTATAGAGATTTGGTATCTTTAGATTTCCTGGATAATCACTGGAATGCAGCCGTGACATAATTTGCTGTTTATAGGTCACACATCGTGAAACGGGTGAGGAGATGGTGATGAAGGAGCTCCTCCGCTTTGACGAAGACAGCCAAAAGACGTTCCTCAAGGAGGTACATCCCAAGCAGCAGGAACCGGGGGGTACCCCCCCCCCCCTCCACAATGCTATGGGTCCATCACATGGCTGGTTTACCTCCACCCAATGATAGTGATCAGCCTGGCTTGTCCAGTACAACTTAACTTTTATTCCTGAATTGACCCAGAAAAATGTGTGTAAATGAATAAAGTGTGCTGTGCTGCCCCCTACAGGTGAAGGTGATGCGTTGCTTAGACCAAAATGTGTGTAAATGAATAAAGTGTGCTGTGCTGCCCCCTACAGGTGAAGGTGATGCGTTGCTTAGACCATCCCAATGTGCTGCGGTTCATTGGCATCCTTTACAAGGACAAGAAGCTTAACTTAATATCAGAGTACATCAAAGGAGGTGCCCTGAGGGACATCATCCTGGACATGGTGAGAGCCCAGTATGGTTTAGGTTCTCTGTATCTTGCTTAAATTTTTTTGCCAAATACAGGCAGTCCCCAGTTTAAGAATGTTCTACTTATAGACAGCTGTTGCTTACTTGCCATGAAGTTTATTACATAAAACATCTGTGTTATATGCAATGGTTTGTAGTAACAATCAGAATCCACAGAATCATAGCACGGCTTTAGTGGTTTGTTGGCTTGAGGTATAGTACTGTGTCTAGTTACTATTATTATTACTGTATAATTATGTATCATTTTTCAGACTTACACGTTTTTACTTAATGGATCTCATTCGTAACTTGGGGACTGCCTATATATCCTGTATTTTTTACAACATACACTAATATTTTATGTATAAAAAAACAATCTATAAGATATATAGCCATGAGCAGTTGATGTAGTTGTATGCATGTTGCTCTGTGGAAAAGAAACCGTGCCCAGTCTGTCCCCTTTTCCCTTTGATACAGGACAGTAATTATCCCTGGAATCAGAGAATAGGATTTGCCAAGGACATTGCTGCTGGAATGGTGAGTCAAGTAATTTGCATGTTCATTGTGCTCTGCTGCCCTCTAGTGAAAATACATAATATATCGGTTGAAATTAATATCTAACTGAACTGTAAAGTAAAGGAGTTTCCAGGGACTCTATACGTAATAAAGGTAGAGAAAGTGGGGGTCTTTTGTGTCCAAGTGCAGCTACTCCACGACAAGACTACTTGGAGATATGAAAAAATAAGAGAACCTGTCTAATTTATGGGTCTGTTCAATTGGTGAAGTGTAGCATTCATCTTTAGAAGGTCAAGTAGTTGTTATTCTTTACTCTCTGTGGCTTCAGCATCTTTTTCTGCTCTCATTCACTTTTATCCAGGCATATCTGCACTCTATGAACATCATCCACCGGGATCTAAATTCAAACAACTGTCTGGTCAGAGAGGTGGGTACTGGGTACCAGTGTGTACGTTGCATTCTATGCAGCAGGAGCCTATTATTCAAGAATGAAGGGCACAGATGGTGATGAGTTCCTGCTTATTACTTGACTGGCTGTTTTAGGCTTTTTGCTAACACTTTGGATGTGATGTAGGCTTAGCTCAGCAGAGTGCCTCCCCCACAGGACCAGAGCGTGGTGGTGGCTGACTTCGGCTTAGCCCGCCTCATGGTAGCGGAGCAGAATCTAGCCAGGCCCTCCCCAACTGGGCTAACAAGCCTGCAGAAGGCCGACCGGAGAAAGAGGTACACAGTGGTTGGGAGCCCCTACTGGATGGCACCAGAGATGATCCTTGGTGAGTCAAAGCTGTGGTAATTGTTCATTTATACATGTAAAAATGAGAGAAAGTAGATGTAGTTTTGCAGCATTTACAGTGATCATTGGTTTTATAGCAAAAATCATTATTTGTGTGTTTATAAAAAACATATCACATGGGAAATAACCAGTAGTTTTATGTAAAACGTTCATTTCAAGTAGTAATCAATTGAAATCCAAATTATAGTTCCAAAAGAGCTGTATTGTGTTAAGTTCATTGACAAGCATCCTCATTGGGTGCTTACTAATTTGTAACACCTTTGCAACAATATAAAATGCCAAACATTTGCGTTCAAAATCCCTTTGGGACTACAACTGAAATTTATAGCAAAATGGCAAAAGACCTGAATGAGTTAAAAATAAAATTATGACAAATAATATAAAGAAATTATCTGTGCAGAAGATGTTAAACATTGGTTGTGAAAGCAATAAATTTCTGTTGTAAAACCAATAAATGTCTCAATCAAGACATTCTTGTGTGCACTGTATAACTAGGCATTAATTTTCTCTGTGTTCTTATTTGTGTTGGCGGGCATGTTGATATGGGGTGCAATATTAGGTAGCAATGACAGCCAAATGAAGCTTCATGAACCATTTGCTGTATTTTTCTGACCCCACTAGATGGTGCTGTTTGCGCAAAAAAAGGGCTCATTATGTAATACAACGCAAGCCAATAGCACCATCTAGTGGACTCACAAAATAGGTTACCAAGCTTTTGGTGGTCACTGGTAGGTAGTACTGTAACTGTAAACCAGCCTGCTCACTGTTGTTTCATTGCTAGGTCAAAGTTATGATGAGCGTGTGGACGTCTTCTCCTTTGGAATAATGCTGTGTGAGGTCAGCACTGCAGCTGAGTCTTTCTTGCTAAATGATCACTGAATTATTTTTTTAATTGATACCACGGACAAGTAAGATTCTGTTTTATTCCAGATCTCACATTGGCACATTTTTGACCATGGTCTGCTTTTGCTTTCAGATAATCGGCAGGGTGAACGCGGACCCGGATTATCTGCTCCGGACTGTAAGCTTTGGCCTGAATGTCAGGGATTTCCTAGAGCGCTACTATCCACCAGAATGCCCCCTGGCCTTTTTCCCCATGGCTGCTCTATGCTGTGACCTGGACCCAGACGACCGGTACCGATCTACTCCTTTCAGGGGTCATCAGTTTGAAAGTATAGCCCTGTTTTTCCTCCCCAGCTCAACCCACATCTCTTCTCCTCTCTCCTCGTAGTCCCTCCTTTGCCAAGTTGGACGAGTGGCTCTGCAACCTGTCGATGCACCTGGCCGTCCGTCTCCCTCTTGCTTCCGAGCTGGACCATGTCCACCAAACCTTCTGGCAGAGTTACACTCGTCCCAAACACAAGGCAAACTCGCCCCCTGAGTAGCTTGGCTATCCGGAGCATACTCCAATGCTTGCAGAGCTGAATTCTGGGTAGGCATTGTGTTTAGCATACATTTAGGAAAATAGTACTTCCCATGAATTTGTCTTCTGCGTCTATTTCCAGGTATCCACTGTCATAATGGCCAAATTGAAGTTTGTGTGCGTGGCCCCGTGTGAATGTGAATGTCTATGTCTCTAGGTCATGTGTGTGCAAACCACAGTTACTGGGTTGAAGACAGAGGCTATGCTGGTTTTGGCAGCATGTCTGACCCCTATGTCCATGACTAGAGTGCAGACGGGTCGAACCTCTCACCCGGGGGTTGGAACCTCCTGATATGTGTGTTTGTAGTGTTCCTCTCTGTGGTGCAGGGACCAGTGCTTGTTTGTCAGTGTATTCATAGAGCATTTTTCACATGAAGGGTTTTTTTTTTATTTCCTCTTAAGATAGTCTCATCTCATGCTCAACTCTTCACTGTAATGTATGTAACAAATGTCCATGTTACCTCACACCTCTGGAAACCAGGGTTTGAATCTCTGCCACAGTTCTACATGTGTGTTTGCATGTCCTCCCCACGTTGTTGTCTGTTTCTTTTCCGGGTCCACCCCCACCCCCCCAATCCAAAAACATGCCGAGGTGAATTTTAAGTTACCATATTATCCATAGGTGTGAATGTGTGTGTATGTGTGTGTGTGTGTGTGTGTGTGTGTGTGAATGGTGTGTGAGTGTGCCCTGTGATGGGTTGGCACCCCGTCCTGGGTTATTCACTGTCGCGCGTTCCTGACTATTGGGATAGACTCTGGACCCCCGTGACTTTGCATGGGATCAGTGGGTATGGAAAATAATTGGATATTCAGAATTACCCATCCACCCATTTATCTGTCCAGGGTCATTGTGAATCTATGTTTTAAAATTGTTCTGTGTTTAAGTGAATATATTTTATACTGAAGTTGTTAGGAGAAAATGTGTCCCCCCATTAAAAAAAAAAAATTAAAAAGAACTAGAAATTAGAATGTATTGACATAGATGATGCATGAAAATGTAAAGTGCACTATATCAGCATACTTGAATTTCTGTACACTATGCCAAAGAAAAGTATCTTTTATTTACTCATTTTACATACAAAAATATATTATAGTTTACATTTGATATTATATATTAAAATGTTTATGTAGGACGGCCATTTCTGCAGACCCCAGTTTAAAGGACAGGCTTTCTGGTGAACTTCCATTTTTATACAGATTATAACTTGGTTTGTAGTATGCTTTGTATAAATTCAATTAAATGTTTAAATGTACATACAGGTAATAAGGTCAACTCCATATTCAAGATGTATGAGTTATACTCAGTAATTTTAGAATTGCTTAAAGGTCTGAAATGTTGTGGTTGTCATTCTTCAGTTTTACTAATTTTACTTATCTCTGAGCCAAATGACCATACTTGATGAGGAATTTGTAACCTTTAGCGGTCACTCTACTGTGAAGCTAACCAACTATCTGCCTCGTACCAGCGCAAATGCGGTGTCTGCATGCTGTTTGAGTAGCTGCCGGTAGGGGGCTCCTGTTTCACGCACACTGGTCATTGTAGTCAGTATGTTTTCTCTATGCAAGCACAATAATACTGGTTAGCATTATTAATTGAACTTGAGAATGCAGCTGTACTGTTTATATCCAGAATGGAACTTCTTAGGGTCTAATTCTGGTCTGAATGTACTAATTTTCATTCTGGTTTCATTCCTCATTCTCTACTTTAATCATCTCAGTATTTGTCCGACATGTAATGAAAGGTCACATAATAGTTGGCATAAAAGACTGGAGGTTGAAATCTAACTCTGGCAAGGATCTATTTTTTTTGTTTTGTTTTCTTTTGTAACACGATCAAATGTATGTCAGTCTGGGAAGCCAACGCCAAGACTGCAGTGCAGGTCATTATAACTCTAATATTCTTCTTTTTTTTTACTTACCGAACAATATTCTCGGATTGCTTGTTTTTAGGGTAACACTTGATTTGAGTAACTTATCAACTCAGTTGATAACTACTCAAGTACAGATGGACCTAATGAATAAAAATCGTATCTGCATGAAATACATCAACCATAATTCTTGATTAATGATGAACGGACATGGGATCCGTATTCATCCAGCACTTACGTAATGCATTGATTAATCAGAAACTAACATTGTACTGCTGCAGTGTTTGTGATATCGCTGTAAAGTATTACGGGTTTTATAATTTGACATGCGCGATGTTAGACACCGCACCCCCCCAGATGCTCCCGGAGTCTCCCGCGAATTGACAGCCGCTCCCTGACACTCGCCGATGACGCGCAATGTCCCGCAATTCTGACTCGGAAATTCGGGAAGTTCGAGGGGTGTTTTTATAATGTACTGTCCGGACCGCGTCGTATGTCCTCGATTCGAGTCTGAATCAACAATTCAGTCTTCGTGATAAGAGAAGTTAAATAAGACCGAATAATGGATGAAGGCACACCCAGCCATCAAATAATAATAAATAGTTTTCTGTAGCATCCTATCTGTACAAGTCTCTGTGCTGCCCTCATGTGATTATAATATTTAGCATCTTATTAATCTCCAATATATTACTGTGTACCTTTAAATAAAGATCTGTTGTGTATTTCTTGAAGGATATGCAATTCATATTTATTTGCAAATGTGCATTTTCTTTATTAGGTGAAGAGAATGACGTGTGAAGCTGAAGATCTTTTTTCCTATATATTAATTTACTGATTAACTAATTAATACGGTGGCCTTAATAAAAGGGTAGTTGCAGGTCTTGTTTGAATATATTAATATGTACGTGTATGCATAAATATATATATATATGTAAGCCGAGACCCGTGCTTGCAATTGTTTTTTTATGATATTACCTATATATATATATATATATATATATATATATATATATAATGTGTGTGTGTGTGTGTGTTGTGTCATTTTGATTACCCATTTGGAGAAATCTTTATAAATTGTTGTATGTGTTCTCTGCTCAGGGAAATAACAAACTTTTACTATGAAATGTGTTTAAGGTGTAAAAATCAGCCATTAGTAACAGCTTAAATTTGTAATTCTAGCTAAAGAATGAAACAATACATAAATAAACTTAGGTATAGTTGCATACTTTTAGTAATTTATTTGGAACAGTTTTTTTTTTTTTTTATTAATGTGTATTTATTGCGTTGGTTTTCTCCGGATCCTCCACACCTCCAGCTGAGCCCTTTCTACAGACGCTGAGGTTAGGTCATAGATAGCATTCAGCTGAAAGACAGGTAATGAAGGTGAGCCTATCCCAGGCGTGACTCGGCAGGGTCACCGTGGACAGTTTGCCATCGCAAGGCACACACACGCTACTGGGAACCTAAAGATGGTCTAACTGCATATGTGGGCAAACTCACTCAACATGAAGTGCACATAAGACTCTAAGTGTGGCCTTGTGTGGAAATGAGCACAAGGATGCTCCCTTTATACCTCAGTCCCTGGCAGACGTTTCACAGACGTCTGTCTTCATTATTCCTCACGTCGCTTTCATGCATCATGATAGCGGCTTCTCTGTCGACTTGTAATTGCTCCCGGAGGCTGTCTGGCCTGGAGGACCTGCATCCAGACCATCATTGCAGCACTATAGGCCCGGCTCAATCTACTACTCCCCAGGTAGGTGCGTCTGCCACTGCCTCTCTCTGCTAGCCAGGGGTCTAGAGGAATTTGTAGACTTTGTTGCGTTTAATTGATTTAGTTTATTTATCTTTCCACATTGTTGCAGGGTCATAAAGTGCATTATCATTACAAACACTGAATTATATTGCTGTTACAATAAAGCATCATTTATAACATCATAAAGCTAAAATTCCTCTAATATCTGGGGATTGGCGATCCATCAGTTTGGCATCTTGGGATGGCCAGTTTGCTTGAGTTCTTTGTCTGACGACCTGTGAGGTCCTCCCGACAGGGATGTAGCCAATCCCTGAAGCTGGACTTCAGCAGCTTACTAACAAAGCCAAGACAGTTGAAGGCATCTCTCTGTTAGTATTACTCAAAGGGGCTAAATAACTAACTTACTAATCAAGAACAAAACATGAACCAATATAATTCCTGCATAAAACACATGAACTGTTATGACTGATTAATGATGAACGAACGTGGAACCTGTATGTAACTAACACTTAGTTTCTGTTAAATTGATGAATTAAGAGTGTACTACTACATTAGTTGTGTCCCCTCAAGTAAAGTAAAGTATTATAGTATTATTATATTTACTATTCTGAGTCTGACTATTATACTATAGTATTATATTTACTATTCTGGTAGTCTGAGTACTGTAGTATTATTATATTGAGTATTCTGAGTCTGAGTATTATAGTATTATTATATTGAGTTTTCTGAGTCTTGGGAGTGTCTTTCTATGCTGCATGCACAGATGACTGTAGGGACTGTGAGGTTCAACAGGCACACGGTGGACATGGAGGCAAACGGGTCAAATTGAGGCTGAACATTACAGACACTCCTGGCTCTGGGATGCTATAAATAACAGAGTGGTGCGTTGAGACTCAGATTAGTGGAGGCGGGTACTTCAAGGAACAGCTCTTTTTAAGATGAGAATGGAGCAGCTGACAGGAGCTTTTCAAACGAGCACAGGTTCAAACAAAAAGAGAACAAGCGAGACCACCTTGGGTATTCAAATCACTCATTTGACCCCATTTATCCCTGAAATGTCCAAGGCATCTTTGTAAAGAGCTGGTGCTCAAGCATTCTGTCAGTGTAAAACGCTCTAAGCTAAGAGATTATACAAGTTTTTTCTCTTTCAGAGGCCCAGTGCTCATAATTAGTCAAAATTTTTAGTCCTGGTTTTACTTTGTTTGGTGTATTTTACCAAAACCTGCCGAGTCACTTGAGTGCTGAGAACACTGTCATTCTCTTTAACTGGAAGTCAGCAGGGCTTCAGGGCTGAGACTGGAACTCTGAGGACACTCGTCTGGCCCTCTACCTCTGCTGCGACTCGCCCTTTTGGCCAGGCGTTAAAAGGCTGCCCAGATGAAGATCACCCACAGGCTAAGCTCACCCTTCATTTTTGTGATGCCAAATGTCCTTAAAGTAAAAAAATAATAATAATAATACAACATTATATATGGACTTTATTTTTGCTCACTTACATTTAGCCCAGACTACCTTAAATCTGACAAGTTATCCAGCTAAGTGAGAAATCCTGCTTTGTGATACAAGCCCCTGCACTGGCCAGCTTGGTATTGTCAGAGAATTTCAGATGCAAGTCTGGATGACATCAGCCTGTATGCACCTTACAGGCCAATAGGCACACTATCTGGTCAATGGTAAATGACTCTTCTTCCTGTTATCGATTTAGGTGGTTCCAGCCACATCGGTAACAGACGCATAACATCGAGGCCGCCACCTCATGTTGTTAGGGTACCTGTCTGTAGGCTGCAGTGCGCATGGCGTGAGCTTCGTTCTGCTCAATAGGGTGCCACCCATTCCTTTCTGTAAGGGGATTGCAGAGGGACAGACACACCAAGAGGATTGGCTTCAGCGCTAATCTCCATCTGCTGCATACGCTTTGCCACAGTCATATAAGACTTAGCAAAACCAGCAGGGCACTTTAACCCCAAAAACTAGGAACCATACACTGGAAAACATGTCCGTTAACAGCAAGTTCAGGAATGTAGTTTACAGTAGCGGTGAGTACAACTTCAGTAAGACTGCAACAAAGATGCAATTGTGTACAAATTTAGAAGCTAGGCTGCAATCTGCTACTATTAACCTCAAAATTAATAGACAATATAAGCCAAATACTTTTTGTATTAATCATTTATATAGCAGTACTGGAGGTGTATGGATCATATTTGTATTTTTTATCTCAAGTAGCTACTACATTTGATCATGTTTTGTACTTCAGTAGTAAGTAAGTTACTACTCTGGATTAGTCCCTTCTCAAGTAAAGTGTTACCGGTTAGTTTTGGAATATAGCATGGATAGTTGAAGGTAATTAATCGTCATTGTTGACACGCCACAGAGTGCACAACAATGAAGTGCGTCCTCTGCATTTAACCCATATGTGACATAGCAGCGGGCAGCTAATTCAGCACCCGGGGAGCAGTGCTTGGGAGTGGTATCTTGCTGTGTTATTTTGCTGGTCATCTTTTCATAACTAGTGCACATAACTAGTGTTATTATGCATGTTCTTTCCTATTTTATTCTCCATTATCTCCTGTACTCTCAACTTGGCGTAACTCCTCCAGACGGCGAGGTAAGACGACGCTGCTTATTGCCTTATTGCTGTCTTGTATTTCAGCTGCCTCCGCCCCTCCGCCAGACACACACACACCATTTCCTACCAGAGGCGGATTCCGGTCCAGTAAGTAAAAATCCAGACCAAGATTTTGTTTCAGCCAACCAGTCAAGCATAAAGCGTCACAGTCACAGAGTACTCAAGTGGCTGGTTGAAACTAAATCTTGGTCTGGATATTTACTTTTTGGACCTGAACTATCCACCTCTGACAGAAGGTGCAGTAAATGGCTGGCATCGCTGGTTGGCTCATATTGTTGAATGCTGTTTATTCTCTAATTCATTTATAAATCATTCTGCACTAGAGGAGATGGGATTAGCGCCAGCCATTTGAGAAGGAAGCCATTTCTGTGGCATGATCCCCAGACTGTCATAGTCTGGAAGTTTTCTGGGTCGTCTGGGGCTGGTGGTATTAGCATTCTGATGATCTTCCACAGCACCGTCAGTTTGACAGCTGAGATTCCGGCTGTAGAGCCATCATGTTCTACCCGGCTGGAGAAACATAGAGCTCCCTTCATATGGTTTGCCTGTGAAGAGTGTTATGAGGCGTGAACTGAAAGTTTAATTCTGGCCAGATCAAAATTCTTCCCCATAAAGAACACAAGCGATATCACTTTGCTTTGTACAGAGGTTACATGGAATGCAGCTATGTCACATGTGATTGGACTGAATATTTACAGCCTATAGAATTGTACAAAAGCTCATTTTATAGTGCTTTTCAGTGTAAATTACATCAAGTAAGCCAATATGTAGCATTTTGTAAAATATATTGCCTAGTATTTGTGCTATTCTGTGCAGATGAGCTGACCTATAGATACACAGCCCCGGGAGAAAATTAAGAGACCACAGCACAATTTTTTTCCACTCATTTGTCAATTTATGGTTATGCATCTGTGTAAGATATACATTTTTTGCAAACTGCAGCCTGGTTCTTCTCTGTTTCTCTTTAATGAAGGGCTTCTTCCTTGCTTTATGGGACTTCAGTCCTGCTTCTAGGAGCCTGATACTAACTGTCCTAGCTGTGCACGTCACACCACTTAATGTCTCCCATTATTTTTTAAGGTTGCTACTGCTGTCTTAGAGACGTTGAACCTGGAAGCAACCTGCCGCTCCGTGTAGCCTTCTGCCAGCAGAACCAGGATTAAACCAGGATTTAAAAATGCTGATTTTTTTTATTGTGCTGTGGTCTCTTCCTTTTTTCCGGAGCTGTATATACCGCCAAATTGCTGATGTGACATTTGCAGTTTGGAGTTCCAACTTGAACTGGCTTTGTATTTTGTTTGGTTGGATAAGAACAGTCATTTAGATACTTATATTGTTCCCTTCGTACTTCATCTCCGTGTAATGCCAGGTAGTTGTTCTTATCTATGCATTATATTTCCTTGTTCCTTGGCCTTACAATCATCTCTGTCTTCTTGCAAGTTCTGCAGCTTCTCCATGGGTGACTCAGACTTGGAGGTGAATCATGCCGTGAGGGACCTCCTTCCTAGCCAGGCCCACTCTGTCCCCAACCGAGAACTGTCATGCGATCGGCCGGTGGGGGAGGCCACTAGGCGCTCCCACCCCCCGGGGAGACACCCTTTCTTCCGTCGAAGTACACCAAACTGGACCTCCAGGGACTCCTCCACGGAGTCAGAATCGCCATGTAGGTTCAGCTTGGGCTCCATGGACCTGCCCTTCAGCCCATCCCGGCCTAAGAGTCCTGGTGGCCATTTTGACCCCTATGATTCAGTTGAGGTACTTTGTATAAACCTTCGTAGCCCCTGTAGAGAACAGATTCCTCACAAGAGACACATGACATGAGCATCATCTAGTATGAGGAAAATCTGATTAACATGGACTAACTTGGGTTATGTTCTGGTCAAACAGAAGCTTGTATTAATGCTGTTACACTGTGAATGAGTCAGAAATTCCCTACTGGAGATTTTTTTTTTGGAGTGACAGAAATCTGAATTTTAATTCAAGCAATGAACCGTGGTTTCTCTCATCTAGTACAGTTGTACACAACTGTTTATGAGCAATAAAACAAAATGCCATACATAGCGGTGGGTAACGCTTTAAATTTAACTCCATCACGCATAGAACATTCAGTGCCCCTTCATAATGCATTCATTATGCATTCATATAATGGTCATAAGAAGCATGTAAGTATACCTTAGCATCCCAACATACCTTAACAAATGTAATATCAATTAACAATATGCACAAGGCAGTAGTGACCTAATGCTTGCAGTGCTAGTGATCACAAGGGTGCTGGTTTGAACCCCTGACCAGCAAGGTACTGCTTCCCAAGTGCTAAATAACAGCTGCCTGCTGCTATGCCACATATGGGTTAGATGCAGAAGACGCATCTTGTTGCTGTGTCGACAATGACAATTAATAAACATAATATATCATCATATAATGCTATTAATGAACATTAAAGCTGTTATGGTATGTTAGGATGGTAAGCTGTACTTACACGTGGCTTACAAATGTTCTATGACTGCATTAAAAAGATGTTTGGAAGGTGCAGTTAATGTAGAGCATCACCTGGCAATTATTATTACAAACGTATTCAGGTTTTCTTTTAGATTTCTGGACAGCAAATGGTTGTTTTTCACTACGGTCTTAGGGCTGGATCCAGATAGCAGGCATTCCCATCATAGTGTGGGTAACTCACTGCGTTATAGAGACACTGGACAAAGTCATCTTTCCTGTACAGGACCAAGACAGAGAATATGTTGGTTTTGCAACGCTGCCAAACCAGGTGCACAAAAAATCAGTAAAAAGGGGCTTTGACTTCACACTGATGGTAGCGGGTAAGTATAGTTGTGGTAGTATTTTTGGCTGTGTCATTGTACAGGTGACGATACACATGGCAACTTTTTGAGCAGTGTTGCCAGGCAACTGCCAGCCGGGTGAGACAAAGGGCAATTCGTCGGAATCTGGATGATCGCAATAAGTTGCCCGCTGCCAATCAAAGTTTTTCTTCAAACAGAAATTTGTCAGCCGATATCAATGGGAAAATGCCCGAGCGACATTCGTCAGCAACACTGCCTGGCAACACTGCTCAAAAACTTGCCCTGTGCCTTAGAGGTCTTGTGTGGCTGAGAAACCATCATTATCGCTCATGTACTTTTGTCTCTTAAATCCATTGCTATTCATGCATAGATCTTTTTACAAATATTATACTTGAAAATTTAGTGGATGGGTATCATTTCGAGACAAAGAAAAATAATATTTTGATCCCTGCATTGTCTCTCCTAGCAACAGTAAAGTATGTTTTATTTTAGGAGAATTCGGCCTGGGAAAATCCACTCTTGTCAACAGTCTTTTCCTTACAGACCTGTATAAGGACAGGAGGCTTTTCAGCGCAGAAGGTTGGATATGAGCCGTAATCTGTCGCCTTCAGTTTGTTCCTGTGCAGATTTAATGCCATCGTCATTTGAGGTAGTGTTACTATTGGGAAAATGGTAGAATAGTCCATTGGCACAGGGCTTAGGGGTAACCAGAGCCAAACCATAATAATCAAAACTGCCAAAGCACTGGCCTGTCTGTCTCCAGCTTTTTCAGTAGGTCTAAAACAGGAGTGGGTGACCTTATCTGTATGTGTATGCAGGTTTTCAGGATAACCTTTAGGTCAGATGTTCAAACCCAGGTGTGAGGACTCTTCAGCCAATCAGTCCTCCAATTAGTAACCCATTAGGGAATTGCAGCGAAAACCCGCACACACTTTCTGGATAAGAGTGCCCGCCCCGGATCTTAGGCATAGCTGTGCTATGCAGCGACGAGTGCCGGTCTCTGCTTTTTGCAGAGAGAATCGCACAGACGGTGGAACTCACCAAGCACACAGTCGACATCGAGGAGAAGGGCGTGAAGCTGAGGCTGACCATTGTAGACACACCAGGGTTTGGTGACGCCATCAACAATACAGAATGGTAGGTATGCTTGGATGAGGGCGGGGTTTAAGGGATTAATTAGGGGCGGGGTTTAAGGGATTCCATACATCCTTTCCGTTTTTCTGTTTCATTGTTTATTTCCATCGTTTGGTTAATGCTGGTGTTCTCTGGAAGTTGGCGGCCAGTGGCAGACTACATCCAGGAGCAGTTTGAGCAGTACTTCAGAGATGAGAGTGGCTTAAACCGCAAGAACATTCAGGACAGTCGCGTGCACTGCTGTATCTACTTCATCTCGCCCTTCGGCCACGGGTACGAGGACCGCACATCTCTTAGTGTTGAGCGGGATATAAAACCTCAATAATTATTTACAATATTCTGCGACCTGTGGCAAAGATCTGTACCGGGAACCAATACACACCCTGGGTAAACTGACCCTAAAGAAGATGCTACCTTTCCCTTAAACAGCAAAGCCTAACTTTTGCGCTTTAGATCCCCCTAACTTATAGACATGGCCTAATGAGTTAATTGAATGTTTTTTGACGCCGCCTGCCTTTCCCCCTCAGTCTCAGGCCCATAGATGTGGAGTTCATGAAGGCTCTACATGAGATGGTCAACATTGTGCCAGTGCTGGCGAAGGCCGACAGCCTCACCCCGGAGGAAATGAGGAAGAAGAAATTAAAGGTGAGCGTGGAGCACCTAAATGTTCATCAGATAATGACCTGGGTGGTGTTCCACAAAGCGGGAGCTCTTGCTTAGCCGGATGACATGGCAAATTTAAGGTAGTCTGGGTTAAATGGACTTTATCTTCAGTCCCTTACATTTACTTCAGACTACCTTAAGTCCAACAAGTTATCTGGCTAAGCAAGAAACCCTGCTTTGTGGACCCCCCCCCCCCCCAGTCATTATCTGACTAACATTCAGGAGCACAAAGAGGGGGGATAACCAAAGCCTGTACACACAGCATGTACACTGTACACCGTAAATGTGCATGTTTTCTCAAATCAGGCAGGTAAATGCCCGTCGTGCACCGTGTGGGCCAAAGCGGAGGCCTCATTGTCTCGTGTGCCCTCCAGATACGAGAGGAGATGGCGCAGCAAGGAATCCAGATCTACCAGTTCCCGGACTGTGACTCGGATTCAGACGAAGACTTCCGACAGCATGACGAGGAGCTGAAGGTCACGCCTGTCTACGTGGAGCTCTGTTCCGCAGGGACAGCAAGCAGGGACAAGGACGTAGAAATAGAAAGAGTAGCAGAAGCACAACAATCTAATTGATGCTTTTCAAATTATGCATGAAGTCTGCAAACCTAACCTGTCTATTTCCATCTCCTACACTAGAGCCTCCCCTGGGTTAAGTCACTACTGATGCTGTGTCTTTTGTCTCCCCTCCAGGACAGAATTCCTTTTGCAATAATTGGCAGCAACACGGTGGTGGAGAGCATGGGCCGGCGGGTTCGAGGCCGGCTGTACCCTTGGGGCATTGTGGAAGGTATGGGGGATATAATGTATGGTTTTTTGTTTTTTTTTGTTTTTCCTGGAATGCTGATGCAGTGGTCGCCAACCCTGCTCCTAGACCTCTACTACCCTTATTCAACACCCCTGATACAGTGATCAGGCCCTTCAGTACCGTCTCAATATTAGAGCCAGCTATGTTAAAGCTAAGTTTGCTCTGAAACTGAGATGCCACTGAAGGGCCTGATTACTATATCAGGTGTGTTGGATTGCAGCTGCACTTAGGCTCTGTAGATCTCCAGGAGCAGGGTTGGTAAATACTGGTCTGATGTGATGTTGCTATCTAACTATGTTTCATGTTAAGGACAATGTTGATTTGAGCTTACCTACCGTGTGGTACCGAAAGCAAATTAAACTGACTTCAGTCGTGTAGTCATTAAAAAATATTCTGATTCATGGACTCCCTGATGTGCAAATGTTGATATTTATTTCACATCTTACAAATAGGTCTACAAATGTCTAGTCCTGGTATTGTTCCCCTGTTCTAGTGAAAGCTATGATGTTCTATCTGGTGTGCCCTGCCCCCAAACCACAACTAAGATCTCTCGGTGTGTAGTGTCACTCCGCAGGTGTTGGGAGTGGTTTCTGCTGACACGGGTGAGCAACGCCTGAATGGTGACGCTAAACCCCGCTTGCTTGTGCTGTCGGTCGTCTTGGTAGTGGAGGATCCTGCTCACAGCGACTTTCTGATGCTACGTGACATGCTGGTGCGCACTCACATGCAGGACCTGAAGGACATCACCAGGGAGACGCACTACGAGAACTACCGGGTGCAATGCATCCAGAAAATGACCCGCATGGCCGCTAGGGAGAGGCGCATGTGAGTGTGTGTGTGTGTGTGTGTGTGTGTGAAGGCTCAGCCGCACATGCAGAGAGTCGCACCCCCATCTACACACACACACACACACACACACATACACAATCACACAGCACTGCACAAAAAAGTGTGTCCTGAATCAAGTCAGCTCTTAATTTACTGTGATTACGGGCAACCTCAGATTTCAATGCTTTGTGTGTGTGTGTGTGTGTAGCGGATCGACTCGGGACAGCAGAGCGGACTTCCCGGTCCCCTTACCTTCATGGTCCACGGACAGTGACACAGAGAGACTTGTTTGGGAGAAGGAGCAGGAGGTGAAAACCTGGCAGATTCTTTAAGAGGAGACCTCTGGCCCAGGTACAGACCAGCAAATGTGAACCGGGGGACCTTCCGGCTGATTTACTAGTATCGCCTGTGTTTGTACTGGGTGACTTACTGGGATTTCATCCGATTTGCAGCACAGGCGGAAGCAGGAAATGCCCCTTGGGATCCCGGGGCAGAAACAAGCATGTTAGCCAATGCCACTTCCTTTCAATCACTTCATGTCCAAACCGTGATAATGTTAGGGTGTCTGACAGCGTCTGACTGACCTTTATCTGCGGAGTGAATGTCCTTTGTTCTTGGTGGGGTGGCACTAAGCTCATGTCACTTGGCTGCAGAGGTGGGTAATCCAGGTCCAAAGAGTAAAAATCCAGACCAGGATTTTGTTTCAACCAACTGTGTGACTAAGACTCTTCTGGTTGGTTGAAACAAAATCGTGGTCTGGATTTTTACTCTTTGGACCTGGATTACCCACCTCTGCCTAGCTGCAGTGAGGAAGCTGTTTATATGCACAGTGAAATTACAGCAATTAGGACAGTCAAGCAACTTGCATAATAATTTTTATGTAATTTCACATCTAGGCACCATATCACAATATTGCTGGTATCAACTCAACTTCAACTTAAGGCAGTGTTTCCCAACCCAGTCCTCAGGGAACACCGGACAGTCTATGTTTTTGCTCCCTCCCAGCTCCCAGCCAATCAGGAACACTGAATACCTGGTACAGGTGTGTTGGGAGCTGAGAGGTAGCAAAAACATGGACCGTCCAGGGTCCCCCAAGGACTGGGTTGGGACACACTGACCAAAGGAACAAAGAATTTAAATTCAAACTTAATGCATGCAAATCTGCTCTGCTATGCATGTAGCCTTTGCTTAAACACATCAAGGCCCGGCAGACAGACAGGCTTTCCCAGCGAGCCCTGAATTAATTTCCTTTGATCAAGCAGACTGCAGTGTCACCTTCAACTCAAACTGAAGGTTTGTTGCAGCTACACATTTAATTCCTGCTAAACCAAGCATTAACGAGCATTGTAAACATTTCCAAAAATAAAAGCCTATGTAATTTTCTCCCTTAATGAGTAATGAAGTATTTTTTGTTTGCAACAGTCTGTGATTAAGTGGGTATAATTCATGCGAATACACTGGAGTATCCAGCTGTGGTAAATTTCCTCTCATATTCACAACTCTGTATTTAGTATGAAAGGATGGAAGAACATCATCAAGAAATATGCATGGCTCGATTGTGCAAATTCATTTAGCCAACATCTAGTAGAGCTATAATAAGGAGGTAATGAGCCAGACCCCCTCCCCTCCACGGCCCAAAAGTGGGTGGTGGTGAGCTGGAGGTGTCACATTCCAAGGTGTGATCGTGGTGCCCCGAGAAGTCCAGGCCTTGGCCTATTGGGTTATGGGTAAGCAGCACTCAGGGGCGGCGAGTGGCTCGGTGGGCTCCGTCTCGACATCGGTGATCAGAAGGTCGCCCTTAAGCGCCATGTGTTGGCTGACCCTATGCAAACCCCCCCCATGCTATGGAGAGCAAGATGGGGCAGGCAAAGACAACGATTCCAACGGACCTGTACTCAGACGTGTGCAAATGGCAAATAAAGGTTTAATCAAGTAAACTATGCCGGAGTAAACCTCTGATATCATCCTACATCCCAACATAGATTAATAGCACAAAGGGGTGTGGGGCTGAGGGGGGGCTGGTGCAAGCTGGGCCTGTTCTGCTGGTCTGGCTGCCGGGATTCCCGGAATATTGTGTCCTACACTTTTAGAAACCATAATGTAAATCCTGCAACTGAGTAGGTAGTGGGAAGCTTCGCATAGATAATGTTACGTAGGTGTGTATGAATGTTACGGAGGTGTGCATGTATGTTACGGAGGTGTGTATGAATGTTATGGAGGTGTGTATGAAT
>JAODKM010000037.1:10439080-10464289 GCA_026780845.1 Petrocephalus sullivani | reverse complement strand
ACACACACACACACACACACACACACACACCCTGCCCCCCCGTGCACAGCCACACACACACACACACACACACACACACACACACACACAGCATGGCGTGCCGCGCAGAGCCACACACACACACACACACACACACACACACAGCGTGCCGTGCCGCGCAGAGCCACACACACACACACACACACACAGCGTGGTGTGCCGCGCAGAGCCACACACACACACACACACACACACACACACACACACACACAGCGTGGTGTGCCGCGCAGAGCCACACACATACACACACACACACACACAGCGTGCCGTGCCGTGCAGAGCCACACACTGTGCCAAGGTGCCCACGGCCAATCTCGCGTCAGTGGGTGCGTCCGGCAAAGCCAAATGTCTCCGTGTAAGATGTATTTGCATTGCAGTCGTCCTGTGGCGATGTTTAAGCTGACTGCATTCTCATTCGCTTTTAATGAGGCATTTCCAAACTTGAAATCTGTACTTTTTAATAATCAAGTTTACTCGAGTAATCATCATGCCTCTACTCCACTATTTTTAACAACCGTGGAAGATTCTATATTTGTTCAAATACATTATTCAAACGTTAATTTGTAGTAAAGTCTGTTTTTGTAGTACATCTGGTTTGGCATTAGTTATCACCTTATTTGCCACAGCGACCACAAAGTTAACACACAGCTGATAAAATTGCCAGTTCAGTCCAGCCCGTTGTACAGTGGTGCTAAGCCACAGTTACCATAATGAGAGAGCGACAGCCCCACAGTGTCCCAAGCGCAGGCCCACATCACTCCCCACCCCCATCCAGCCGGGACTGACTAACCTGTTCTTCTCCAGTTTGTTGTGCACTTCACGTGTCCCAGCTCTGCAAGAACAGGAAACAACACCAAGCCTTACTTCATTAAACCAAACTCACAGTGTGCTGGCAGACGTAACAACCGCTGAGCAACTGTGCAGATCCAGCATGGCAACTGCACCTGAGTCTGGCTCAGACAGATGAATGAACCATCTAGACCTATGACATGCTCCTCTAGGACGCTGATCTCTATCGTAATATGTCCAGCCTATAGCCAACCATATTTCCCACAATCCTCTGCTTCAGTGAATCACTATAGGAATAAGAATCCCCCAGATTCTAACCTGTCTAAAAGGCAGAGACAGGCAGGCTTTCTCCAACACACACTCACACACACAGGCACGCTCACGCACCCTCCTGGCCTCCTCCTCAGGTCTGGCTGTCGCGTGTCCTCCAACACCGGACAGGGCCGCACCACCGGTGTCACCTGGCCCTGCATGATGGCGGGGCCAGGGAGCAGGGCATGCTGGGAGGTGGCGACCACGGCACCGGGGTGGGACCGCAGCTGCTGATTCTGCGGCTGAGGGCTCCCAGAGTCCGTCAGGGGCCCCACCTCTGTCTTCACCTGTGCCAAAAGGGGGCGCTGCTGTGCTGAGGACGACAGGACATCCTTCCCAGAGGTGGAGAGCGGGAGAGCGGACATCACGGGGATGGGGATGACTGCGATGGGCACGGGGGGCGGGGCTGGCGGCCCCGGAGAGGGGCGGACCTCCAGGTGCGGCTCCTCCACCCAGGTCATGTGGTTTACCCTCACAGGCTGGACCAATGAGGACGCTTCTGAACATCTCTGCTCCGCCTCCCGGTCTAGGGCTACCTTCTCCTGCACTTCTCCTTCTGAGGAAAGAGAGACCACAGCCAGTTAGGAGCCAAACAACGCTGCGTTTGTCACGGGGGGCACTATAGGAGAGTGACAGGCCCCCCATCTGGGAGTCGGGCCAGCAGAGTGTTCCAGGCATGGACACAAACCAGCAATGCAGTCCGACCTTTGACCTTAGACTCTCCATGGCAGCAGCGGGGGCCCACATGCCCATCGTCAGCACTGCTCTGTTATTTATTACATATTCCCTCCATGCAGCAAAACAGTCCCACAGAACCAAGAGAACATGTAAACTAGACAAGTTTTCTCCCAAGCAGAGGTGCACGACATGCAGAGGAAAGCATATCGCTATAATCATGATGTCGATATCGGCCCGATGTGCCAGTCTCGGCTATTTAAAATTGCTCAGCATTCAAAGTTGGCAGCAGCAGAGCTAAAGACGCAAGAACTACGGTAACAGAAATGACAGCGTGGGACAATCAGCCATTTTCAGTAGTGGGGGACGAGGGATTTAGGCGGCTCATTCACCACCCGCGACCTCATCAGAGTCTCCGAAGTTGGCTGATGTCTCACTGCCTGCTGAAAGGGGTGGGGCGGGAGGGGGGAAATCGATCATACGGCCCAAAGATACAGGAGAAATCTCAGAATTAGTTAAAAATGGGACACTGCATTTTAATTTTCAATAAAGGATGGGTGGCAATTCTACGTATTAGTGGTCTTAAAGTAACGGCCTGAAATAAGTCTTTAAATTTATTATTAAATCTGGCCAGCAGATCTCAATCTTTCTTCGTCTACAGAATAAAAAAGTCATAGCATCAGCTCCGGTTAGCTGGTTATTGGTATCAGTTATAGTACACAAAAATATATTACCACATCGGTGCCACCTGACAGAGCAGGGGTGCATGCATGGGGACAGACACATGGTCCCGACAGCCCACGGCACTCAAGACCCGACACGTGGGCAGAATTAGCACAGTGAGACCAAAAACTGAAGAATCTGAGCACTTGCGTGCTCAGCAGATTCCTGCCCCCCAGAGACTCGCGTTGTCGGCAATCCTGTGATCCCCATCTGCTCCCGGAGCTTCAGACGCTCGGGCTGCTCCAAGCGGAAAAGCTCTTTCACTTCAGCCTCTCTGCACCCGAGGAAGGTGCTGCCGGACGGGGGGCAGAGGTGTAAGCTGACCCGGGACAGTGATGAAGCCAGGGTTAGTCACTGAACTGCAGAATTAAGTGTCTCTGACTGTTTATTGTCACTAATAGAGATCTATGATATATCAGTAACATATTGGTATCAGTCGATGTTCATTAAAAGCCAAGACGTCAGCCCTGATTCCATGTGTCAGTCTTGGTTAGTATTACTGCCCAATATTATAACTTTACCTTACTGTATATTCAAAGTTAGAGGTGCTAGAGCTAAGGGAATAACTACTAAAATATTAGATATGATTGCATCGGACCATCAATCATTTTCCATAGCAGAAGATGAGGGATTTAGCCGGCTTATTCACCACCTAAAACCTCGTTACAGTCCCCCAATTTGGCGGCTGTCTCTCTAGCTGCATTGCATGATGTGGCAGCCACACATTCATGACGTCTTCAGAAGTAACGTCACCAACTTCAGCTTCTCGACAGATTTTTGGAGCTCAGAGGTTGGCCTGTTATCAGTAATATTAGACAAAAATATGTTGGTTATCAGTATTGGCCAATATTTCTACATCAGTGTCCCCATAGTTAGTAGCCCTACAGACCCAGGGTCCATCCAGAACGAATCTCATCCAGTCCAAGTGCCAAAATCACCTTTATAAGCAGCCAACCCTGACTAAGGCTTATTGCCATGATGGGCATCCAGCCCCGGTGACTAGGCAACATGACAACAGTGCAGCGAAGCAGTGAATCCTGGATCATAACAGCACTAATTGGGGGGGGGGTCACATAACTCAGGGACTCGCTGTCGGTCGAGGTCCGGCGCAGCACGAGGCCTACATGCGTCACTAAGCCTCTTACTCGGGCACACACAAAGAGGCACATCCCAAATTAGGCTGGTGGGACGTGAGCCGATTTAAAGATCAGTGACAGTTTGGTGCATTGTGGGAAAACTACATTACAAAATATCAACCGTTTGAGTGTGGTACGTGTCACATAAGACAGGGAAGTTTTGGAAAATCCATGGACTTTACCTACCGCAAATACATAATAATAAAAACACTGCACTAGAGAAGTACAGGACACAAGACAAGGGCACCCTGGGCAGGATGACAGTGCATATTACCATCATCAATACAAAGAGTAGTATTAAACCATAACTTAGATTTTGGAGTCTAAATACAGAACTATGCGAGCCTTAATAATAACCATAATGTTAAAGCGTATACCTCCGGCACACAGGTCTGAAGCCCCACTCATAAGAGGCAGCTGAACGTGTGTTTTACCTTAGCAAACCAAAGTTCATCAGGGCATCCAAATCCTGGACTGCGCATCAGTGCTGCCGCAGCTGCACAGACCAAGGTCACACACACTGCCAAAGTAGGAGCCACACAGCAGCACTTTGTGTCTGCAGTGTGAGGGAAGCCCCTAGCACAGCGACACTGCCCAGGTGAGGTGGGGGGAAGCAGCTTCTGTCCCACAATACACTGCACCCTACATACAGCCATACCCAGACTCTAAATAAGCCATATTACTGGGCTTACTACCCCACTGTTCCCAAAGAAAAGCACTTTCTATATTTACATTTCTGGGCCGGACCAGGTCTGGTACCAGCTGTCCCCAACTAAGCAGAGCATACAGGAACATGAGTGGGTGTCACTGAGCCCAATGACAGCATCAGTGGCCATGGACACCAGCCCAGCCCTGCACTTTGAATGGGACCTGCAATCAATATGACCCTAGAGAACCACTGAAGCAGTGAAATTCACTGACAACTTATGAGGGAATAACAGATCAAACAGAAACAGAAGGTCTCTGCTGGAGGAACAGCAGTGCTGACTGCCAGAGGAGAAGTGCACGCTCCAGACAAAGGAAGGCGTTCAACACCAGTGGAGACGCAAGGAGGGCGGTCCAGCACGATTCCGAGAACCACCGGCAGCCAATCACATCACAGCACACCGCGAAGGACCACCTTCAACTCCCACCCAATCACTGCAGCACAGCCAATCTGTGCAAGCTTTCTGAGCAGGAGGGAGCAAAATGAGGAATGGAGGGGGTTTCAGGAGATGGGGGTTGCCATGGAAGCAGTGCCAATAGAATCAGCAGACACAGAGGTGAGGCCTTCCACATGAAAGCAGGAGGTGGGGAGCCCATTCCTGCAGCCGGGACACAGAATCCCAGAATGCCTGCTTCCAAAGATGCTCTTCAGGGCACATTCCCTATAATACACTTTGCTAGAAACATACAATGACACTCCTACATCTGATATTAATTATAATAAATGAATAAAGTTCAATGGATTAAGTAGCGAGCCTGTGACCAGTCATTACTGGAAAGCTCCCAAAATGACACTGCCGCTGGCCGGTGCATGCACTTTACACCCAAAGCGTGTGACTACAGACTTCCTTGGTATTCCTAAGTCCCAAGCAGCAAACCCTTTGCAGGACCCCCCCCCGCCCCCGCCAGCAAACCCCGGACTGTTTGGCAGCTACTCCCTCGGACTGATTCGGAAAGTTTGTCCTGACACGCCGGGCAGGGGCGCTTCCCGGCAACGAGCACCGGCCCCCCCTGCATGTGTGACAGCTGCGTCACACCCCAGACGGTTACTGCGGATCTCAGGCGGGGGGGGGTCATTCTTCACTCGGGCCGTCATCGCTAAACCGGCCCAGTAAACTATTCCCATCCGGGGGGGGGGATGACCCCCCCAATGGCGCAGGGCTGCAGACAAGGCGCGTTATATAACGGCGCAGCGCACGCCTGGCCCAGATCGCGCCCCCTCCTCCCCGCGTGACCCGCGGCCGCCCGGCACCGATCCGACAGTGCGGCACGACGCGCACGTGCGCAGGGGGGCGGCGCGAGGCGAGGCGAGGCGGGGCGGGGCAGGTCCCGCGAGCGCGGCGTCCCCTCGGAGGGCCGACACGTCATCAGCGCCCGAAAGCCGTCCCGCGCGCCAGCGCCAGGGCTCCCCGGGAAAGAACGAAAGAACACGCCGAGTTCCGAATGCACACGCGCACATGGGATCCCCCCCCCCGGGGGGGTGCAGCAGCTGAACGGGAGCCGGGCCGAAGCCGCGCGCGCGTCACTCCGCCACCTACGTCAGGCTTTGGGGGGGGACATGCATGCACGCTCGCCGCCCTCCGGGCGACCAGCACGCGAATGTCTGCCCCCTTCTCGCGGCGGGGGGGTCCCTAACCCCGCATGCACGCATGCACCTGACGGCTACGCGCGAGCCGGTCTGCAGCAGCACCGATCCGCAGAGGTGTGCAGCGCGCGGGGGACCGTGTCGCGACGGCAGTGACCTAACACCCCCCCCCCCCACGCACGGGCAACCCAATTACCGAACATGCAGCCCGGAATAGCCGGAGCCCCCCCCTCCCCCGAAGCGCTGCGTAATGCGAGCGGCTGTCACTGGGAGAGGGTCGCCGGGCTGACAAGCAGCGTGCTGCAGGCACCGTCCGCAAGCCCGGCTGCCCCGTCCCGGAGCCGCCCCCCCGCACGCGCCCGGACCCGGGGCCGCCCCCCCCCCGCACGCCACCGCACGCAACCGCCCGCCCCCGCACCCGCACCCGGGGCCGGCGCCCCCCCCTTACCACGTGTGATCTCCTGCTGCTGGGCTTGCCACTCCAAAAACCTGGCTGCTTCTAAAAGCGTCTCGATGCTCATGTCGTCCCTGTGCGGGGGCCCCCGGGCCGCTGGGCGAAGGCGCGGCTATGCGAGCGGCTCGGTGCTGCAGTGCGGGACCCCCCCGTTTCCGGCGCGGCGGGGCGGGCACGAAGGATCCGGGTCCCCCTCGGAGAGAAAAGCGCTTTCGGCCGCGGACTGCGCTTGCAACAAAATGGCGATGCAATAACAGAAAACATAACAAGGCGAGAGGCATAGCGCTCAGAGAGCACCCCCCCTCATCCCCGCCCAGTCACCACCACGTTGCCCCCCCCCCCTCCCCCGGAAAGCGGGCGCGTGTAAAACCCGGACTGGCATCCGTGCACCGGATGTGGAGCGGATTCCCGTTTGCAGCATGTGAGAATTGCATGCTCTACAGGCGAGTAGCGCGTGCTATATCTGCTCCAAAAGACTCATGAGCCAAAAAACTTGCTGTTGCCCCCCCCCCCTTAAATCCCAGGTTTCCGGTTCGGACATGGTCACATATTCCGCGCTGCGATCGTTTGCACACCCCTGTCACTCCCTGTCACTCCCTGCCCTATTCCGTGTGACCAGCAGGGGCCACGTGAGCGCGCTGTGTGCCTTAAGGTGCCTTAAGGTGCCCCAACAGTCGGTGGCTCTCCGCCGCCCGCCCAGCGGGGGCTTTTTCGGGGAAGGGGGCTGCTTCCTAATGCCTCCGCCGGGTTACAGCGAGAGCCCTAAGCTGCGGTACATTTGCATTTGATTATACATGTCGGTGCCCAGCAGCCAATCGCCGTGCAGGACAACAAGGCATGGTGAGCGTGCACATGGGCGCCGGGCCGGCCGCGCGCCTCTGCGCGTCCGCGCGTGGGGCGCCCGCATTCGCCTTTCCACTTTTACCACTTATACGTTCCCTTTTTCCTCTGGAAAATTACATTTCTATTCTATATTTCTATACCGCTGGTGAACATGCAGAATATCGGAGGTATTGTTTTTTTGCTATGCACCCATCACATATCAATAACTGTATCCTTCACTGTGTGGAGCAAATCGGCGATAATAATAATAATAATATCCTTAGCGATAATAAACGTAAATAACCCATCCGTGCATGATAGTCCATGCATCCATTCTCTATAACCGCTGAGCCAATGCAGAGTCACTCTGTGGCAGGAGTCTGTCCCGTACAGAAGCCCCTAGGCATGAAAGTGTAAGGCTACAATGTTACTCTGCATGTTATTTTGTTTATGCATAACCGTCACCATTATTATTATTTCTGGGTGTGTATTTATTATTATTATTATTTAGAGTCCTCCCCAACTCTTAATACTCAAACAGCGAGCAGGGCGCGGCGAGCGAGCCGTGCTGCCGGAAGTGCACAGTCCTCGTGCTGGGGGCGGAGCCTTCCAGAAATTCACTTTAAAGGGGGGGGGGGGCAATATTCGCCACTTATTTTTCTCTCACATAAAATGGCCATTTCAAGAAATATTGTTTAATCCGGCTACCCCCACTACTTTGGCACTTGGATAATTACAGTTATACTTATACTGGGGTGTTTGCTGGGAATACAGCCATATAAGCAGCAGGAGAGGGGCTGGGGGCTAGCCGGCAAGACACGGGCAAACCGGGGGCGGACCTTCCCGAGGAGTCACGCCCGCCTCCGGGCCGGAGTCCCGGAGTCCCGGAGTCACGTGTCCGCGGTCGCCATGGCCACCGGGGTAGTCGCGTTCCGCGGGGTGAGCGAAGGCCGAGGGAGGGCGCGCGCGTCACCTGATTGGAGGGAAGCTGGGGGGGGGATACCCTGTGCCGGGACGGCGGAATCCCCCCCAAAACGTCACGTCTGCGAGGAGCAGCGCACGTGCAGGTTCCGGTCGCAAATCACTGCCCTTTTATTTCGGTGTGACTCAGTGGCCCCTGTGCAGGTTGCTGGTGAGGGGCGGCATGGATGCGTCCCGCGTGGGATGCCAGGGGGGGTGCAAGGGGGTCACCCGCCTTATGGGCAATTTATAGGCACCCATAGGTCTGAACCGCAGGAGGAAACCCTTCGAGCAAACAACAGAAGTACTCACCAAAGCACCCCAAGAGAAACAGACGCATGCACACACATTTAGTCTGCACTGAATGATACGGAATATTTGTACAATCAAAGTACCCTGCTGTAGTGTACAGACGTACAGGCGCTTCCCTCTTACATGTTTTAAACTAAGAGGGGTAGGGCCTTCCATGCCTTATTTGACTTTAAGCTGGGAAAAATCTCATAGCAACCTGGACAATTATTTAGCTTAGCAATTTGCAGTTGGGGAATAATTAGACAAAAATTAGACCAAAACCGTATAATGTTTAATACGTACAGAACAAGGAAATTTAAGAGAATCTGAAACCCAGTCCGTTCATAACTACAGTATTCGCCTGTGGTGCCCAACGACAGCTCTACGGCTCCACCTACCGGCTCAATGTGGGAATCACAAGAGTTTTCGAAATGTCCTCGGTCTCATTCGCCAGCATTTAAAACAAGTTTATTAAAAATAGAAAATATTTTACTGAAACAAGCTGGTCAACCCTGAGTCAGACCGAACAAGCTGCACTTATAATGGGTGTTCTCTCCGTACTATAAACAATTTCAGTAACCGACGTGTGTCACTGGGTCACTGGGTGCTGGAGGCGAGCCGCAGAAGAGTGTTCTTCAGGTAGGTGCACAGCTGGTTCATCAGATCACGGTTCAGGCCCTCTACCCAGTGCATCTGCACAATAACATCTCCCTCTTCCTCATCCTCATCTGCCAGCTCTCCTACCCCTTCCAGCTTCACGTTGGTTAGGCACTTAAACAAGAATGGCTGGCTTGCACTGGGACTGCTGGATACCATACTGGAGCTGGGAGTGGGGGTCCCTTCCCGTTTATCAGGTTCTACTTCCTGTGTATCGCAAAGCACTTCCTGGGTGCCGGGCCCCACTTGCGCGGCGTGGGCCACCTCGGAGTCGTGTGCCAACTCCGCCCCAGCAATGCCGTCATTCTCTGGGGATTCTGGGTCTTCAGGTCGAGGTCCACTCCCCGCAGCGTGTGGTGCCGCGCTATCGCCACCGGGGGGCGCCCTGGGCAGCTCCCGCAGCTGTCGTCGCTGGTCACGGCGCTTCTGGCGCACGTGTATCCAGGAGTTCTCCACCGCCGTCAGGAAGAGGCTCCGCTCGCCCCGCCCACTGGGCACCCTTTTGTGCAACACCTACGTAGGTATGAGGTTCACGGGGTCACAATTCATTTAGGGCAAGCCCTGCTGTACCCCAGAGACGGCGTCAAACCCAAGTGCGTGTCGTGTCTCCCTGTCTTACCCGCAAGTCGCTGAGGGTTTTCTCCACCCATGCGGTGACGACGCTCAAGCTCCCGGGGGTGGAGCAGCCGATGGAGGGCGCCTTGGTCCTTAGCAGCCTCACGGTAGGAAGGAGCAGCGAGAATGACAGCGGCTTGCGGGCCTTCTCTGTTTTCCTCTTCTTCGAAGGCGGGGACTGAAACCAGAAGGTGAGGAGTAACTGCAGCCTCCCAACACACACATCACAACCTCCTCAGAGAAGTTCCCCTCATAGCTGAACCTGAAACGTCGAGCATTCTCAAGCGCGAGGCTGTCTCTCAGCTGATTGGGTGAGCAGAATGAATAGGCAGCGACCCGGGAACATGCAAGCCAATCAGGAAGGAGAACAAGTCCTGCCTCGTTGTTAAGGAACGGTTATGTCACTAAACAGTTATATGCTTAATTTTCAGAGAAGGTAGGTAACCTGAGTGGTGAAACAGCAGCTTACAGCTGTGCTAAATGAATTACCAAATCGTTGGTCAGATAATTAGCAAGCGCTAAAAAATAAATTAAAAAATGCACCCCGAGACCTGTGCCACCATTTGCTTGCCATTGCACCAGTGAAATGTTTGGGGGGGGGGGATGGAGCTGGAAACAGGGAAATTCTTATACACTCTTCTTCTATGCAAAGATAAAACCATGAGAAGATTGAAATGTCAAAATTATCCATATATATTCTTCCAAATATCGTTTAACCATTTTGCTGTTGCGAACATTAAAAACTTAATGTTTGGCAATTTCGGGTTTGGTGCATTTTTGTTTGCCCAGGAGCCTACATATTTAACATGGAAGGGGGCAAAGGTCCAGCAGGACTGGAGAATCAGAACTGGGTTTATTGGATAAGTAAGTTCACACAAACACAGTTTAAGTGTTAGTTGTAATTACTGCAAACCGCCATCATCCACTGCGCTGTATAACTTTCTTGATCCGGGTGTGTGATATGCCTTAGTATGTAAACCAGTTTATTAGGTGAAAGCCAAAAGAAATCTGCACATATTTGTCAGTTGGAATTAAAACTCAATGTCAAAAACCAAAAAGGTGGAGATCAACAGGGTGACCACTAGAGGGAGACAGATCCCTCATAGAGACCCCCAGTGCACCTGGCTGCTGTAAGTCCTCAAACAAGCGCTGCAGAATGAATGACGTAATTTATAGACTGAACAGAGCTGCCAGTACACTGCTCTACCTGTCCACTTTTTCCCCCAGACTCACTGTCTGCTACGCTAACAAGGAAGCAAGGCTCCTGGGTGTCACACAGTCATCCCACTCACCGGCACGCTGACGTCCTCATAGAAGCTCCAGGCCAATGCCCACCGCATGGTCCGGCCCTGACAGAACTCTGTGTGGGTCACCTTGGGCACCTGAGAAGAGAAACACAGGTGCTGGAGACAGTTCACTGGAAGCCGCAGCCTGTCCATCGAAGCCCCAGTGGGGATGGCAGTACATACCCCCTGCTTCCTCAGCTCCTCCTTTAAAGGCGCCAAGCTGCACTTCTTACCCAGCATGCAGCTGTACCACCTGCAGGAGGCACGGTGGTTGGGGGGCTAATTAGCATGTGTGGGGGGGGGGGGGGGTTGGGAAGGGGGAAAAGTGACGGCCAGAACAGATCCCCCCCCCCCCCAGCCGCTTCTTCAGCTGCCGGCCGCCGGGGGTTATCCTCTTGACGAATTCCAGCTCGCCCCCCTCCGCCATGATCTCCGTCACGCCCCCGGTGTTCACAGAGCTGGGTGGGGGCCTCCGCGAGTTCCTCGAGTTCACGCCCTGTATAAATACGGCAGGCCGGTTAGCGCACCCTGGGCCGGCCCCAGGTGCACCTTGGGAGTTTGACTTTTTCCTCCCATTCGTTACGAATACGTTGATAATGAAATGTTATCCAGTTAAGCCATTTCATACGGATGCTGATAGCCTGTAATAAATTTGGGGCAGCCAGGATGGAAACAGGTGCTGAAGGTCACATAAATAAAACCAGTCTAATGATAAGGCTGGTGGAGAATATGTAAAAGGCCAGTGTCGCCAACCAGTCGATCTTTAACATTTACTTAGTCAATCACGACTCATGGTCCCCCCTCACGGTCAGAAAAATCTACCCAAGGGGAACCCCCCCTACTAAAATATACCATCTTGACTGCCTGCCAGATTATTTTCTTTAGCTCTCACTGTAAGAAAGGTGGCAGGGCATTGGTCTGGGCCTTGCTGAGCCAGACTGGCCTCCATCTGATTGGCAGGCAGGAGGGGGCAGGGCTAACCTTGGCCTCCATCTGATTGGCAGACAGGAGGGGGCGGGGCTAACCTTGGCCTCCATCTGATTGGCAAAGAAGGGTGGGTTGCACATGCAGAAGTCATAGACGAGGGCTGACTCTTCCTTCAGGGCATCCATTAGCAGGGTTTTCTGAGGAACTTTGACCACTGATTGATAAAGACACACGGGGGTGGATTTAGGGGCTGCGTCAGCATCGTAGCCCATGCCTCAGCCGGCATATTAAGATGTATGAACACATTAAGGACACACACATTATGTAACTCACACACACAGCCCTGTATTTCTCACTATATATTTTACACTTGTTCCCAATATATTATATATAATTATATATATATATAAGTGATCAACAAATGAGGCAAATAATATGCATATATTATTATTATTATTATTATTATTATTATTATGTGTGTGATTATATATGTAAACTCAAAGAAATGTATTTTTAACATTATTTAGGCTATACCATACTGCCTAGGTGTGGGGAAGCCTTCCAGGTTTGTCTAAGCACTCTATGCTGTTTGCACAAATAGATTGGCTAATGAGACATTTCTCAGAACATATACCCATAATTAAGCGATGCATGGCCGCATAGAAAAGTATTAAAACCTGATGCACTTAAAATCAGAACATCAAGAGCTCTCATTTCTTACTAGGAAAAAGGCAAGATATAGAACATCTAGTCAGATCACAATAATGTGACGGCCAGCCACCCAGAAGAAAAGCTCCCTGACCTTTGATGAGGTCAGACATGCCGTTTTGCTCCACGTTCCTCTTGGCGTAGTCGAAGCAGATGTTATCCACCTCAGTGGCCAGGAAGAACCAGCCGTTCATGGTGGCTCCCAGAAGGGGGTAGATGCAGGAGGCTCCAGTCCCTGTACGCAAAACGGAAAGATGCCCAATTTCACATCAAAGCACTCATAAAATGTTACAAACCAAAGGATACAGGATGGAACATACCAATGTCGATTCCCCGGCGGGGGCCATCGCCTGGCCCAGCCCTGATCAGGTCCTCCACCCAGTGAATGTAGTTGAGCCGTAGTGGGACAGTGGGGATCAGACGTTCTAGCGGAATCTCAATGGTCAGCCCAAAGTCCTCTTTCAGGAGTGTGCAGGTCAGGGCGCGTACTGCCTCGGGATCCTTAAAGTTCAGCCTGAGTGGGGAGGGGCCGGATTAATACTGAAAGGGGGTGTCCTACCAAAGGCACCGTTAGACCCCGTTTCAGAAAGCAAGTGCGTGCGTGAGAGAGTCTCTGTGCTGCCTGCCACGGGCCTACAGATGCCCGCTAACCACAAGCTGAGTCGGCCTATATTTAGAACAGCCATCACAGCGTCTCCTAGGAGACCCTTAGACCAGGGAAAGGCATCAGTGATGCACTCTCCATGGAAATCATCGCTGTTATGCCGAACAATGAAGGGGGGGGGGCAGGAAATGATCAGGAAGGGAGGATCAGGAGAGATCAGGAGATGGCGATGACATCATGATGTGGGTGGAGCCACGGCACTGGTGGGCGATATTGAGGGGACGGGGCGGAGATCGCGGTGTGAGGCTGTACGATTTCTCTCACTGATGGAGGGGGCAGTTACCCCCCAAGCGGTGCTGAACTGGTTTACGTCACCTGATGCGCACTCAGCATAACTAATACCCTAACTGGTTCCCGGTTTTTCTGCTCGGTCTTATCGTCAGAGATCAAAATACAACAAGATCAATGTTCAGGGTGAAGCGCATGGTACCAAACACAGCCCAACCAACAGACCACCTCCCTCTCATCAGATGGACTTATTTTCGAGCAATGATCCAAATACAAGCCGTAAAAGTCAGAAAAACATACTTAAAAATAGCCTGTGTCCTTGTTCCCTGTTAACTACTAGAGATCGTATCGACCAACTATCGACACTGGCCAGAACAGCAACAGCCAGCCATCGGTTGATAATTAAAAATTAACTGATATTTACTGCCTGTAACTCCCTTTAATTTGGTGACCCACAATGCTTTCCACACCCGCATACTAAAATGATAGAGGAACGCCTGCTGTGTGGAATTATGTTAAAGTCATTAGAAATACATTCTGCAAACATTGTTCTGCTAAAATTTCAGAAGGAGGATCTACTAATAAACATTTCAACACAACAAATGTGATCACTCACCTTAAGGCGAGACAGTGAAGAGTATACAATTTCTGGAAAAAAAATCTGTTCCCGTAAAGAAGGCTGCAGTACTGCTGAATAACGCCAGTCTGTCAGTAATGCAGGCGTTTGATAGCAAAAGAAAATTCAGTGCAGGCAGTGTGAAATCAGAAGATATTACTCTGAAAATTATGCAGTTTTTAATAATTGATACTTTATTGATCCCCATGGGGGATTGTCACCTCCCCCAAGCTCACTCTCCGTTAAGCCCTTTTCGGTTATAAATATATAAGATGTATACGGTTTTAAAATATAGTGCTCTGGGATTTTTTTGTATCCTATACAGTTTGTGTTTTCTTACCAAAAAAATAATATTTTTTCATATTTTTTTATGTAATGTATTTATTATTTGGGTGGAGTGTCCAATTAAATGTACTGAAACAGAACCTCACGAACAATCGCTATTGGTGTCAGTTTAGAAATAATCGTCAATCGGTATTGGCCAGAAATGTCATCACTATTAACTAATGTATTGTACTTTAAAACACTACAAAGTACAAGCCAAGCCTTACTCTCAGTCACAGTCCTGGAAAACGTTGACAAGGAACTGAAATTCACTATTTAGATTCAGGCATATGACCACATGGCCTGTCAGATACTAGAGGACGTTAAAGATGAGGGACCAAAGCTGCTGCTGCCTGCGATTCGATCCCTGAATGAATGTAGCTGTGTCTGCACATTTGCCATAAACCCTCTGTTTGGAGAGGGTGTTGGCCTCGCAAGGGAGTGTCTTTTGACAATGACAATATCTGAAATTTCTGCTAATAATAACTGTGATATTTATATAAAGACAGGGTTCATTTAAATGTATCTGAAATAAACTATGACTAAATAGAACTCATCTAGCAATAGCCCATCAAATTATAGTTAGTGGTGTTCCCACGTTGTGCCGATAGATCACTTTCCAGGTATTTAACAGGTGTGGTTCATCAGAAGCCATGTAGGATAGAAACCTCCTGGATAGTAGCTCTCCAAGACCAGAGTTGGAGACCCCTGGTCTACAGCAGTGTTTCCCAACCCAGTCCTCATGGAACCCCAGACAGTCCAGGTTTTTGCTTCCTTGCAGCTCCCAGCACTCCTGTACCAGGTAGTCAGTGTTCCTGATTGGCTGGGAGCTGGGAGGGAGCAAAAACGTGGACTGTCCGGAGTTCCCCGAGGACTGGGATGGGAAACACTGGTCTGCAGCAACACATGAGATTTGAGTTTTGTAGGTGCTGATGGGATGACATTGAAGAGGTACGGCTATGAAAAGAAGACCTTTAACCGTTACTCGCGTCTCAGGCTGTGTAAGGGTGCATCGGGAATACTGATTAGCTGAATAATATTTTTATTACAACAATAAGTGCTGCACTGTAATCGGGAAGGCACAAACCAGATTTAACCCCCAGGTCATGAACACTGATCAGAAAAGACGCGGCGGTCGGTACTCACCCGACCCGGCCGGTCAGGCTGGTATGGACATGCTGCTGGAACTCGGGGTATTTGGAAGCCAGGTACGCAAAATCCGGAGGCTTGTCTTTGTATCGGTTCCTAGGGTGCATCGACTTGCTCAGGGCCATCCTGCAGAGCACCGTGGCCAGTCAGGTCAGAACTGACCGCAGATGCAAACACGGGAAAGAGCTACGGACATAATTCAAGCTCGTTTCGAATTTTTACATTTAAAGTGAAACTCAAAAACACGTCTCTTCCCGAATTTCCCGCTTGTGAGATTAATTATAGCCGTACAGGGTCCCAGTGACCAAAAAGCGAGGGTTGCTGCCCTTAAATGATGTTTTAATTCTGGCCTATTATATCGTTCGATTGGACACGTTTTTATTTCTAAGAGACGCCAACCTGCGTCACTTTAGGCGATGTAGTTTGGAAAAGATGTCAAGTTGCTATACAGCCAACTGTTACATTTTAAATAAACACCCGCCCAGCATCGTGTTCAGAAGCAAGTACATGCAGACATACCTTCACTAAAATTATTACAATCAGACACTAACTTAAAATCTCAAAGTGAACGCAGTAGACTCCAACCCCAGTCACGTTGCGCAAACGTTTCCACACAGAACGCGTGTCGTCATCTCTCAGCGCCGCCACCGAATATGACGTCACGGCACAGGAGCACGTTGGGGCGGGTTCTGTTGATTTTGTACCTGTGATGAATGTTTTTTTATAGGTGTCATGTACGTATCCTAATCGTGGCATGGGGTTGTAATATGAATGGGTGATATGCGCATTATCTTTGCAATAGGTGATTTTCATTTCATTTTAAATATTACAAATGGTTAAACCGAACAGGAATTCAAATGTGAAGCCTTGTGATTTTATTTTTTTACCCTGTATATAAAGTTTTTTTTTTCTTTTTATCTTTTTGCGTTAATAATAGCCATGAAATTGTTCACATTAAACCCATTCATTTTAATTAGTTAAATGATTATGCCGAACACATGTATTTAATACACAAATTTAATGTAATATACTAATGTGAAAAGGCACTGGCTGTTACAGGCGATGTCATTACTACTGTTTATGTATGCGCGCACTTTTGTTCTTTAATAAGACCTGGAACCAGATGGCTTTTTCTTGGGCGACCAAAAGGATAATTTATTGAAAGTGTTCACCCCCAGCTGGTAGGCAGGCCTGAAGTCTTAACCCCCAGCCCTTTCTCCTGCTGTTCAGGAGCACACGGAACTGGAATAATGAATCGTAAATACTGATTGAAATGGAAACTGATAATAAACAAAGCAAGAGCTCACATTTCCGTCAAATTTATTATCAGTATATTGACTATAATTTATTAGCTAGCTTTAAAGGTCCGTCTTTAAATTCAGACTATATGGGCATGTTATTATGAATTCAGACGTCACTAAATACAAATGTTTCAGATGAATTCAATATATTAGCATTTCATATTTAATGCGGCCTCCGCATTCCATATTGTACGACATTGTGATGAGGGATTTCAGAATCTTTATCTTCTAGCTGGCTTTAAAGTGGTTTTAAAAATACATGTAATTAAATCATGCAGTTGCTTTAGCTTACCTACACCTAGTAACACTGTAACTATGGCTGCTGGTGCTGCTGTACATACCCCTATAATCTCCCCTCTGTCCTCTGCTTTCCTCCACACTGAGCTGAAGTGCCAGTTCATTGTCATGGGTGCATGACATTGTTTGTGTGGCCTACAGTTAGCCAGCTTAGTGCTACCTTACCGAATAATGCTGTCACATGGCTGCCCTCGCTCACTCTGTCAATAGTTTTCTGGTGCGCATTCTCTCTTAAATTACCATTACATATTAAAAACAGAAGTTGACGTAATTTCTATGTAGTCAACATGCGGTTTTGGATTTTTTTTTAGATAACAGAGAAGCATAATTTCCCCTTTTAAGTGAAAAAAATCTTGAAGTTGAAGCAATTGTCCCATTTCCAAGATATAGTCCCAAGACAAGTGCACAGCACTTCTGATTTGACGGAGACTTTACTCTGAACATTTGTTGAAACGGCTTTATACTTGCTTTGGCGACTATAATGTAAATTAAGGTCCTGCGATACTTCTCATAATTGGAACAGAAACGCAAAACCCACACTGGAAATGGCTTTCAAACAGGGAGGCCGAGTTAAGAGGGATTAAATGATGAAATAAATGAAGTGAAACATTATTATTAATGGTCATTATCAAAGGTAAACTCATTGTGTTCTTGTACACGAGCAGCGTTGCTGAGAAATGCAGCTGAACGGAATGCACGGAATGCGAATGGAATGCAGCGCATGCGCAAAGTCACGGCGCCAACATTTAAGGTAGCACAGATCGATGGGCTGGGTGACGTAAATGCACGTGCCCAAAAACAGCTTGGGAGCACTTATCGGTAGGTAGCAGTATTCGGCAGAACACCGGCTCACTGAAGGATTTTATGACAGCAGCTTACACCTTGGTTTTAGTAAAGCAGGATCATTCTCCTTGTACTCCTCATTTGCATGCCCAAGCAGAGTTGGGCAGGCAGGCAGCCTCCCACTCCCAGGGGGTTCCTCTCCTCCTAGGCAGTTTTTTTCCTTGTCCGATGCATTATTTTATAGAAATAACATACAAATGGATTGTCATACACTCTTGTCAAGTGCTTTCAGGTGACTTCTGAAAGACGCTATACATATAAAAACAAATGTAATTCAATGAAATGCAAATTATAGCACAAAATTTATTTATTTAGGCCACAGCGACTGAAAGCACCTGAACGGTCCAAGGCTGACAGGTGTCAGATCTACTGATCCAGCCCGGCTGGTACTAAGTAGGCTCACTTATGACGTTTTATCATTGTATATAACTGCACCACTGGAAAACAACAGGAAGGAAGGAAGGAAGAGGCCAGGCCTGTACTTCTAAATGTGCAGCAATGCTCCCAATTTATCCCTTCTGATTGTAAGATGCTGGTCAGCCGTTTGGCAAAAGGCCTCTCCTGAAATGGACCAAGTTTGAACTGCCATTACTCTAAGCTCTAAAACAAAGCAATCACAGGACACACACAAGAGAATTGCACAGAATGGTTTGGTTCAGCAGTGAAATTCTTTATTATATAATTGCATCTTCATGAAAAGGCTAATTAAAATGATATTGGCATGTGCATTTATTAATCTTTTATTTTAATTTTTTTAAACATCTTAAATCTTGAGTCAGACAGGACTGAAGATTTAATGAGAGCAGGGGGTGTGCAAGTTAAAGGGACTATAAATGCCGTTCTGTTTGAACCTGAAGTATGTGCATGTTTGTGAAAAGATCAGGGCTCTCGTTAGCTCTCAGTCCTCATGTTCCACTGTATCCAATTTGGAACAGAATCACTACAATGATTTGGGGGGGGAGGAAAAAAAAACCCAAAGGGGGGGGGCAAAAAAAATAAGCCCAACTAAGGCCAAGCAGTAACTTTTAACCAGATGAATAAAATAGATCCTGGGGAAGGAAAATGTTGATCCATACAGTGGCTGTATCTTCTGAAGAAAGTGCACTTTATTTTTAATTCTGTACAGAAACTGCGTTTCGTTTGCAGTGAGGCCCCCCCTCAGCCCCCCCCCAGCTGTCCATTACATACATCTAATGTGGGGAGACTCCTGGGCATCCTTGTCAGGGCCTGTGTCTGTCTGGGCGGAGTGGCCCATCGTCAGGTGGGCGCGTCACACAGCCAGGCTGCCTTGGCCTGCTGCTTACATTTATGGAAGGAATGGTTCAGTTAGAATAAATGCTGGGTCTGGTTGAGACTCAGGTTCTTATTACCTTGGAGGTTAGCACGCAGACTCCTAGTCAATCTAGCATTAACCTCCTGGCTAACTCCAAATTACCTGGGATTTCCGTACAGTTGGGTATCTAGTCATGGGCAGAAGTGCTGAGAAGGTCTAGTTACCCTTCAGTCAAGGGAGCCAACACACGTCATGACAAGGGCACAAGGCTGGGCACCCCACATCATGCTACCGTGCCTGCTGCCACGGGAGGGGGGTAAGCAGGCTTCAGAAGGGAGGTCACACTGCAACGCACCGTTCCAGAAAAGGACCCCACAGACCAGATACTGATACTTTAGATTTGATTTTCTATCCCTCTCAAAGCGAGGCACCAGATGACAAACAGGCAGAACAAAACAAAAAAAAACAAACCAAAAACAAACTGACAAAATAACCTGACACATAGGAACGACACTGTCATTAAATTAGCATTTTATCGCTCTACTTCTTAATGACCCAGTCACTGTATGCAGCTTGTAAGTCCAGCAGGGCTAACTGCCCATCTGTACTCTTAACCCTATGCAATTTCTACACAACGGTATGCAAATTTACAGTATACAATTTTGGATTCACCATGCAAGAATACTTTTGTGTGTAACATTTAATAGCTCAGTCTACATCCAGAATAATTTACATAAAATGACAATGGTTATTTAAACAGCGTTTGATGGGTAGTAACCATGGTAACCGAGTGCGTCCAGGAAGTCAGGATGGAGGCAGATAGGGGGCGGGGTCAGGGAGTGGAGGGGGAGGGGTCATAGCCCGCAGGTACATTCAGCGACATTCCCACACCTTTACTGTCTGATCCACACTGCCAGTCACAACGTACGGGGCCGTCTTGTGGAAATCTGTCAAAGAGAGTTTATGTGCCACTTAATACTAGTAGTATAGATTCTTATCCAATAGCCTTCAGAATACAGCCCTCCTCACACAGCATGCATGTCCATACACCGTCTACTGCCAGCCATTCACGTCTCTACAGTAGCCTGCAGCATTCCTACCAAAGCACATAAATAGCACAGGGCTTCTTACCCAGAGAGGTAACAAAGTGTTCGTGGGCACTCAAGGTCTTCATGCAGCGCTTGTTCTTGTAGTCCCAGATACGGAGGGTTTTGTCGTCGGCACAGGACACTATGAACCTCCCTCCCGGGTGGAACATCACCCCACGCACCCAGTTGTCATGGCCGACCTGCGGGAAACTGCAGCGTGAGCTCTGTGCATTTGTCCTGGGTCAGATGGCACGGACACGGCTGCAGCGCGCACGCGCACACACCCACCAGTGTCATAAGGCACATGCCAGTGCTCACGTCCCACATCTTGATGGTCTTGTCTCTGGACCCCGACAGCAGGAACGGGCCTGGCTTTCCACCCTTCTTACTCTGAAAGAAAAAGGTGGAGAGGCTGCAGGGGAATAGCTCTGTTTGCTTTAGTGCTGTCACTCAGCAATCATTGGGCGGGACCAAATCCCAGGAAAACAACGTCATTGGTCCAGAGCCTTTTATCCAGAGAACTGACTGAACCATATTAAAATCAATGGAAATTAATGCTTCAAATTAAGAGCCTGACCAATCACACTAAAATCTGCTGCCCTCCTCATGCTCACAATGTTCACTGCAGTTTTGAGCTGGTTTCCATAGGCTTGACAGCAGATTCGACTCTGTACAACCACTCCTCGTTTAGTGAGTACCGCGACTAGCAACCATTTGCTAATACGCGGTAACAGGTGATTAATTTTCTGACCAATGTATGCATTTATGACCAATGCGAGAACAGCGAGAGTGCTTTGAAGTAGAATGTCCACTTCATGAAGGATAAAAGGAACTGAGTATGGAAGGCTAGCGATGTAGAAAGCACAGTCGCAGCCACACCACAACCTCACAAGGACAGTTACGGAAATGTAACTCAGTCACTAAACAAGGAGTGGTTCTACTTTCAAGAAAATATAGAGGAACAGACTGCACCTCTACGTAATGCTTGGGTATTACAGGCAACCAACTCATAAGCAGCCCGCTTAGCCTAGAAGAATGGTACAAACAAGGGGCTCAAATATTTAGTTGGAGTGAGGTTTGGGTCTGACCTCTGACCCTGTGGCATCCAGAACAGTAGGGTAGGCACTCTCGGGGGCCCAGGAGATGCACTCCACAACGTGCTCGTGCTCCCGCAGCTCTGCCTTGCACTCTTTAGTGGCAGTGACCCACACGCGCACAGTCTGGTCATTGGAGCAGCTAGCGATCAGGGATCCATCCTGGTTGGGCCGCACCATGCGCACCCACTCCCGGTGGCCCACAAATGTCTTCACGCAGTACCTAAGAAAAATCCACCAGATATGGACAAGCCCACACATAAAAAACTACATTTCCCAGTAGCCCTTGAGCCAGAAGCCCTGTGTTACTTAGGAATAATGTTCAGCAAGAAAGTGGAAGTGAGTGACAAGATTAAAATGTTCCTGAGTGAGAAATATTACTGGAATTGGACCAATTAATCATTTTTGAGCCAAAATAAAAAGCAAGGAAGGCTACTGCTTGATACATGAAATGCCAGATACTGAAAGCAGCCAGCCTGCCCTGACTTCCACCTGCCGGCTCCCTCACATCAGCTCCACATCCACCTACCCAGTGGCCACTTCCCACATTTTGATGGTCTTATCCCTGGAGGCAGAGATGATGTGATCTCCATTGGGCATGATGGCTACAGACGACACATTGTGGTCATGCCCTGCAGCAGAGACATAAGAGCAGGTCAGGTATTAACAACTCATCCACAAAAAAATGGGGACTTCAACACCAACAACTGGGAGTATATTTTAAACAAGAACAACCCTCCCAGTTATAAATTATACAAGCCCAATAGCCTCAGCGTATTAACCCCCCATGGCTGATTTCCTGGGGCTCAGTGAGTAAACAAGCTGGAGACCTATGAGGGGGGTCCTAAAAAAAGATTCCAAAAGCAGGCAGCAGTCAAGACTCCTTCGTTAGGTCAGGTGATGACACAGAGGGCTCCTTAATATCATAGACAGAGCAGACCATGCCAACAACTTTACGGTGATGGATGTAAAAGCCATTATCACAAAAAAGAACAGAATCTCCATCCACCAGAATTACGCGCTCGGTATCCAAGGCAACCCCGCCAGCTCTCCGCAGGTGGATTAAAGCCGTGACAGGCAGATCAGATGACTCAGACCAACTTATTCATGAGTGTCTCAGTCAGGCAGAGCTCACATCCCAGAAGCAGAAATCAGATACGGTTTCAGATGAGGGATGGTCATGCTGCAGGATCACCACAAAGCCTGTACAAGCCGTGCGATGGCCTGTTAAGGGGCCTTGCATTTCACCTGCTCTGCCAGGTGGGTGCATGACATCATGCATCTTATATCCCAAAAGAGAAGCTTAAAAGACAGGCTTTTGGGGCCATTTGTCTTCAATTTGTAATAGGCAGGACAATATGGCACAGTGATTTGTCATACTCCACAACCATTCAAGTCACCCCCACAACAGAACATGCATGACAAACCCTCCCACTGATCATCAGACACAAATATTAAGTCCAAAAATGATGTATAGCTGAGGTGACTTTGAGAAATAACTAAGAAACTAAGTCTCACACTAATATTTACCCTGATTAATTCATATTGACCTCCACTAATCACAGCATGGGCCCACTCTACTTCCTCTCACTGGCCCCGCCCCCCACTCACCGTGCATGGTCCGGATGCACTCGAAGCCTTGGAAATCCCAGAGCTTGATGGTCATGTCAGCAGAGCAGGAGGCCAGCAGCTTGCCAGTCTGGTCAAAGGAGATATCCTGCACGGAGTCCGTGTGGCCCTTCAGTGTCCGCTCAAAGTCCCCTGCCTCGTAGTCCCACACCTTGCAGGAGGAGAGAGACGGACACCGGCGTCACAACATAGCCCCCTGCCCTGTGTCCGGCTGGCCCATCTGTTGCCTCCATGGGTGGCATTAGAAACCAAGGGGTGGGGGGGAATCAAGAGCCTGTGGGGAGAAATGAAGTAGAGCGGCAGGCACCTGTGCACCAAGATCACAGCTACTTAGGGCGCTCGCGTCTACCCAAGCGGTGGAACCGGGACCCAGAGTTAACCAGCACCCTTCATCACGCCGCGCTGACATTTGTGTAAAACCCACTGCCCTGATCTCGCGTGTGATCTCTCAGGGCAGACGTAACAGGTCTCTGAGGAGGGATGCCATGATGGACAGCTTTTAAGGTGGGAAAGGTCAACAGATTCCTATCAAACACCAGAAGCCCACTTCCTCAGTCATCTATGTGTATGTGTGCTGACACACAAAGCATCTGTGCCCTCCCCTCCAGGCTTCCTACGAATAAATAATCATTCACGGGAACCCCGTGTGCACCAGGAGGGGATAAACGAGCACCTTTTACAGCTAAATATTAGTAGCGGTGCAGCACCTGACTGTAGCGCCTGCGGGCTACAGACAGAGCCAGGGGCAGTACCTTTATTGTGGCGTCCTCCGAAGCAGAGACCATGACGCTGAACACAGGGTGGAAGATGACCCGGGTCACGGGGCTCCTGTGCCCACTCAATGCGTACTTCTCCGGGGGCCGTGGGATCCACTCCTTGGGGTCCCGCTTCTGTCCCACAGGGCCCCCCAGGGTGATCTCCTCTTTAGCCTCATTCAGCTTGGACTCCAGCTCCATCACCTGCATGGGGCGGGGAGAGAGAGCTGTTTTCTGACAAGGGAAAAGCCTACCAAGTCTGTGGCTGCCAATAATAAAAAAAAAAAAAATACAACTAAAAATAGCAAGTTTGTTTGGTTACTTATGGTTAAGGTTAGGTCAGGGTAGGGGTTAAGCTTGTCATAGTAGGGATTAAGCTTATGCCCATAAAGATATGAAAACGTTTGTGTGTTGGTTTCTGTGTGTGAGAGAAACCCACGCAGAAACATCTCCCAAAGCACCAACCTTCTTTTGTAATCTGATCACTGAGGTCCATTTCTTCTCCAGAAGTCCAGCATACTTTTTGTCTAACTCTTCATTCTGTAAGTGAAAGGAGAGAAATAAGTTGCCCTGGGACACAGCCAAGGGGCACACCTACATCACGTGCTTAACCTCCTCTGAAACAATGGAGTAAAACCTGACACAGGAGCTCAGTGCATGTCATTTCAGGAGTTTCAATGGGAAAGTACATCACACACATGCTTTAAACTGTCAGCGTTAATCATTCCTACAGATAATGTTTGTTGTTACATTAACCTAACAGGAGACATGCATGCGCGGCTACAGAAGCCACATATCTGAGCTAAGGGCACAGCGAGCGTGGGAGTGTGCTAGTGCCGCCCTTATTACCATGTCCAGCTCTGCCTCCTTCTTGAAAACAGAATATGCTTCTTCGTAGCCATTGGAGCGGAGGTAGTCAGCTATCGCTCGGTTTCTGGGAAACAGAGGTGGGAAAGCCATCAGGCGCATCCAGGCACGCCCCCAAGCGGGACAGAGCTGCCAGGGAAGAGGCAGAATGAGCACCTCCCAGAGAGGGCAGATTCACTAGGGTTCCTGCACCAGCAGCACATTTATTACGCACCACTGTGGCTCTACAGCTACCAGCATGTTAAATCATAAAAGCTAGAGAACAGTGGTAGGCAATAAGGACCAAAGACCACATCTTGTCCCTCCCCCCCCCCCTCCCCCCTCCCCCCCCCCCCCCCTCTCCCCCCACCACCCCACCACCACAACACAAAAATCACCCCACCCATTACACCAACCT
>JAODKM010000037.1:10425334-10438980 GCA_026780845.1 Petrocephalus sullivani | reverse complement strand
GAGGGAGCGCCTTTGGGCCTGCCCCCCCCCCCCCCCCCCCCCCCCCGACCCCCCGGCAACCCCCCCCCCGAAAAGCCCAACACCCCCCACCAAAAAAAAACACCCCCTCCCCCCCCCCCCCCCCCCCCCCGCATGACACTACTTTCAAAACAGAAGGCAAATGTTTAGGCCCAAAAAATGTGTAATTATTTTCACAAATAAAAGCATGCAACCAAAGAAAGTGCACTTAACTGGAAAATCCTAATTTTAAGGTATTAACCTTCAACAAAATAAAAAAATACTGCAAATTACAGAATTTCTAACTTCCAAGTCACCCAACAATTTGAGTCATCTACAACCAGGAAGGAATACTATAGGGCTCCATTACAGATATGCTCATATTTTAACAGACAATAAAATTGTGTTGGTATAAACAGTACAGTCTCATCCTATACCTTGTCTGAAACTCGATATACCACCCAGCCCTACTACAGGTGGTGAACCGTGCTGATACAAGGATTGCAAATGGACAGAATCCATGGTCCTGAGATGATGCCCAAATGAATGTTCACCACAAAGTACATCTACCAAGGAAACTACTGACTGAAAGTTACCAAAGGCCACCATCTGGAAGCCCTCCCCTGAGAAGAATAGAGAGAAAAGCTTGTGCAAATCCAACAGATGCGTTTTTCTTTTTAACCCTGCACGACAACTGCGAGGAAAGAAACCAGGAAGCTCACAAAGGTCACTCCTGTCAGCAGGAACACAAACATGCAGGCCGGGCCCTAACCGGCACCTAAACCCCAATCAGCTGACAGAGCTCCAACAGCGCCATCATTTTTTAATAGCAGCCTCCCCCAAACGTAGGCCAACTCCCCGTCCACACCCTGCAGCAGCCAGAAGCAGCGTGACGTAGTGCCGAGGTATACATAAGCGAGAAAGGCTGTATTCCCATGTGAATAACAAGAGAATCACACCCTCTGTTCAATCGCTGCAGATTCTAATCTCCTTAAAAAGCCAGACGGAAAACCACATTGAGAGGCAAACCGCAGAAGCCAAATCACTGTGCTCTGGTTTCCATGGACACCAGGACACTGCACTCCCAAGGACTGGGTCGTGGTCAAAAATACAGACGACAGGAGAATTTTTTCACAGCCAAGTCTGCAGCTCTTTTGTAGGCAAGGCTACAGTGAGGCCATGCTGACAACAGTCCTAACGACCAATGAGCACTCACGGAAGGATCACCAATTAGGAGCACAAGAACAACAGGAACACCAGGGCCACAGACAGCTCATGGTAGGACACCCTGAACAGCCATATGGAAGCTGGGCTTGGATTCCACAGGAAACGGGGTGTGTGTGCACGCATCTGTGCAAGCGTGCTTTCACTACTCAAAAGCTCAGCCTGTTTAAAAGACAAGGTTCTGCACCTCTCAGCCTGTGACATCACTGCCCTACATCGGAGTCACCAGAGCTAGGAAGGGGAGGGAGCCACACCTCTGCCGTGATGAAGGATGGGAAAAATTAAAGCAGGGTGGCCCCAGACACCACCCATGAAAGGGTTTACTTTTCTGATCCTATAGCTGTTGGACCTACAGAGCAGTAGCGTGTTACAGTAGCACAGGACCCAGAGAATAGACTCTACAACAGGCAGAAGGGAGGATGTGATGCTGCAGAGCACTGCATGCAGCATCTGAATTTTGCACAATGGCCAGTCACAGGTACAGATTTTCCTTCACATTCACTGTCCATTGGAGCTCAAACAGAGACATCAGTGCAGGTCACCAAATCATTCACTTTCGCTGGTACTGATACCCATGTCCTCACTGATGAATGCTTGTTCTTCCGAGTTATAATATTTTGCTGAAATGCCGCACAGCTGTGGCAGGCTTAACGTTGACGTTGAGTTGGATATGGATCCAGGTCAGCTAGAACATTAATAACAACCTAAATAATAAACAGAATAAACTGTTCCAATGTTAGGGTTGTAATGCTATCAGATTTTTGGTGAACCCCCAACACTATTCCATACTTTCTAAACCTCCACGTTGAAAGTCCATATACAAGCATGATTTATATAATTGACATGTTTTTGAATAGGGATAGGTCTATAGACTGCTAGCAGAGTACAGTTGAATACCTTGGTTGTACCTACAAGGGACTATCAAAGAACAGGTCTTATGTGACACGGCAGCTTTGTGCCCCGCTGCAGACCCAGACATATCAACTCAACCAGCTCAGTTCCTCGCCATCGGCACACAGGCCGTCAATAGCCCAGCATGACAGGACCAACAAGTGGGACAATTCAAATCAGGCTTCTAATTTCAGTCCGCGCATTAATAACTGGCTCTGCTCCATTAGGTGACGAATGCTGAAATTAACGCGCACCGGAAAGAACGCAGTGAATTTAGACAGTTTGAGTCACTGTTTCACATGCCCGATCCCCATCACAGCAAGCCCCCCAGACCAGCGTTTCCCCAACCCGGTCCTTGGGGACCCACAGATGGTCCACATTTTTGCTCCCACCCCAGCTCCCTGCCAAGACAGTCCACATTTTCGCTCACTCCCAGTAAGGAAGCTGGGAGTAAAAACGTGAACTGCCTGTGGGTCCCAAAGGACCGGATTGGGAAATGCTGCCCGACACCTGTTCACTGTTTTGTGAAAAAATATTCATGGACTAGTAAAACTCGTCAGCTGGGGAGGTGTAGGTGGATTGTTCAATAGGACAAGTCCGGCAATTTCCAAATTTTTCATGATCAGAATGTGCAAATATCAGGCGTCATGAAAAGAGGCATGGCCTGAAAATATATGGCTTATTTTTGAAGATTAACCAACCCCGCCCCAAAACCCCAGCGTTCCCAGTGGAATACTGGCAGTGTATGAACAGGCCTGAAGGGGCAGAGGACCCTGGGGCACCAGCACGGCTTTGTCTTGTCACCGTGGGAGAACTTGGGCACAAAGCAAGCTCTGTAGAGGCAGTATTAGATTATGAGTCCCCGCTTTACAGCCATCTAAGACCACTTGGATTCAGTTGGATAAAATTCCCTGGAAAACGCCTTTTTTCCAAAACCTGCTGCGGGACACAAACTCAGAGCCTGGAGTCAAAACCCCAACAGGGCAACTCATAATCTGAAACTCAGCACATTAGTCCACCACACAGCAAAATACAGCATGGGTGTGTCATGGGAGAGGAGACCATGGGCCTGTCCTGTTCTCTCCAGGGCAACTACCAGGACCATGTTCATACTGCAAAGCACTGAAGTCCAGTTCAATAATAACAGCACCATAAAAGTATGCACAGCCGCGATGAACCGGGCTCTTAAGGACGGGCTAATACACATGGGTAAAGACCATTCATTTAATGTACAATAAGAAGGGACTGCTCAAAAGAGATATATTGCATGCAGTTTTAATGTTTAAAGGTTTACTCCAGCAATCCAACTCGGTCCAGTGCATAGGGCAGAGAGGTGCCAATCATAGCACCGCGATCAGCTCCAGCTGCCCTCATTCGCAGTAAGCCTCATGCTGACGGAAATGTCGCAAAGAGCTAAGCCACAGCCATCCTGTTTTCTGTGAAGGGGAGGGGAACACATGCTAATGGTGCATATAAGGTGACACAGCCTCTCAAAGCATCCTACCTGGCCACAACAGGAACCTTAAAATGTACTGGTCCTGTATACACCCAGCTTTAAATTATGACCTACTCACCAAGCAGATAATGTACCTAATGCCCAAACACAGGAGTGGCAGGCTAGCCCATTTCCCCATCACCTAGGTTCAGATTGGCCAGTCAGTAAGGTTCCCCGCCCCCTACATGTTCCACTTGGCTGCTTTCCAAACCAAACTTTGCACGCAGTAGTCAGTATGGCATGTCATGAGAAATGAAACATCCCCTGTCGTTCTACCTGTTCAAAAGCTACATCACAAGAATAAGCACAAAACAAGCCAATAAATCTGAGCTGAAACAAAAAACTGAGACGACAGCATGCTGCACTTCCGTACTGTGAACGGAACACAAAGAACAGTGGGGCACATCAGGAAGATACAAGCTGACAGGTCGACCAGAACATCTCTCCATAAACATGAAGAACACTGTCCCCAGACAATGTACCTCTGACCTGCAAAGAACGGAAGAGGGAAGACAAGCTTCTACATACCTCACCACCAGGGCAGGCTGGCCAGAACGCCTTAAACCCACCAGGGCAGGCAGGCCAGAACGCCTTAAACCCACCAGGGCAGGCTGGCCAGAACGCCTTAAACCCAACAGGGCAGGCTGGCCAGAACGCCATACACCCACCAGGGCAGGCAGGCCAGACCGCCTTAAACCCACCAGGGCAGGCTGGCCAGAACGCCTTAAACCCAACAGGGCAGGCTGGCCAGAACGCCTTAAACCCAACAGGGCAGGCTGGCCAGAACGCCTTAAACCCACCAGGGCAGGCAGGCCAGAATGCCTTAAACCCAACAGGGCAGGCTGGCCAGAAAGCCTTAAACCCAACAGGGCAGGCTGGCCAGAACGCCTTAAACCCACCAGGGCAGGCAGGCCACAGATATGCAGATAATGATCCCTCAGATCACACTTCAAGCTGCTGCCCTATTTTCATTTTTTAAAAACCTCTGGGCTGCAACGTGGCCTCACATGTCCAAGATGGAGGGTTTGATTCCCATGACCAGCTTTGTATGTGTGCAGTATGTAATGCATTTCTCCCAGGCATTCAATTTTCTTCTCACTGCCAAAAGCCATGAGGTTAGGTAAACCAGTGTCACAAGATGTCCCGAGGTATGCAAGTGTTTGTATATTTCTCAAATACATATCACATTTCTGGACCCGTGTCAACACAAGAAGAAGGTGAAATCTCCAGACACTGAGACACATGACACGACACAGGAACACACAGCACTCCCAAGTAGCGTGTCAACAAGGCCAGATAACACTGACCTTGACGGTAATTCAGAGGGCAGACAGATCAAACCGGCTATACTCAGGCCTGACATCAATAATCCGGTCATGATGCTGAGTATTTATGCGACGGAGATTTTGTACAGTTTCAGAATGTACTAAGGGGCCACTCACAGCTCATCACGTTGCCTCTGAGACAGCACCATGGCTGCTGCAGGGGGTGGGGCAAAGGTGGGACAGCGGTAGGAGGGCGACCCTCCGGCAGGTGGTCGGCGATCCGGACACAAGCTTGGCACTCAGGCTGGGGATGGAGGCGGAGCAGCAAGAGGATCCACTGCTCAAAGGCTTGCTGTGTGTGCACGATGCGGGTCCCTTCTCCGCTATCTGACTCCGGGTTCGAGACTGACGAGTGCTACGCGGACACTCAGCAATCAGATTGGCCTTTCATCTGTACAGAGGGAAGAGAAAAAGACACCTTTGAGGTTTAGCATTGCTGGCGAAGACATAGAACATTAAACAGAGACTGGTATGAGGCATAAATGGACTCAAAAACAGTAGCCTTTCAAAATGATAATCCACTGGGAGCACAACACAGCAGAACATGGAAGAAGCAGAGAAAAAGGACTAAGCCTTCATTTAATAGACTAATACATTTCATATATACCTACAACCGAATTAATGTCTATGACTCAACCACCACATATTGCATATTTATCTTTATATTCTCTTTATTTATGGATTTTTATATTTGTAAGTTGCACAGTATGATTCAAGACGTTTCTGCTCCATCACTAACAATGACGACGTTCCCAGGGAACGTTTCAGACACACAGCTGACAACGCCTTTAAGTGCCACGCTGGTGCAGCCAGCAACGGGACTGGGCGTGACTGGGCGTGGTCTTCAGCGGAACAGGGAAAAGCTCTCTTACAGAACCTCTGCCCTGCTCCCTCTGGCACTCGACTGTTTATTTCCAGAAGACGTGCCATGATGACTCGCTAAATTTCACTTTGTGGAAGCTGGAGACCTACTTCGGCCGCAGACCCAACAAATACGACAACCCAGTGGTTTGATCGGAGATCAAAGAGCTATGGGTTTAAGAGCCCAGAGGAAAGTCTGTTGCTGTGTCCAAAAGCAGGATTTAAAAAAAAAATTTTTTTACAAGGGTGGGGCACTGCAGTCAGCGGACCCACCAATAAAGTGAGTGACACCAGTAGCAAGCAGCATGTGTGGAATGTCTAGTTACCATTTGGAATGAGCTCTTGCGTTTGCAGATGCTGCAAAACAATGTTTCACAGCCCCAGAACTCAAAGGCCCATTGTCAGAAATGCAGCCAAGCAGCAGTAACATCACCACTAAGCTGGTGAAATGGCAAGGATATGATGGCCCTGCGCAACCATCAAGTGAAGACAGATTCTCATCATCTTAAAACATTTTTTAAATATATTAAGAAAGAGGTCAGAGAGCTCAGTTCAAACTATGTACTACAATTCTGAATGCTTGAAGGCTTCTGAACCTCCGGCATGATGATCAGCAGACCACAGTACATAAAACCGTAAGCAGCCTCCTGCTGGTGGACTGCGACGTGTTGTAGTTTAAAGAAGAAAAAAAATAAATTAACTGACGGCTTTCTGCTTCAACACCTAGGATGGTGCCAAGAATGCTTCCACCCTAATTAAAGATGGATGCACCCCTAGAGCGTGGCTCAAAGGCAAGTGAGCGACTGAATGTACACATTTACATGACCATCCCTAGTAGACTGCGGTATCCGTGGTGATCAGCATTTGGCTGCCTCAACTCAGGAATCCACACTATGCCGAAGCGAACAGTGAGAACCACATGAATTCCTTCAGAAGTGCATCTCAATTCAATTTCATTCATCACACTTACAGTCGTCTTTTCAGATGTTTATATTTCACTTCTATCTCTCCGGCATTGTGAGCCTAGTAAACAAAGATGACGACACCACCAAGCAGAACCAAAGGATACAGAGAAAGGCAACACCCTCAGGTCAGCTGCTACCATCTTACAGTGCTCACCTACTTCCTCTACAAACAGAAACACAGTCTCAGTCTCAGATCAGACCACCTTCCCCTTTACCCATCCAACAGAGACACTAATGACCACCAGGTGAATGAGAACCATACTCTTTCTAGTACATTAGACTGGATGGATGCATTTCAGGATGACGAAGGTGACTCCTACAGGAGTTACTCAATGCCCATCCCAAAAAGCCTTCCAATGAGCTCTGGGAAATGCACAACACAGTACCACAGAGTGGCTGACCAGCACCAGCAAACCAGGCACACCCTCACAGACAATTCAGAAATATTCACATCCACTCAATAAATTCACCGATGATGCAATATTGCTGTGTAGTTGCTGCTATTCACAGAAACTGCACAAGCCATTTATAAAAAGGACAACCCAAAGAGGCCTGAGTGTGATGTTATTAAACATATTCACTGAACACTGAGAATTTAATAACAGGGGGCCTCGTGCCATCATGTATCATTGGACAGTGACTGTACACAGGAAAATCAGAGTATGGTACAAATGGGCTCAGCAGTAATTAAAGCATTATTAAACAATTTCTTTCCTGATAATAAACATTTTCTGATTCTAATATCAACACACAAACACAGGTTAGATTAAGTAGCTTTTTTTAATTAGATGAAGGTTATAGGACACACAGAAATGCAATAGTGAAGTGCAGGCTTTTAAGAGTTCAAAGGATGTCAGAAATGCATGGAATGTTAAATGCAAAAAAAAAAAAAAAACTCCAGCTTTCTCTCCAGTTGAACACCCCCAAGAGGACGAGCAGACTGCTGTCCATAATGACTGGACTCTCCTAGTACACAATGAAGCCCCTTTTCCAACGAGCACAGACTTCTGTCAAAGTCAGTAGGCCTTCTAATGTAATGCTATTTAGGTGGTCCTATAGCATCTGGTCTGAAGCTGAACCAGCAGTACTTCATCGTACAGAGCAAATCTACAACAGCTACCAGTGTGCAGTAAGAATGCCTAAGGACAGGAGGAAAAAACAAACAATAAAACACACCTCAAAATGGAGAATAAATGTCCAAAATAAACTAAGAAATGGAGCCCGTCCTTGGTGAAGAAGCAATGAGTTAAGACAACTCTGACCCATCACTGTTAACATGATGCAAGGCTACATAGTAAAATAAGTTACATTTATTTTCACAATCCCAAGGTCGCTTACATACATACATTTCAGTTAATTCCACTCAAGTCATGCAAAAGGGAATCCAAGGCCTGAAACAATGCCTGTAGCATCGAAACAGCCTGTGTAGCATGGTACTTTTAGAAAACAAGCCTAAACCCCTGCATTGGGCAGACATATTTATGATGATGCTGATAAAGGCCCCACATTCACATCACAGCCTGATCACAAAAGAATTTACTAAATATCCAAGTTCTAGAATAATACCTTACTAATTTTAAGCAGGAATTGCAGATTAACAGAATCAAATAAAACGCGGTACTCCTCATACATAGACCAATAATGTATTATTTATCTCAGGTTCAGATACCTTGAGATATCGGTTTTAGCGTCTCTGGACAAGCAGATGATTTCTCTGTGCAAGACGACGCGATCGATGCGCTTTAAATAAGGTGCAAAACGACATGTTACAGTCTTAAAGACGGACGCATTTTCTATGGATGAAATAGACACCGACGTCGGAAATCACAGAGAAAACATCGAACCAGTAGCACAGAAGGTGTGGACCTCGTCTGCAACAGATCCCTCAAGAAAAGGGTCTAAATGCATCACAGTTAAAAATGGGTACTAAAGGCAAAGTCAGAATTATTATGATTTATTAAAAAATTATCACCATCATCATCATCGCAGGGCCAATATAAGCATGGAAAAGACCTGAGGAGTGACGACTTGTCAGCTTCACTAGTTGCCAGGTCCAGCCTTGCAGTAAACGGGAAAGGGCGTGGGGGGGGGTGCAAATTTAAGATTTGATTTTCCGATCGTCTCATTAAAGATGCTGCCCGCCCTGCTCCGCCCAGCTGGACCGCGTCGCGTCACCATACCCGTGAGATCCCAGCGCTTCGCCACACGCCCGCAAATGCGCACCCCGAAAGACTCGGGGGGGGAGATCCCGATAATCGGCGTGAAAACTAGACGAGAAAGAAAAGAGGGAGGAAAAAAAAAATCACGATACGCCAAAGCATCTCCGGAAAGGGCGAAGGGCCGAATCGCCGCCCTCAGCGCCCTTAGCGCCCGGTGCATCGTCACATCCACCCTGACAAAGCTTTTATTTATACGGACGTACGCGGCGCTCCGACGGGCTCCTGGGTCCGGGACGTTTCGCGGGGAGAGAGCCGCGACCCTCATATATAAGTCATAGATCGCGGAGAAAGCGCATCCAGTATTCATGAGAGACGTCAGGCTTACCTGGTGGACCGAACCCGCAGGGGAGGCTCCCCCAGCACCGAACTGCGCGCAGATTAAGCGTGAAACGGCTATCGAGACGTGACACCGCAGCGCATGACTGTCAGTGCGCACATTAGCGCCCAGAACCGACCCATAAATCACCCGAAGGGTGACGGGAACACGGTCCGGCCGGGGAACGTCGCCAACGGAACCGAACCGGGGCATGTCACCGGGGGGCTTATGCGGCGATGCTCCGGCCCATACCGGGCTAAAAGAAATAAACCACGGCCGCCCGTCAACGGCACCGGGCTCCGCAAATCTACCGTCCGCGGATGGAGGCTAAGCCCCGGCGCTCGGGTTCGGCTCAGCTCGGGCGGGCTCGGCTTTCCCGGCGCGAGACCCAACGCCCTTCGCGCGAGGCGGCAGCCGGCCGTACGGGGAGCCGGGAGACGGTGACAAACGGGGCGGAAAACGCCCCGGGATGAGCTCACTCCCGGGCCCGAACATAAGCGCTGGGTCGGCGGTACCGCCGGCGATGCCGGTTCTCCGGCGCCCGGCCGCCGCGTTTGTTGTTTTTTATTCCCTCAGCGCCGCTCCGACGGGCCTGTCCGCCATTTTGAACCCGACAGGAGGCGCATTACGGCCACATCGTCATTTTCCATCGCGCTTCTCCCAAACCTGCCCGCCTTACCCTTCAATGTCCGTCCTGTCTGATTCCCCCGCCGGGCTCATATACGCGCGTAGCGGGACTGAGGTTTCGGCTCGGAAAGAGGTGGGACTCCCGTGCTGGGCGAGCGGCTCTATCTCCTTGTTTCTCCTCCGCATTCGCCTTCGGACGCCAGGAGCGCGCACCGGCGTGCGCTCGCAGTCAGTCGCGGGGGCGCGGACGCGCGGCACATTTCGCCCAATGACCAATAGAAAAACCAGAGGCGTTCACGCGGCCGCGGGCACACGCACTGATTCCTTCGCCGTCCACACCCCAAAGATTTGCTCAAACGTTAATAATCCACTATGCTGTGCTGCGAAACAGAGCAGTTATACAGATATGAGGTCAGAATTGCGCTTTACGTCTGTTAGAGTCGGAATACAAATAATTTGTGTAAAGTTCTTTTAATCATTCTCACGTGGGACTTCTAATGACAAATAAGTATTTGGCTAATAAAATACTTTGCCAGTTGCCTATGTCTGTGAGTCCTGATAATAAAAGGAACCAAATGTATTATTAGCAAGTTCTCTTAATAGTGATATTATTTTCGACCAAGGATAACATTAATGTGGATCCTGACAAAGAACAGTGAACTTAAATCCAGATAAAATAATTATAATAACAGTACTAAAAATGTTCCTCCATTTCTAAATGTTAACATCCACAGGTCTGTTGTCTAAAAAAATGGCACTTTAAATATATTTAAACAGGGGCCTGTGCTTGTTGCTGGAGCAGTCACCTTATATATTGTTAAAACTAAAGCAATTCATTGATCTCATTGATCTGATTCATTGGTACACTTTAGTAGCAACAAACAATAAACACTTTTCTACATCACTCAGTGAGGATAACGCTTAGGGGTATACACTGATCAGCCATAATATTGAAACCACCCACCTAATACTGGATAGGTCTCACTTGTGCTGCCAAAACAGGTCTCATTGAGCCATGGCTTCCACAAGACCTCTGAAGGCCTGTGGTATTTGGCACCAAGACGTTAGCAGCTGGTCTTTTAAGTCCTGTAAGTTGTAAGGTGGGGCTCCATGGATCGGACATGTTTGTCCAGCACGTCCCACAGATGCTCCATCAGATTGAGATCTGGGGAATTTGGAGGCCAAGTCAACACCTTGAACTCTATTTCATGTTCCTCAACTGATTCCTGAGCAATTTTTGCAATGTGGCAGGGTGCAGTATCTTGCTGAACGAGGCCACTGCAATTAGGTAATACTGTTGCCATGAAGGCATGTACTGGGTCTGCAACAATATTTAGGTAGGTGGTACGTGTCAAAGTAACATGCACATGAATGCCAGGACCCAAGGCTTCCCAGCAGAACATTGCCCAGAGCATCAGACTGCTTCCGTCGGTTTGCCTTCTTCCCATGGAGTATCCATGTGCCATCGTTCCCCCAGGTAAATGACACGCACACACCTGGCTGTCCAGGTGATGTAACAGAAAATGTGACTCATCACACCAGGCCACCTTCTTCCATTGCTCCATGGTCCAGTTTTGACACTCACGTGCCCATTGTAGGCACTTTCAGCAGTAGAGGGAGGTCAGCACGAGCACTATGATTGGTCTGTGGCTATGCAGCCCCAATCGGCAGCAAGCTGCTATGCATTGTGTGTTCTGACACCTCTGCATCATAGCCAGCATGAACTTTTTTAGCAATTTGTGCCAAGGCAGCTCTCCTGTTAGACAAGCATTGGGTTTGTCTTCGCTCCTCACATGCATCAATGAGCCTTGGGTGCCCATGAGCCCTTTGCCAGTTCACCAGTTGGCCTTCCTTGGACCAACTTTGATAGGTATATACCACTGCATACCAGGAACACCCCTCAAGACCTGCTGTTTTGGAGATGCTCCGACCCAGTCGTCTAGTCATCAAAATTGCATCAAAGTCACTCAGATCCTTAACGTCGCCTATTTTCCAGGCTTGCAACACATAAGCTTAAAGAATTGACCATTCACTTGCCTACTGCATAATGGCACCCTTGAGAAGTGAGATTACAATAAGATAATCAATAATCAATATTATTCACTTCACCTGTCAGTGCTTTTAATGTAACGTCTGGTTATATCTGTACTATATATCCAGAGTAAATACAGCTGACTCCCTTATCAAATAAGCCATTTCTCTTTTCCAGGACGGTGTAGATACATTGGCACAAAAGAGTAACTGCTGAAATTTATGTTGTATTTTAGTATAAAATACGTATAAATTCAACCCGGAAGAAAATTCTCTATTACATCCCCTGCTGGATGGCAATGGTATTTTCAGGAGATGGCCCAAAACTGAGACAACAGATAAAAACAGATAAAATTTGAATACAATTATTGTGAACTAGTACAACAGTGTGCAGTGCTACACTATGATACAGCAGGCACTGCCCATCCACACAGCACTTGTCCTGTGTCTGAATGTCCATTCCCATATATCCAAAAAATCAGTATAAAGGTCTTATTTAATGTAAAACACTTGCTATCCTGAACGTGAACCTTCATAGTTTTAACTTTTCAGTCCATTTGGGTTGGCAGTAAGATTGCCATTGAGGGTTGAGGTGACCATGGGTGAACTTCCTAACCAGACAGTGACCCTGAAAAGAAAGCCCCTTACACAGCCACTAGGAGGCACTGCTGGCTGCTTCACAGAAGGAACCATGTCGGGCCCTTTAGCTAGGACTGAGGATTTTTTAGAATAACAGTCCTATGAGACTGTGACTTTAATTAGTCCATAGAAATCTAATCTGAGTGCCAGGTAGCCTCAGTACCTGGGTACTGTTAGACACTGTGCACCTCTAGTTCAAGCATGGAAGCCCTCATCTTGAAAAGAAGATGTCACGGCCTTCAAAAAAGTGTTTTTCCCCCCACAAACTAACATGCAGCAGCACTGTGATAGCAGTTGTTTTGCTATTTTTAATAACCATTAACACTTTAAATTAGGACTGTCTTACATATACACATTTTAGGCAAGGTCTTTTGATATCTACAAAGTCAAAAGGGAACACATTTTATGTAAATTAATGTTCAAAAGAATACATTTTGACAGAAACCATTATTACAGTGTACACACGCTATTCAGTTGTCATGACACAGCTGGATGCATAATTAGAATAATTAAATATGGCATATAATTGCTTCTCTCAACTGTGATATGACCAACAGTCAATGACAACCAAGGCCATTTTTAATACATCTATAACAATACAATGCAATAGTTATTATAAATATGAATAATATGCATCTGTCATAATCATAATGGGGGGGGGTCATACGAGCTTCCTATGACCTTGACCATAGTGATGTTCTTATACAGTGACAATGGTAATGGCAACGGTAATGGTAATGGTAATGGTAATGGCAACGGTAATGGTAATGCTAATGGTAATGGTAATGGTAATGTACGTATATAGGTTGGTTGGCAATTTAGATCAAAGCAATACATAAAACAACCCCAAGAGCATCGACTTAGGTACGAATGACAGTGTGAGAGTGAGGATTGTATTCAGGGGTGTCTGAAGCATTTTGAATGTGGGGGGGACACTGGCGGGGTCAACTAATATTTTATGTTAAATGTGGGGGGGGGGGGGGGGGCAAAAGAAAAAATTATGAAAAGTGGGGGGGGGCCGCCCCCCGTGGATTTAAGGGGGGGGCCCCCCCTTGG